>VYZV01027219.1:7048-89362 GCA_013401275.1 Pandion haliaetus | reverse complement strand
ACCCATTTAAAATAAGTCCCCTTTTTCTTTCAGGGAATTTTTGGGCACTTCTATGACAATGCATAGTAAAATGCACTAGGCTGGCTCCTTATCCACCTTTCTCTTACGGGATGATGGGCACTGAAACGACCATTGAACCAAAATGGTGGGAGAGATGTGCTGTCCTGTCCTGAAATTTCTTATTTACCCATGGCTGTACTATCCACTATGCTTCTGCAGGGCTAGCTGAAAGCCCTCAGTTGTGTATTCAGTTGGCTTTCCTGAGAACAGAATTTGCTCAAAGGAATGCAGAAAGCAGTGAAAATTTCTTAATGTGAATCACCACACCCTCCACATAGGGCAGCTACGGCAGGTGCTCCATTACAAAAAGGTATAAATATGAGAGACTGGTGTGATGAAGCAAAGATCTGTTACAGGTGAAGGGTAGAAGAATGAAAAAGGGTGCTCTCCCTTGTTACAAAATAATGGCTTGGGGTGGTTGTGGGATATAACTGCTGAAATTAATACAAACGGTTACTTGTTTCATTGGCTAAAAGTGAAGGAGAAGCAGCTAATGGGTGATACTGAGGACAAGGAGATCATCACAGCTGTTGGAAGAGCTTTGGATAGTACCAATAACAAATCAAGCATCCTTTTCCCCTCCTCTCCCCTTCCTTGCAAGTGATGCCATAGTAAATCCACAGCCTCTGTGAGGCAAAGCTTGTGATCTGGTTTTCATACTGAATTGTGACTGAAGGAATTTACAAGAAAGGAAAGTACTTTATTGAGGGCATCTGCACTATTGCTTTCCTCTGCAAGGTACTGTGCATTTTTTGTCTGTGGCTCAAGCTGCATGAGGCTGAAGCATGCCCGGAGCTTTTCCGACCAATGTAGGTGAAATGAGTCTCCCTGCTAACGAGTGGTTGTACTGTGGATGTTGGGAGTTCTCTGCTTTCAGTAACACTTTCCCACCGCTACTAAGAAAGAGGTTTGGGGTTTTTCTTTGTAACCTCTCTATGTGCAGCAAGAAGAACAACAGCAAAGCACCCATGCAGAAGCCACTTCTGAAAAGACTTGCTGTCATATGCACTCCCTCGCCAGTACAGGTCACAGCATTGTCCCTGCAAGCTGGGAGCCAGGGACTGGTGGGACCCCCTTCCTGACACTGCAAGCGTTTAGGGAGTAGATAGTCAGCCTGTAGTGCCCAGTAGAGTAAGCGTGGCACTGAAAAGGAAACAAGTCACTAAGGGCTGGCAGCAACGGGAGCCACCTCCAAATGAGAAGGGCCACTGCTGTTTGCCCCAGAACTAAACGATTCCTGGAACTGAACCTGCCTGAAGGTGAGGGACAGCCATGCTCTCTGAGAAAGGCTTTCCTCCCTCCTCCTGCCCCCTCCTGAGCCCTCGCCTCCTGGCATATTAGCACACAAGCACGCACACAGCCCTTGAGTCCTCCCGTGACCTCTTCTATACATGTGCATATTTCCCCTTCTCACCCCCTTTGCTTTATTTTCTTTGAGAGCTACTCAGTGTTCTGTGGTGGTTTTTTCTCCATGGAAATTTTTTTTTGAGAGATGGGGCAGAATGAACTTTGGCGCATGTTCAAGAGTAATAAAGATAAGAATTAGCAGGGACTTTGAACATAAATGAGACAAGATAACAAACTATTGAATGTAGTTCAGCAGCATGCCGAAGCAGATCAAGATGTTATTTACAATGCAATTCTGTGTTTTCCTTTGAGTAACGAGGAACAATAACGGCTGCTTCATTTTGTTTTGTTCTGATGCACCAAGACCCCAGAACACTGACAGAGAATGTAATAATTAGGACCAAAATACATCATGTTTTAGGCCAAAATGTTGGCTTCATCTTGGGTTTTGTTTAGACATTTCAGCAGGCATTGGCTTTGAAACAAGCATAATTTTTCATAAAAACAGAAGTTGTTTTTTCTGACTAACAGTTTTATCCTTCATGCGCATTTTGTTTTTATTGAACCCAGAGATGCAGACTCTGAACTGAACAGGTACAAGGGAGAAGATTATACCGAGGTATTTCACGTGTCATGTCTTGAGATGATAAAGTAGGAGCAAGTAGTGTTTAGGAACCACCAATGCAGGAAGCGCTCACATTGTGCTCGGAGCCGAGCAGAGGGCTGAGCCATGGACTATAAACATGTTGTGGGTGGTGAGCCGTTCTGCTGCATCACAGGGGCAAGGCGGCAGCTCTGGGGATTGAGCATCATCTCAGTGCTGGGCTGTGGATTCAGCAACGGGCGTCAGCACAGGATGGACCTAAAAGTCTGATGTTCAGGCCTCCATATAAAAGTGATCACAAGTAGCAGTACAGTGACAAACGGGTATGTGTGTGTGCAAGAGGAAAGTAGGTAGAAGCCTGTGGCTTGCAAAGGATTTATAAATAGTGGAGCAGGGGCCGACCAAGGAAATGGTCACATCTGAATAACGGTCCTTTGCCATGCTGGGCCCTTTTTTTGCTTCTTCCATCTTTCCGCAGTGTGAGCTTTTAGACCGCAGGGACAGACGTTACTGAGGACGCACAGTCTGCATCTCTCCCTCGCAGTCTGTCCCTGCTCAATTCCAGAATGCCGCGAGTTATTTTGTGCCATGTGAATCTGTGTGCTGCTGCATTTTCCGGTTCCTTTAGATAAGACAGCAATGAGAGCTGAGAGTGCTTCATCTGCGTATTTTTTTCTCTGCCTCGTCTTGCTGAGATGCTTGGTGCAGAGACAGGCTGGCCCCCGCTGTGCAGGCGGTGGCAGGACAGCCCTCCCTGCTTCACAGCAGTCAGTCTCGTTGCTGAATCCCATGATGGAGCAGTGCTGCTAACAAGGATGCGAGCATTACCTGCAGAGCCAAAGGCATTTGAATAATCTTGGTGCTCCATTTCCCTTCTGGCAACCAAACCAGACCTTTCTTCTCCAAAAGAGAAGGTCTGTTGTCATGTCCTGTCTTCTGATACCACAAGCACTGCATCATGGTACTGTGTTTTGTGAAGATACAAAATTGTCAGTGCAGTGAGCGCATGCAGCTGTGGGAAATCCCGGCTATCATTCAGCTGTATCCCGTTTCAAGTAGAGAAAGGACTGTCTGTCTCTTGCATTAGGCATGGCTCTTTGATTGTATTTGCATGAGAATTTGCTTTTCCCTGGACTGTGAATCTGGTTCGTACAGACGAGGATTTTAGGGAAATCAGGAGGTGGGAAGTGAAATGCAAGCTGAATCTGTCTTTCAGCCACTCTGCTGGTAGGTTGTTCTCTGTTTGGGGTTTTTTTAAGTGGATTTGCTGAGCATGTTTCCCTTCCTCTGATTTGCATGGCTAATACAGTTGTCCTGCTTTTCATGTAGCAATTCCTATTTTTCCTTTATAGCCACCTGCAGCACAAGGTGCTAAAGGAGTACGGGTTGTGAAAGAGCCAAGACGTGGCATCAAGTTCAGTGCTCTTGGACACAGTCTCTGGTCCTCTCTCACCATCTTCATTCAGTGTTACGCCAACATCACTGCTTTTATCCCGTGAGGGAGATAATCCCCACGTAAAGAAGGCAGCACAAAGTAAGCCAGTGACTCGCTTAGGGCCAGGCAGGAAGTCAGTCCCTGGGAAAATACAACCCAATTTAGATCCCTGACAAGATCATCCTTTCCTCTCCCCGCTGCAGTTTGCTTCTCATAAAATGAAGCTATCAACTTCACCAAGGTGTTAGGAGGTGTTGTAAGTTAATGCTGATAAAGGGCATGGCATATAAAGAGCAGCACAGGCTAAGGCTAACCATGAACAGCAATGTCTGAGAAGGTGATCAGATACCAGGCCGTTACCAAACACGGCGTGTGTCGGGCTTGTCTGGTGGAACACAGCTAGATAAAGGCAAAAGCTCTGATGCAGCATTCAGCTTGATGGAGACATAGCGTGAACAGAAAGGTCTGCTGGAGAGCCAAGCGACACCAGTTTGCAGAGAAGGAAGGGCTGGGAGGAGCCGATTTGTAACAAATACAGGAAATGAGTTCAGCATAAACCACAAGTTCTCTATTGTCTTAGCTTCATATAATTCACAACACTAGAGGTAAGGAAGCTGAATAAATGCCAGCCGGTTTGAAAGATGAAGTTAAATTCAAAGTTAGAATCCCAACACTTTGCCACTTGTAACGAAAAAAGTTAAGCTCCATCAAGAAGTTGCTATGAGTGTGGAAAGGAGGTGTGGGTATGTGGGTGCTGCTCACTTCTGCGAAGGAAAATTGCTCACAAAGCGAAAATGAGGCATTTTAGAAATTCCCCAACTGTTAGAAAATAGGCAAATCTTCTGGGTGGCTGACTGGTTTCCCCCTTCTTTCCCTCTAAATGCTCTTGGATTACACAGGTTTCAGAGTTACCCCTGCGGAGAGCTGCTTTTATGAAGTGAGAGACAGCAGTCAGATGATCATGAGTTGTAATCCAGCCCATCCTGTTTTTCCTAAAGGTGCCTGTTTGCTGCAGATGTGTCAAAATTGCAAATGCTCCAGAAATTTGGAAAAACGCAGTGGAAAAAATCTGCAGAGTTCCTTATAAAATATATATGCAGCTCTCTCTGTGACATGGTGCAGACACTTAAGAATGCCTGAAGCTGAGCTGTTTTGGAGTTTCTGCTATTACTGTCCAAATGTAAAGAGAAAAGTCTGTGGCAGAAATGGAATTGCTTCCATTTGAATCACAATGTGATGCAGACAGATGCTGCATATAGGGGTTTTTAGTTGGTTTGGGATAAATTGAGGTCCATGGAAGTCTGAGATCGGGGAGTTCGCTTTCTTCAACTTGCAAGGATTCAGACATTGTCCAGTTAACATGAGCTCACTAAACGTGAGCTGAACTGCAGCGACTGACTTTGTGTGCGCTCTAAGTTTGTAGCAAACACAAAGGTAAAGTCCTTTAGCTAAAACCTCTTTTGCTGAAGTTAATGTGATGTGTAATGTGTTACGGTGTTCCTGATGTTTTAACTTCTTGAAATGCAGTAACTCAGCCATGTGTCTAACTGTAGGTTTGTGCATATAGCGAGAGCTCAGATTCCAGCTCCAGTTAAACTTCTGAGTCTGACCTGCTCTGCTAACAATCCCAGATCTTGAATTTTGCCCTTAGTTTCTGAAGGAGCAGGTGCTCTGACCACCTCCTTCTCTGCTTTGATATGGATTTATCCAGTGCTTTAGATTATGAATTGCTGTGCTTTATTCTAGGACATGGGAATTTTATCTCTTCATTATAAATAGCGGCCATCAGTACAACTCCAGGATACCTTGGCTTAGTGATGCCTTACATAGGAATGCAGAAAATGCTAAATAATTTAAAGGGATTCTATAAATACTTTCATATGGTGATGAAATCCGAGTATGACTAATCAGATGAGCCTTATACTTTACAAAACAAATCTCTGGTGAGCCATTGCTGTAGGATACTGTAATTGCTATGGAAAAAAAGCACTTCTAGCAACTGACAACTAGCAGAAAATGTGACTTGGAGGAAGAGAGCCCACCTCTCTAGTGACCATGTCTAAAGCAGGTAGACCTTCTGGGTCCAAAACAACATCTTTCTTGTGGTGGAGGGAGGTATCACACTAATCTAAAAGACCTTCTTAGTGTGTGTTTTCACAAATGGCTGTCTGCAATAACCTGGTTATGCATCTCTGGTATGAGCAGGCTAAATACTCCTCTGCTTGTCTGCAAGTTCAGGCTGAAGTTTCAGAAGGAATTTCTTTAAAAGCAGTCTCCAACTTTTACTTTCTCAGACCAAAACAGCATGTTTGTGCAGTGATGTTAGTCACAATGTTTTGTTCCATGGAGGATCCAGGTAACGTAGGCTCCAGAATAAAGATGAAAAATCAGGAAAGCCAAGGAAAAGAAGATTATGTTAAACAATTTTGCAACCCTTGAAAAGCTTGCTGTGAATTTGGGTCAATGTTTGGATTGGCTTCTGGGTTTTTTTAAGGTACAGTTTGCCTCATTCTCCCTTCATCCCCATCTGTTCTGTTTCTTTTGCAGTGCCAGAAGCTCCGAGAGGTTTTTAACTTGGATTACCCTCACAGCACCTTCCTGCTTAAGACTCTGACTATTGTGTCTGGCCCTGACATGGTTGACCTCACTTTCCATAACTTTGTGTCCTACAAGGAGAATGTTGGCAAGGTATCGGGTCCTGAGGACTAGGAAACACTGGGAAACACTAAGGATTGGGGCATTAAGTGGGGAGCAGGAAAGGAGAGGGGAAGATTGGGAACCTGAACCGTTAGTCCTACTGGCAAGGTTGTAAACAAGCAGGTTTATGTTCCAGTAAGGTGTGGTACCTCCATAGTTCTAGAAACTTCTGTCCTGCATGGAGAAGGATTAGTAGAAGAAAATTTTGTCCTTCATGTGCTTTGCATGGATAAACAGACAGCTGAGAAGACTTAGTGGAAAGGTTTCAGCTGCTAGTGTATATAGGAAGTAGGAAGGTGATATAGCCAAGCCCAAGGCACAGTTGTTGGGATTTGGAGCCCAGCAGTATTGGGACAGACCTTTTTACCAAAGCCTGTAGTGACAGGACAAGGGATAATGGTATTAAACTGAGAAAGAGTAGATTTAGAGAGGATGTAAGGAAGAAATTTTTAACTATACAGGTGGTGAGGCACAGGAACAGGTTTCCCAGAGAAGCTGTGGATGCCCCATCCCTGGAAGTGTTCAAGGCCAGATTGGATGGGGCTTTGAGCAACCTGGTGTAGTGGAAGGTGTCCCTGCCTATGGCAGGGGGGTTGGAACTAGATGATCTTTAAGGTCCCTTCCAACCCAAATCATTCTATGGTTCTGTGCCCTTTCTGTGTTTGTTGCTGTGTACTTCTTGGTGGAGTTCTGTAATGCCCACCTGCCTCTGCGTTGTGTGTGTGTGCTTGTTCCCAGAGCTGGGCTGAGGATATTCTGGCCATTGTTCGGAATCCCCTCACGTACAACGCTTCTCGGTACACCTTCCTAGAGAAAATGTAAGTGATGTCTGACAAATGTTGTTCTCTGAAACGTTCTTGTACTGCCCTTTCTGTCTGTACTAGAAAGAAAAGGCTTCTTAGCATCCAGGTCCTTTGGCAGCCCCCAAAACAAGTCCTGTGTCAGCTCCAAGGAGCACCAAGGCACAGGTAGGGGAGTTAGTAGTTGAGCCTTATGTTGCATGACAACGGACTGGCACAGAAGTGCTTGAGCCAGTCAAACACACACGTGGTATTACAGAAACTGAAATTCTGAGCCTCAAACATGTCCCACCGCAGTCACGGCACTCACCCCAAGAAAGCACTGCCTCTTTTTCTTTGCTCTCTAAAACTGTTTGGTTGGCAACCTGGGATCACTGAGGAATGCTAAATAATAGGAGATACCATGATCTCATATCTCTATCTTATGTTTCAGAGGAGTATTTCTGATATCTAAGCTCTTGTAATTTGCTGGTTTGTCCTTCCCAAGAAACAGGAACAGGTTGACTGAGGCTAAGCTGACGGTCTGTAGGACTGGTCTGATTTTCATTTAACTGTTAGATTGTTTTCCCAATTGCATATTTTTTTCTTTCTCCTTACTTAATAGGACCTCTAAGATTGTACAAGTGCATTCTTGTAATCTTGGTTTTTTTTTCACAGCCTGGTGAAGCTGAAGATGCAGCTTAATGCAGAGGGGAAGATTCCTGTCAGGAAGTGAGTACGGACATTTGTTTTATTGTGTGTTCAGTCAGACTAAAGGCAGAGCAACTTGTAAGAGGATGGTTGCCCAATGGCTTCAGCTGCCTGCTCTTTCTGCACCTAAGAGGTAGAGATCATTCCCTCTGGATTCAGGCCATGAAAGGACTCCTGCTGCACCTAGGTGCCTCCGTAGGAAGGGCCTGGGACATAATTTGGGTCTGGAAAGGAGACCTTTTGTGGCCTTCAACTACAGCAAGAAATTGCCTTAAACAGCCATGGATTTCACTTCCTGGCTGTTGCCAAGAAATAATCGAAAAAACCAAGCAACTTCGGTAAAATTCTGATCACAGATTGTTTTGCAAACCTGATTTGAAAGGTGGATGAGGCGTAGGACTCATTTTACCTTTCATATAAGGAGTTCTGTATTTGGAGAACTTTTTGCTTGACTCCCTGGCTAGCCTGAAGTAGGGCTCCGTTGCTTTTGCTTGTCTCTTTTCTTCATGTGTGACCACTACAGCCATTCTCCACTGGTGTAATTCTGTTGCCCTCAGTCTTTTACTCTGGATGTGCATGAGAGAGAAACAGCCTTTGAGGGCAAACCTCTGGGCCCGTGTTAATGCTGGTTCAAGAACGGAACAGTGGAGACTTGCACTTACTTTCCCCAGGGTTGGCTTTGTGCATCAGGCTAGGACTGCCATTAGGATAAGCCATGGCTGCTTTGCTGAAGCAAAGACCAGCCTATTACTTCCCCCCTGCACTGCATGGCATAAATCTAGAATTGATTTTGTGCCACTCGGTGTCTTCCCTAGTAAAATCACTCCTTGGCTGATCCTATGGCTCCTCCACGTTGATTCAACTCATGAATGAGTGACAAAAGGCTGCACTGCCACGTTGAATTCCCTTTTGGGTGCATAAATTGTCTTTTGTTTTAAGTATAAGGACCTGCAGATAGTGCATTTGTGGGTATTCACTGGGGAGTTTTGAACCACTCTGCTTCTAGGTTTATGCTGTGTTACAGCATCACAAGAAGCAAGCGCTAATCACCTGTAATAAATATGCTACCTACTGCGTGTTATATTGCACAACGATTTTAGATTGTCTATGCTTGCTAAATGGGCTCCTGGATGGTTGACCATTATTCTACAATAAACATTTTTTGTTGTTTGTTTTCTAAACCACCAACCAGCAGAATTTCATTCTGGCAGAAACCAGTGTATTCATCAACAGGCTTTTAAAAATGTATAGGTCTTTAATGAATAACTCACACTAGGGAAGTGTATTTTGAATTGATTTTTAAATGCAAGCAAGGTAGCATTACTGCAGAGAGAAAATAGCTTATTCTTCTGAAATAAGCTAGAGAAAATATCTGGTACAGGCTGTACCTCTCTTCAATGCCCTCATCTGTCTGTCTTGCAGCATGGTAAAAATGCTTTACTGTATAAAGCATTAGACCATTAAATAGTCCAAATTAAGAGCCAGATTTATAAAAATATTCAGTATCTCCAGCTGCAGGTATATGTAAGGCTTTCAAAACTCCATGTCTGATTGTTCTGAAAATTCCACTGAGCATCTGCCTTTCTCTTTGGACATTTAAATCCCTCTAGAATCATAACAAGGGCGCTGCAATTTTTGCCTTGCAAAGGGAAGCTTGGGAACCAATATGCACTGAGTTTGCATAAGTCTGCTGCAGCTCCCACTGCACTCTTTTCCACCTGTCAACACATTGGGCACTTTGTTCCCCTTTTTGGCTGTAAGCAGCTGTGATGCCAGGAGCTTAATAGAGCTGACATCTAAATTTATCCACAGAGGAGGCCTCATTGCTGCTGACTGGGATATTCTGAAGGTAGGGAGAGTTCAGTTATTGGTTACTATTCCATAGTGCAGCAAAGAGGCTGCTTTAAGCTAAAGGCTTGACCAAGTGAATTCCACCCTGCAAACCAGTACCCAGCTTTCTAAATTGGAGGTGAGCTTTGGTTTCTGCAGCAGCAGACTTTTGTGCTTCCATCATGTAGTATACCGGCTTCTTGCCTGTGTAATGAGTTTGTTCCTTGAATTCATGGAAAGCCTTTGGTTCCAGAAAATTTTGCCTTCTTTCAAAGCAGCAAATCTGCACAATGTTTGTTTGACTTTTTTGAATGTTGTCTAGACTACAAAGTTATTCCTTGCTAATGCCAGCTACCACATGGGATAGCGTCTTGTGGGGGGAAGTGCCCTGGGGAATTGTGGCACAAGGCTTGCTACCCCAGGGGGCATCTCCAGAAGGGGGAGGGGGAGGGAGAGGACAGTGAAGAGGGGTTTAGAGAGTAAGCTGATGCAGTTTAGTGGCAGGGCTCTTACAGAGTCCATGGCAGAAACACAGAACTTCTGATTAAGGCAGCAGTCAAAAAATCCACTGTAGGTTTACAAGACTTGGTGCATCAGTTACTCCCTTGGAGAAACACTGTCTTTTTTTTCTCTGGTTTGTGTTTACAGTCTTCTTGTCAATCTCCTTTGCTGTGCGTTTTGAGCGTCTTGCACTCTGGCTGCAGCTCCCAGGCACCCAAACCCAGGCTTTCTGACTTTACTCCTGCTATATTGTGATGATTTCTTTTTTCCCCTGTCTGGTCAGTATTTTTCAGATGTTTCCTGCAGACAGGAAAAGGGTGGAAGCAGCATTAAGTGCTTGTCATCTTCCAAAGGGCAAGGTAAGGGTTTTGCTAGGTAGCCAGAGGTCTTGTTAGTTTGAGAATATTTGTCTACCGTGACTGCCCTTGGCTATGAAAAAATCATCAGCCCAGATGCTCTTAGTTGCCGTGAAACCTTTTCCTTACCACTAGCTGCCATGCCTTAACTGCAGGCCTGCTAGGATCAATTCTTACTGATCTTTGAAGCAACAGATCTGACAGTTAATCTTGGTGCTTCTACCAACCCGCAGAGTACAATCCAAGGCTCTGACAGCTTCTACCGCTGCATCAAGCCTTAACTTTATACCATCGCACAAGAGGCACCGAGGGACAGTTTAAATAACTGTCTGTTCTGAAATAGGGTATTACGGTGCTTCTCCACTCCATCTGTTCTTTCCTAAACACCTTGCTAGATGTTTGTGACAATGCAAGTAAGCAACTGGAACAAGTGCTGGACTGTGGGTGTTAATGGAGAGGTGAAAGCCATCATGGGTTTGTGATACTGACATGTCTCTGTTGCATTCTCAGAATGATGCCATCAACCCAGAGGACTTCCCTGAGACCGTGTATAAAACTTTCCTTATGAATCTGTGTCCACGGCCTGAGATTGATGAGATATTTACCTCACAGTAAGTTTCCCTTAAACCACAGCACACAACTTGATCTCCTGTGGCAAAAGATAGACAGAAAGGAGGCACGAGGGGATTTTATGCTATGTCATTTGTCTGGTCTCAAGCCTTAGAAGGGCAGGAACCCAGGTCACAAAACAGTGCCAGTGCACTTAATGCTTTCACTCACAAGCCTGAATAAAAGGATGAGACCTCACTGTGCTGCAGGGACTCTTCACTGTCACCATCGGGGTGGGGGGGCTGATTTCCTGGTTAACACTGGATCATGCTAATGTGATACTGCTTGTGGCTAGCCCCAAACAAGGCTATGTACAGCATGAGAACCATAGATCCTCACAAGTAGCCAGTGACTTTTTTTTTTTTCAAGTAGCTAAATCTGTGACTTCTAAAATGGACTTGCTTTCATAGGGCAAGCAATTTGGTGTGCTCTGAAATTCAAGTCCCTTAAGAGTTCAAGTCAGAGGCTCAAAATACACTTTGTGCTCCCCTCAGTACAACCTCTTCACAGTATTGAATTAGTGAGGAAAAAGAAAGGCCACAGTGGGAAGCATCGTTTACAGGAAGAAATGTAGACAAACCAGAAAATTGTGGCCCCAGGGAGGTGGATACCCATTGCTAACCTGAGGAAGGACCAATCTCTCTTTTGTGAAAAGGTTTTCTGGGTAATACACAGGCCTTACCTCTGCTCCTCTGTAATTCTCTCACCATAGCCATTTAAAAGCAAAGCCCTACATGACCAAAGAGCACTTGGCAAAGTTTATCAACAAGAAGCAGCGAGACTCTCGCCTCAATGACATCCTTTTCCCACCAGCCAAACCTGAGCAGGTGCAGAGCCTGATAGAGAAGTATGAACCCAGTGGGATTAACATCCAGAGAGGTGAGTCTTGTTCAGCCCAAAAGTCTTGCTATAAAGGTAGTATGAAAATAGCAGAGCATCCTGCATCTTCTGCTACCCTGACTTTCCCAGGGGAGCAGTCAGCCTGATTCTCACAAGTCCTTGTGTTGCAATGCACTGGCAAGGAGGTGCCAGAACAATTTGGGTTTGGTACTGTTAACAGCTTTCCTTTCCTTGCAGGGCAGTTGTCTCCGGAGGGGATGGTCTGGTTTCTCTGTGGCCCTGAGAACAACGTGATAGCACTGGACAAATTGCAGCTGTACCAAGACATGACCCAGCCGCTCTCACACTACTTCATCAATTCATCACACAACACATATTTGACAGGTACGGGCAGTTCCAGAGTCTGCCTCAGCTCTAACACGTATGTACCGTCACCGGGGATGGATGAATGATACTGACAGTCAGGCAGAGGGATCTGCCCTGAAGTTTGGAGGGCTGAGGGCTGTAATGCACTCTGAGGGGCTTGGCACTTAAATACTGTGTAAGAAGAAGAAGAAATGTCACCCTGTAACCAAAAGCATCTTGTCAGTCTGCCTGCTCAAGGAAGGCAGAGTTCTGTTGCTCCTATTTATGCAGAAACTGTCCTATGTGAATAGCTTATGTTGAGCCTCCCTTCTTCTGCTGTCTTCCAGCTGGTCAGTTTTCTGGGATCTCCTCTCCTGAAATGTATCGCCAGACACTGCTGGCTGGCTGCCGCTGCGTGGAGCTGGATTGCTGGAAGGGCCGTCTCCCGGATGAGGAGCCGATCATCACTCACGGGTTCACAATGACAACTGAGATCCTCTTCAAGGTATTGAAGGAGTTTTCTCCATACATGCTTTCCCCTGCTTGTTTTCAGACTGATCTCTGTTTGAGGTGGCTGGCTGAGGGAACTGTCAAATGGATGGGCTGAGGGCAAAGACGTTTGAGAGGAGAAGATTGATGGCAAGATGCCAAGTGTAGACAGAATGAAAGATGAAGAAATATGCAATAGGTTGGAATTTGTGTACATTTTTGGAGTGGGAGGCCTAGAAGAGAGGTTGTTAGTTAGATGAAGACGAATGAATGAGGGAAGCGCAGGCAGTCACGTAGAAGCAATGGAGAGATGGTTGAGTAGATGTGCCTGCACACACAGGGCTGTGTAGCAAGATGGATGTATGGACAGACAGTTGCATGAGGATGGTGGATTTATGGATAGATGCATGTCAGAGAAACAAGATGGCTTTTAGAAAACAAATGGTTAAAATGAGTTTATCTTCTGACTGGTCTACAGCAGGTTTCTGCAGCTTACAGCCTCACACGGTGGCGCTTTGGAGGAATAGGTTTCAGTTACTTCCTAATTACATGACTGTGTGGAACGTGTTCAGTGGAGCAACTGCCCTCTAGCATGCTGGGCAGATGGCTTCCCTGAGGACTCGGCTCCCAGGCTTCAGAAGCACACTGCAAAGCCTACTTCTCCCTTGGAAATATAGGGCATTTAACCACAGAACTCACAAACAGCTTGCAGGTTAAAAATCAATGCATCGCACTTATTTTTTTTTTTCTGCATTCCTTTACACAGCTGCTACCTACAGGCAGGGCAGAGGCACTTTAGATTCTTTTTAAAGCTATTTATTCTTATTCCGTATCTTCCCCCCAGTTCCCACACTTCACTATTACTAAAATATTAATGTGGGGGGAAAAAAAAAACCCCAATCCTTAAGATCAGAGGTATTGTCATATTCAGTGTCAGTAATTTCCCAAATCCTGTAGTACCACTGCTGCTTTTTGCACAGCAGTTCACTACAGATAGGAGAAATAATGACAGTTGTAGCTGTGGTAATTGCAGAGTTCTGCTAAAGCATGTGACTACCTGAAGGAAATTACAACCTGTTAACACAGCATGTGCCCAGGTTTTAGTTTTACATAATATGTAGATCTTTCCCTCCACACCTCTGTCCCTTTTCTACCATTGCCTGTGGTCTTTCAGTAGCTTTTTCTGTAGCTGCTTCTCCTCTGAACCTTGCAGGTTTCTGTGATAGAAAGTCCAAGTGGTCCATGCAGGAGCAGCTATGGCAGCCTCCCTCAGTGTTAAGATCATGGCTGAACCAGGATTTTGGGGGGAGTAGGGGACTGTAATTGCAAAGAAGCAAAGGACACTTCTTTACCATGTCAATTAGCAGCACCATTAAATAAAATAGTGGAAAGTTTGTGGCAGTTTAACAGGGGCTTGGGGAAAATATGATTATTTTTTCTTACATCATTAATGCTGAGAACGTTTCCATGGTATTTGCATTTGAAATGTCAGCACTGCTGGTTACTGAACTTTCCAGTTTGCTGCTAGAAGGATTTTATAAGCAGGTGAAATGATAAAAAACTGGACAGGTTCAGAGGTAAGGATAAACAGGGTCTGAAGCAGTTCAATCTGGTGCTGCATACACCTTTCTCTACCAATTCAAAGTGCATGGGGCAGTGGCTTGCCTTTCTGCTTTCACCTTTGTTTATGTATACACTGAACTATGTAACAAAAATAAAAACTCATACTCTTACATCTTCAGCTTCATTTTTTATGCAAGCTATTGAGTTTAGCTGCATGTTGTATCCTCTGGAGCTGGAAATCCAGGCGGGTGTGAAAAAGACGACACTTCTCACCTTCTTATTGGGAGAAGTTTAGTTGCTTTAAAAAGAAGCTCCTGACAATGATCAGTTTAGAATGCATTCAGCAGGAGGTCAGCTGCATGCCTCTGTTATTAATGAGTGCTGATCTTTTCTCTGACCATTGCCTCTCATTTAGGATGCCATTGAGGCCATTGCAGAAAGTGCTTTTAAAACATCTCTCTACCCTGTCATCCTGTCCTTTGAGAACCATGTGGACTCGTAAGTATCTAGTGATTGGGAGAATTGTGTTCTCTGTTGTCCAGAGCAGAAAGTATACAGGCAGGGGCTGCTGGGTTTTAAGTGAGTGCCTGAGCTGAAGTGAAACACTGATTGAGATTTCTGAAGCAACTGGGGGGTGCGTCAGAGCTGAAAGATGAGCCGTAAGCTGCAGAGTGAGACTGACAACAGTTGTGCAGCCTTTTAGCTCAGGATGGCAGAGTATGAACAAATGGGAGTTGGCCTGGGAAGGAACTTCAAGATCTGCATAGCTGTCTGGGTGAAGGCAAGAGATGATTTTCTGGGTAGAGTACATGGATCCCGAGGTGGTTGTTCATGCTAAGCTCTGGATTTGGGCATCTGTTTTCCTGTTCACTCCTGCTTGATCTCTTTGTTGATCAGGCCCAAGCAGCAGGCGAAGATGGCTGAGTACTGCCGAACCATATTTGGAGATATGCTGCTGACAGAGCCACTGGAAAAATACCCAGTAAGTGGAAGCTGGGGAAGGAGGCTAGTGGAGAGATCTTTCACGATGCCATGGACAAATAAGCCTGGGTCATAGGGGCGAGCATTGTAAGTGGATGGAAGACCTCTCGGTTGCAGAGGTTTTCCTATGCACTCGCCTGACACTGCTCTCGTTTAACACTCTGACTTGAGTGACTTTGGAAACTTGAGCTCTAAGTAGCCAAGTCGTACCAGTTGTACCAAGATGTGTCAGTGTATTTTTGTACACGGTACTGTTTCAAATCTGTCTGCCAGCACTTGCTTTGGAAAGAAACAGGAACAAGGGCTTACTAGCATTTCAGGCTTTTCCTACCAGTGCCTCTCAATTCCTGCTTCCAACCTGGAAATACTCCCTTCCAGACATAGACAGACAAGTCGGTGACATGCATGGCTTTGTGCTCAAAATAACTGAGTAAAGCTCCCAATCTGCTTGACCCTAGTCATCGGCTTACTTGTACAAGCATGTATTTTTGCGGACGCAGTGACATCCTTGGTGATCCCCATGCACGTTTCTACTTCAGCTTCCTTGCGCATGGACACTGATTTACAAATAACGGGCAGTGCCTGTGTTCTGCAAAGCATGAGGTAGTTCCTTGGGATATGTAGTGGAGGGGGGAGCTGAGACGCCTAGCTCCAGCATCTATTTTAAAGCACTGAGATCAAAAGAAGAGCTGAAAAGAAGCAGCGAGCAAATCAGCAGTTGCCCACTGTCCAGACCCATGTCCTTGTCCAGGCAATAGGGAGAAATGGGGTGTGTTCGGGGAGAAACAGTTCAGGCTATTAGCTAAATTAATAATAGCCCTGTTGCTATCTGTACAGGGAGTGTAGGTCTAGAAGCACAGTCTGAGTCACACATCCTTGTCTTCAGCCACCTACTCTGGGATCTTTTTTTTCAAATCTGCTGCAGGCAGAGTGTTTGAATATGGCCTGAGTGCTGATCTAGGTCTGAGGCTCTGGGATACTGAGAAGTAGGTGGAATGTGAAAGCCAGAGGTGTGTGGATGCCTTCAGGCCATGTAGGTTTATTTTTTTTTTTAGCTGTGGTACAGGATAGGTGACTGGGAACAGCATGGCATGTGCAGGCAGCAGAACATGAGAGGGCTGAGAGGTGCAAAATGCTGGTCTGAAACCAAAGGTGAAGTCTTAGAAAAAATCTGCATAGATATAGTGCAATATGGCAGCAGATGGAGTAATTATACAGTGGCTGAGAGATGTATCCATACACAAGTAAATGGCCAGAGGAATGGTACTGGGAGAGACAGGAGAGATGAGTGTTTGAATTCTGTCTTTGTGACGAAAATTCAGTGTGAACTTTTATCTGTTGCAGCTGAAGCCAGGAGTTCCTCTGCCAAGTCCTAAGGACCTCTTAGGGAAAATATTGATTAAGAACAAAAAGAACCAATCTATATCTGGGAAGAGGCAGAACTCTCTGAAGAAAGGGAGGAATGTGGAACCAGAAATCATCGAGCAGCCAGCCCCTATGGATGCTGAAGGTACTCGTATGTCTGAAGGGAAAATGGGACTAGTATAGCTAGATGAGCAAGTCTGGCCCACGGGACATCTTCCAAATCACCCAAGATTAGCTTGAGGCAAGCCACTACTAGTCATTAGTTCAGTTATCTCAAGAAGCAGCATAAGCTTGGAAGAGAAATTAAATCTTCGGAATATTTTCAAAGACTTCATTCTGACCAAAAGAGACAATCGACTTATGCCCTGCCCATCAGCCAACTCTTCTGCCTACTCTGAGGCATATGACTGCATGAGTTAGTAATTCACTGATACACACTGGCTATTGGTTTTACGGAAGCGTGGATAATTTTCTACTGCTTGTAGATCTCTAATAACCACAAATCCACCATGGCTTAGTTCTTCACCCTAAGGTTTATAGAACCTTCAGCCCCACTCTCCTCTGTTCCTCCAGTCTCAAGGCTGTCAACTCTTGGGCTCAGGGAACCTATGATAGAACAGTGAATTTTCAGTCCCTGTCGTGGTAGGAGTGCATGAAGTCATATGAAGACAAGGTGAGCGCCACTATAGAGCACCTAGAAATGGACATTTATTCCCACAAATGTGTGTGACCTTGGTGGGGAAAACAGCACTGTGATTGTCACTCTTGGGGTATGAGGGAAGCCTGCAGGAGGAGTGATTTGGTCTCTTGAGTGTGCTAGTTCATATTTGGATTTGGCTAATAAAATTGTACGATTCTTCCACTTACTGTTCCTGTGTGACTTGATTGTGAGGATTTGCAGAGCTCTCCATTGCTAGCAATCTGCAATGTCTTGTCTCAGTGTGCTACTGATATGTACTGCTGATGTGGGCTGTGTGTGCTTAGTCTGGGCAGGTGATGTGGCTGAAGAGGAACCAGAGGAAGAGGATGTACTTCTTGGAAACCTGGATGAAGAGGAAATTAAAAAGATGCAGTCAGATGAGGTACTGTCACTGTTGTTTCTGTTCCTTTTCTGATCCGGCCTCCAGTTTTCTCTGGGCCTCACTATATTGAGCAGAGATGAACCCAAAATGCAGAGGGGAATGAACTGTGCTACGACCAATCCTTCCCCCGTGCAACATGACTTTTGCAGGAGAAACTGAGTAAGAGAAATCATGTTGCAAGCACAGAGAATATGGCAGAAGAGTTATTTCTGACTCTGCCTTTGATATTCTGTATGATTTGGAGATAATTGTTTGTCTTCAGGGTGTTTGGAGAGGCTTAGTAGCCTTAGTCTGATAAAAGTTGTTACTGAAAAATGAAGTGCTGCTGCTAAAGAGGGTAGGAGGAGATCAGCATTCCCTTGAATAAAAAAATCCATTTCCCATTTCTGTCTCCCTAGTATCGCTCAGCGAGGAGGGAAAAAAACATCCCTGGTTTGTCCCAGACTCCATGCTTTGAGAGGTTAAAGAGGTCCTGGGCTTCTTACATACCGATACCCCTCCATGTGCCTCAGTTTCAGTTTTTGCCAAGCTACTTTGAAACTCTGCGCCCCCAACTACGCTGCCCACAATGTAACTGTAGGACCAGGAAGCCAAAGAAACTGGTGTGCTCTGGTCAGGGCAGCCACCAGAGTTCTTTGACTGGGAAGCCCAGGTGTGTTTCGTTTCACCTCTAGAAAAGGTCTTTTCATCTGTCTTCTCTTGGATTTTGTTTTCTGTTCAGGGCACTGCTGGTTTGGAAGTGACAGCATATGAGGAAATGTCCAGTCTAGTTAACTACATACAGCCTATCAAATTTGACTCCTTTGAAGTCTCTGCCCGTAAGTCAAATGCAGTCCTTTCAGAATCCCCGGTATTTCCATTTGACCAGGACAGTAGTGCTTTCAGATGTTGCTGTTCTTCACCTGCCTTTGTGACTTGCTTTCACCCATTTTCTGTTGTGTTCTCTCTCTCCCACAACATGCACATGGTCATAAACACTTCCCTTCTGCCCTCCTCCCTGTAGTAGGGAATTGGTAAGGAGAAGAGAGAGATATGTCAGATCCTGCTCCCAGTTATATGAGTGAGGATGAAAAGAAACAGCCTGGAGGCCAGTGACATCTTCTGTGGGCTTGCTGTGCTGCTTCTGAGGGCAGGGTTGAGCCCAGCTTTTCTCATGTATGTGACTGGTGATTGGACAGAGAAACATCTGAAACACTGAAAACGCAGGCAATTTCTTTCTACACAATAGGTTCCTCTAAACAGTTCCCACATTTGGGTCTAGCTTTGAGTGAGCTGCTTTGATGAAAGAAAGAAAAGAAAAATTAAAAAATAGGGGAGTGAAGAAGGGGAAACTTGACAAAATAATGAACTTTGTGCAAGACCTTGAATATTTGGATTTACTTGGAACTGAAACTCCAGGCAGGAGCTGCTTTCTAAATGTCATGGAAATCCAGGAGGAGATGGGCAAAATTATTGCCATTTAAGCTTTGCAAGACAATCCTGTCTGTACTCCATGAAGTTCCTGTCCTGTAGTGCACAACTATTGTCTCCCCAGTAAACATAAATCACCTTTTATGGAGTATTATTTTTCAGTCCCTTTTCAAGGGACCAGAGAAAGGTAAATTGCCTTGATAGAAAACGGTACCTGGTAGAAATTGGGAGTAAACAGGCCAAGTGCTTCTTGGGTCTGTTAGTACCCACACGCAGAGTGGGGGCTGGGCATGCCTTTCTTCTAAATGCTTTCTTATCTCCTGTTTCTAGAGAAGAACCGGAGTTACGTCATCTCTTCCTTCACAGAGTTGAAGGCTTACGATCTACTAACCAAGTTCCCTACACAGTTTGTAGAGTATCCTTTTGGCAACCTTTGTCCAGTGTAGGTGGCTGTATGGCGTATGAGAGCTAATCTGAAGCTTGGGTAAGGCTGAGGCATATCCAACTGGCTTCTGTTTTCAGGACCTGGTAAACTCTTCCTCAGAGATAAGACACTGTGCAGGTACTAGAGACATGGGATCTTCCAGGGTGGCTTGGGAGCTACTCAGAGAGATTCTTGACAGGATGCATCGTCCTGTAGTGAATGCCAAGGCTGACAGATGCTTGTCCTCAAGTGGAAAGGGTATGGGAAAGGAGCCTGTTGTTGCCAGGGCCTCTCTTACTTCTTGTCTGGAAGGCTCTGAGCATTTGGTAGCAGAGCTTAAACAATTTTCGTAATTTGAATACGTGAGCTAGCCCCAGGGTACACATGGAGTGCTCCAGACTTGTTTCCAATAGAGCAACTGTAGATACAACAAGCGACAGATGAGCCGGATTTACCCCAAAGGCACCCGGATGGACTCCTCTAATTACATGCCCCAGATGTTCTGGAATGTCGGCTGTCAGATGGTGGCACTGAACTTCCAGACCATGGGTGAGTGTCACATTGTCCTCCAGCTTGAGTGGGTGAGACTGTGCTCGTGTTCACTGTCTTTTCCTTCGCTGCTATTTCCAACTGCTGCTGTTTCCCTGAATGCATTTATTCTGGGTGCCTTCTCCCAGAGTGGCAGTGTTCTTTGACTCCATCTCCCACAGACCAAAAGCACTTTTCTAGGCCCAGCACAAACCTGGCATACAGTGTCTGGGATGCCGGTCCTATGCACTTGTGCATACGCACATACATGGACTTGCTGTCATCCCGTGCCTGGGTACTGTCTCTGGCTGTCCTGTAATGTGATGTCAGACTAAATAATGTGCCTGAATGCATCAGAAGCTCTTGCTTCCCCTGAGTTGCTTCCTCTTCTGTAAGGCAGCAGGCAGAGCTCTGTCTGGCTACAGGACTGGCCTGTCTATGCTATTATTTCCAGTATTTTGACCTGAACAGGGAAGAAGGACCTTTCCTTGATGCACAACAAGGAAAAGAAAAACCTCCAGAGAAGGTTATTCTTTACCCCTCTTCCTTCCTCAGAGGAGTGTCTTATGTATAGAGAGTGTAGGACACTAGTTGTAGGATCAGTAGGAGAAAAAAAGCAGCAGCTTTAAAAGGGAGAGAGTGAGAGATTGGTTATGAAGAGGGTATCTCATTGAAGACAGGTGCAGAGACCACAAGCAGTGTTCTCAAGAGACCGGGCAGAGGAGAAGATGGACTGAGAGGAGGCCCAAAATGAAAGGGGGAAGGAGTAGAGGGGTTCAGACAACTATTTACTTCACGCCCCAAAATAGCAGGTACTACTTCAAGTAGGTTTTAATTTAGTTCTACCCATGACTTACGATGCAGTCATAAGCAAACCACTTACCTTTCTTACAACAGCTGCTGTAATATTTTTCCCTGTAGGGTGCTGAGAGGCTTGATTAGTTTTTGAAATGCCTTTGTGAGCCTTTGGCTAGCAGGGGCTGTAAAAGTACAGCATCTTTCAGCTCACTCATAGCATGCAAGCCACCTGATGAGGTCCAACAGAAATTTTTCTCACTGTAGTCCTCTGTATCTCAGATGTCCCTATGCAGCAGAACATGGCTCTGTTTGAGTTCAACGGACAGTGTGGCTATCTGCTCAAGCATGAATTCATGCGGCGTCCAGACAAGCAGTTTGACCCCTTCTCTGTGGACCGCATGGATGTGGTGGTGGCAAGTACCCTGTCTGTCACGGCAAGTACAAACCATGGTGCTGTTCCTCCCCTGACAGCCAGTTCCTGGCACCACATATATAACTGGCATCCAGGTCCCTGCTATTTATTACCCAGTAGAGTTCTTAGTCGCAAATGAACCCAGAGGGTCCTGTGGGAGAGTGTTACCATGGCAACTCCCAGTCTTTTCACTATTTTAAATTAATCATAATCGCATGAAAATGGAAAATTAGCATCTGCCACACAGAAGAAGCCAAGGCTGTGATGGTGGGGAGGGAGGAGGCTGAAGTGCTGAAGCAACATGGGTGGAGGTAAAAGAAAAGCCTATTGTGGATTGGAAGCTGCAGCAGAAAACATGTTTTGGGGCAGGAGGGTGACTTTGGGATGAAGGTATGGGTGGGTTCTTCTGTTTTATTCTCCTCAGCAGTTGCTAATTACGTTTTCTGCTTGTTCATAGATACTCTCTGGTCAGTTCCTCTCAGACCGCAGTGTGAAGACATATGTGGAAGTAGAGCTGTTTGGGTTGCCAAGGGACACAAAACGCAAATACAGAACCAAACTGACCTCCACTGCTAATTCCATTAACCCTGTATGGAAAGAGGAGGCTTTTGTTTTTGAAAAGGTAATAACATTTGATAGTAATTTAGACAATGCTCCTTAAAGATCTTGTTGGCCCCAAGCACTGCCTCTTGAGAGGTCAGTGACAACAGAAGGGACTCCCTTCTGGAGATCTCAGTCATGGCTTTAGACACACAAGGTGTTACGTGTTGCGCTCTCAGATAATATCCAAACAACAATATCCAAAATAACTCTCCATCAATATTTCCCTGAACAGACAAGGGGTAGCTGGGAACATTTCTGGAAATAACAGGCATCAAAAGTCTTCCAGTTGTGATGCACTTCAAACTGAATTGACTAATCAGCTTTGAAAACTTCAAGCACCGGGAAGCAGAAGGGAACTGAATGTCTGTGGTTAAACTGTAAATGAGAAACAGACAAACTGGAGAAGTAAAGGGACCAGTCAGAGGTTTTCAGTTGTGCCAGAATACGGAAAGCTGCCCTGTTTGTCCACAAGAATTCAGTGGTCACTAATCCAGCTACAGAGTATGGGGAGGTTAAGTCAAAGGTGATAGTAATGTTTGGCCTTTCTGTAGTAAGTTACAAAGGCAAAATACATGTTACACAATTCATCTCTGTCAAGCACTCTATGAAATAGCAGATATTTTCAGCCTACTTGGGATGTGGTAGATAAATATTATCCTCATTTCAGAAAGCACTTCTTAGGCTTCTGTTCTGGCAGAATAATTTTTAGTTCATTTTATGGCAGAAGAAAATGGGGGAGGGGGGAGGCAAGAGCCCTTATGGCAAAGTTAGCATGCTTGCTAAATTATCCTTCCAAGTTCATTCCCTTCTCTGGTGAATTGCTTCATGGAAGCTGTGGTTTGGAGGGTTTGTTGCCCCATTTTTTCTTTAGGTAAACTGCCCTCCTGTGATCCCCTGCAGTCTCTGCTCTGAGAAGCCTGTGTTTTGTGGAGCTTCTGTGAATTCAGTTATGTCTGTGATGAACTGTAGCCTTAAATTGCAGTGACTTCCATGGAGAGATGGCATTGTTTTGTTGGAAGGAGGAGACAGCAAAGTTCTACTAGTGAAACTAGTATGCTGTTAGGAGTTAGAGGTGAGGACATTGGTGCCTTACTCTGTTTTTTCCTTAGATCATGATGCCTGAGTTGGCATCTCTCAAAATTACGGCTTGGGAGGAGGGAGGGAAGTTCATTGGTCATCGTGTCATTCCTGTTATTGCAGTGCATTCAGGTAAATTTTGTGGAAATTCCTTCAGCTTGTGCCCTTGAGACCTATCCATTGGAAGCTGTAATGGAAATATGAACATCTGCATGTTTTTCTACTTAATCTCCATTCCTGTAGGTAGTGGAGCCTTCAAATTCATCCTATTATAGCCTTGGCTTAATTCCATAATACATTCACCATGCCCTTCTGTAAAGAGAGACTTTATTTTCCTGTTGGAGCACACAGACAAGAAGGGACAGAGATTCTGTCAGCTTACCTCTTCTGCTTTCTGTTTTCAGGCTATCACCACATTTGTCTCCGCAGTGAAAGTAACATGCCACTCACCATGCCTTCTCTATTTGTGTACCTGGAGGTAAAGGACTATGTTCCTGATGCTTGGGCAGGTAGGGTACGTGTTAACTGGGGGGGTGCGGGGGGGTTGGTGCTCTGGTTTTGTCCAAACTGTGATCCAGAAGCATTCTCCAGCCCCGTGCTTTCTTGCTGCACCCCTTAATCCCTTGTCAGGGTGGGACCTGAGTGTATGCCAGCATCCTGTCACACCCTTGCTTTCATCGGAAGAGAGTGGCTGCTTGCACTGTGACTGGTTCCCAGTACTGGCCGAGGCGCACACACCTGATGTGCAGTGCAGATGTAACTGTCTCTCTGGTTTGGAATGGGTTGCTCTCTTTACTACCTTTATTCAGTGGCAGGGAGAGGTTTCCTAGAGTGCAGAGGTGGTAACTATCAGGGACAGATGAGAAAAGGGTTTTAGGGAGCCCAGGAGTGGTGTTCACCCCTGTTTGAAGAGAGGGAGGTTCTTGCTGGTACTGAGATACAGTGATCTTCCTTTAAAAAGGGGATGGTCAAACAGTGAGAAATGAATCAGGAAAGAAGCCCCCACCGGAGGTATTAACAGCAAAACTTTTTAACAACTATCGACAAAGCCATGCAGAATGTAACAGCACCAGCCACAGAAGGTCTTACAAATACTTCTCATATTTACTCTCTCTTCCCCTGTGTTCATACAAATGAACCTTATTCATGGGGGAAATCCTGTGAAATTGATGGTTTTAACAAATATTTGTAAAAAAGACAAGGTTTATACAGCACTGGACTTGAATCGGAGCAGGTTGCTGTGCAGGTTTGGAAAGTCTTAACCTGGCTTTGGGAGCAGTATGCTCTTTTCAGCTTCACAGAGCTGCCGTAAACATCGGCTGTGAGCTGTCACCGCAGAACAGACTGAGGTGAAGAGGGTCCCTGCCCTTTGTGCTGTCAGGGAGAAGCTTGTTACAAGTAGAGAATACAAAATACCCCTTCTCCACGATTTCCTGTCCTAAGCCAGAAAGGAAACCAGAAGGCAAGGAAAATCAAAGTACAATGAGTTATTTGATAGTCCGAGCAAAGACCTCCTCTTTGTTTCTAGATCTGACTATTGCTCTCTCCAACCCCATTAAGTTCTTCAGTCTCCAAGACAAGAGATCAGTTAAGCTAAAAGATGGCTCGGTGGAGGTAAGATTTTCCAAGTTCTGTCATTGCCTCTAAAACACGTTGCATGGATTCAGCCTGAAATAACAGAGCTTTGATTTACTTCTCATCTTTGTTTTAGAGGCTTGGCACACAGAGGAACTTCCCGTGTGCTGAAACTAATGGGATACCAGACTCCACTGGGAAATTCAGCACTCCTCTTTCTAATGGGCCTGCAGGTAAAGCTGTGGATGTGGGGTGAGCTAAAAGTAAAAGGGAAAGCCTGTACATTCAAAAGGCTGGGAAGAGACAGTGCTGGAGCATGAAGATCCTTGGTAAAGGGGTCAGAACCTCTCAGGCCAAGTCACCAACTTAAATTCTGGCACTTGTCATTGATGGCAAAAGTTGTAGTTATTCCCTGACTCTTGGGCTGGAGTGAGTGTGACGTGCATACTGCTTTTACTCTGCAACAGAAAAGTAATCTCGGGTATCTACTGAGAATACCAGGAAACAAGCTGAAGGCCCAACTGGCATGAACGTGGTCTTTCCCCTCCAAGGCAGGGCTAACGTACTGGGGTAGTACTGCTACTTCCTGTGCTGTCTTGCACGTATGCTGAGGACTCTGACAGAGGACCTCAGTTTTCAAGGTTCAGCACAGGGTTCCCTGGGAGATAACTACATTAGGAGGGAACCACTGTCCAAGGAAGAAGCGGGGCCTCTGGCAGACATGTAGCCTCTCATCTTAGGTGTGAAATTGGAGGTTGGATATTGATTTTGAGCAAAGACGTGGTAATTCTGGATATTTCTGAGACAAAGGTTTTAAGATCTGCCTTGGTTTTATCCCATAATACCTCACTGCTCTTCACTTCTTTGTTGTTCTTTTCAAGGGTCTCTTTCTGTAGATTACTATTGATTTCTGACATTTTAAGTATGTTTATATCCCCCTGAAAACTCTGTATCTTGTGAAACTGTGTCTGCACCAGTGTCTAGTTGTATAATACCTGGGAGCTTTAAAGATTAGTAATTTTATTCATGAGCTCAGATGAACACCAAACTCTGTAAGATCCATTACAAGCTCCGAGTGAACAGATCCCATATCTGGCATTCTGCAAGAGTGGAAATAAGAGCACAGTCCTGTGTTTTGACCAGTAGATTAAATGGGTACGAATTAACAAGGGCAAAACCTACTTAACTCTAACCAGTCGGATGAATTGAAAAAAAGTTATGAATTTGCTTTAATAGCAATCAAGACAAAGTCAGCATTTATTACTAGGTTCAAAGAAGCTCAAGCAGGGAAAGATCTTCCTAACAGCATGTTTGTTCCTTTCATACTGGCATCTTCTTGGCCTTACAAAACAAGATAGCCAACAAACATTAAAGGTGTAGTATTGGTGAAAGTGCCAGAAGGAATGTTCCTCAAACATGATTCTAATACAGACTAATTGATAGAGCAATTTCAGGTTAGGTAAGAGTATGTCCCCTACTGTACACTTATTACCTCTACTGTGTTTTACAGTAATTGACAGCTAATCAGTGTCTCTTTGATATTTACTGTATCAATGTGATTAGTGGCCTTTCAAATATGTTGGTATCAAAAAAATCAGTTTTCTCAAATTTCAGACCAGAATATCCTTCTCGCCTAATCAAAACAAGTTTACATGTGCCAAATCATCACTAGCAATATTCAGCTAATAAAAAGCAAGTGCCCTTTTTCTCTGGCAAGGCAGAGAATTCTGTTCCCGTTCTGATGAGCCTGTTAACAAATTTCCCAAGCATTTAAGCATCTCAGCAGCTTAATTAATTCCTTTGTATTCAGACCAACATCCTTCATGTGGCCCATGTTCTTGATGAGCTCTCCACTGTCCATTTTCAACCTGAAGATCCAAGATAGAACATAAACAGGAACCTCTTTTGTGATTTCAGGAGCAGCGGCATTCCCCAAGGACGAAAACTTGGTAGAAGTGACGCAGATTGCAGGTAACTCCTCTTGTGCTGTTCATATGGGCTGATGAGGCCCCATCAGTCATCTTACATTCCCTCTGCCCAATTTCTGACTGGGATAGAGATGAAGCCTGTTTTGCAAATTAAAAAAGACCCGACCCAACCCTGCCTGTTGTAGCCAGCACTGAAGACAAACCACATGAATCTTTGGGCTCGGGGACCCGTTTCCCTGCCTGTGGCACCATTTGCCCATTTTGACAACCGCCATGGTGTGTGGCAAGCTCTCAGGCTGGGATTGAGCTCACAGCAGGTCTGAAGGAGAAGAGAGGCTTGGAGTTGCCATGGTCCACGCCTTACGCAAGCTGGGCCACTGTCGTTGCACAGGTAGGTCAGGAGAGCTTTGGACTGCTCCAGCTGTAGCCTTCTGAGGCCACTGGCTGCAGCACTACTGCACCAAGTCAACTTTATACCAAGGTAGGAGCCTGGAGCTGTCACACGAGCTCTGGCCAGATTCGATGGTTCCTTTACCCTGACTAAACCAGAGGTAATGTGCCCACAGGGAGTCTCCAGCACACTTGCACCCTCTGTAATAATGTATTGTTCACCTGCTTTTCTGTGTCTTAATGCCGTGTGATACAAATCAATACAAAACACTAGTAACCAGTGTGCATAATTATGCCACAAAACTGAACTGAAGGCAGAAGAGTAAACCTATCGCACTCAGGATATGTTGCCAAGTAACTGTTACGTACTTTAAGTTTTGTTTTTAAGTGTTATTCCTAAAGAAAAATGTTCCCCAGGACAGAGCTATGGTTACTTTAAATATGTACTCTGGTACAAGGCATCACATAGTATGGAAGCATAGTGGGCTCTGGTTTGAGAGTCTGGACTTGTTGACAGAGAGACTTGGTTCAAGCTGTACGCTTCAGTTTCCTCAGTATGAGCCTTTTAGAAGGAGTTGCCCCTGCACAGCACAGCATTGTGTTGCAGGCACACCCGCAAGTTCTGTTAATTTTTACACATTCCAAGCCAAAAAAAAAAAAAGTTACTTCCCCTGAGAAGATAACTCCCTGTGGCCTTTACTGCCACAGATAACCACATCTGACTGACTTGCTGCTGCCAGATAACAAGTTCTCCAACAGTTCACAGGCAACCTTCCCTCATTTTCTTCTGCCTCAAAAGCCCTTTCATTTATTCCTCACAGCTGAAGAAATGCCAGGCACTAAAACTGGAAGGGATGAAAGCACCCGTCATTGTAACTCAGTTTTGCAAAAAAATCGGTAATGAAATAACAAAGCTTTTTCCCTTATAATTAGAGCTGCCAACTAGCTTAACAATTGTGCTGTCTTTTGGAGACTTAGAATTGTGGAAAAGGGTGCAAGGCATAAGACAGACAGACTGGCACATCACCACCAGTGTGTTCCTCTGGCCAAAATACCAAAAGGCAGCAATTCTTCTGGCCATCCCCATGCCATGCATCCACCAGATGGTGAACTGCGCTGCATGTAATGCTGAAAAGAGGGAGGGAAGGCTGAATGAAGGCAGTGCTGAAAAAACCTGTCTGACCCCAAAAGGCATCACAGCAGGTTGAGAAAAGCCTCTGTTTTGTATTTTAGAGCCTCAGACAGCCAGCCTCGCAGAACTGCAGCAGATGAAGCTCTTTCTGAAGCTTCTGAAGAAACAGGAGAAGGAACTGAGGGAGCTGGAGCGGAAAGGAAGTAAACGGAGGGAGGAGCTGCTGCAGAAGTATTCTATACTCTTTTCGGAGCCTGTCTGCTATGGATACAAGAAAAGGATGATACACACTAGGAAAACGCAGAAGAAGAGGTAAATACAGCACAGGATCTCCAGCAGGGCCTGGCCTGTGGGTCACCTCCCCAAACGAAAGCAGGGATCCTTAAGAGAAGCATGGACTCCCCTTCTCTGAAGGAAGCATGGAGTGCTGCAGGCATCCACATCTCCCTGTGTTTATAGGGTGTCGGGTGTTCCCACCGAGGGGTGGGTAGGAAGGTCAGAATTGTATCGGCATCTCTAGAAGCAGCACAGCTGCTGTGTCTGTTCTGCAGGAGTTTGACAACAGGTGATGTTGGTACATGTGCAAATCCTGTAGAAATGGCCGAAAGCATCGATAGCCGAATTTTGGAACTGAGAGAGAGGCTGGAGATGGACCTCATCCACCTGGGAGAGGAACACCATGATGGGATTCGAAGAAAGAAAGAGCAGCATGCAACAGAGGTAAGGACTGCACGAGTCAACAGAAAAAGTAGCCTAGGAGGGCCCCTGCAAGGAGAACCTGAAAAACCAAGTTCTTCACTAAACTGTGAACTTGGAAATGTGGCCACAGGGCAGAAAACACCCCTCAGAGCAATTGTCAGGTCCTTGCAAGATAATTGAGAATGTAGACAGTGAAGCTTACTTGTTACAAGCTATAAAAATCCAGCAGAAACATTTTTATAGGTCTGCAATTTGAAAAAAATTGAGCAGCACTGCCCTGAAGCGCATCAGGCTCCATCTGCTTAAACTCTTCTGATAGCTTAGCTTGGGGTTAACGTGGCATTTACTGGCTTCATACACCGCCAGGCGCCAGCTCTCTGGGAGCGTGGGTACATGAGGCTGTACCGTGCTTCTCACAGCTCCCTGCTTGATGCTGTGCCCTCAGAGCTAGAGCGACACACAGGTATGTTAAAGCCCTGCAGGTTCACCAGTGGCAACCGTCAGCATTACAGACATGCCGTAGGAGCAACCACGCTCACTGCTGTCATTCAGCCAGGACAGATGACGCGTGGGAACAGAGGATCCCCACCAATACATTCGGTGCTTGCCATTGCCACATCTGTGCTAATAAAATCAAAGCCTTGCGAGGGACAGTACTCCTAGGACCACCCCGTAGCGCTGACAGCAGGGCTGGATCTCGTTCCTCTTGAAATCTGGGAAGTGTTTTGCTGTTTGACTTAGTAGAAGTCAAAGTAAGTGTGCACATATGGTGTCACCAGTGAGTCCTGCAAGTGCACCAGTGTTTCCCCACACCCTCAGACACCCCACCTTAAGCAAACGCCAGCAAGAGACACAGTAATGCCTGGAGACAGAGTGCAGTCTGCTAGATGGTGATGATAAATATGGCGTACACCATCTGTCCTAATGAAAGAGGGATGATTCCAGGATTTGGAGGCCTTTTCCTATCATTATTTTCCAAAGGAGTTTGCATCATATGTCTTAAATCTTAGGTTCCCTGGTGCACTTTGGCTTGATAGGCACCTTGCAAGCTGTCTACAAGACTGGCTGGTCTAGCCTATACCAACCCTGAGGGAATAAAAAACCTGCCTCTTGAGAACTAGCTTACCTGGAAATCATGCTTATCACCAGAGAGAGAAGCCAAAGGAATTAAAACATTCTTGTCTCACAGTTGTCAAAGACTGTGATTTAGCGAGCAAGGCTACGAAAAGGAAATCAAAAACTGAGTTCCCACTGCATAGCACGTAGCCCAGCAGCCAGGGTTTTTCCTCTCAGGCTGTCTCTCAGCAGACAGCAGTGCAGGCAAGTCTGACTGCACTGAGACTTACCTGCCACGAGTTTCCACAGAACTTTGTTTCCGCAAGACGGAAGGCCCATCCCCTTGCTGCTAGCCTCTGTTGTTTAGAAGGTAAGCTCTGCTGCTGTTTCCCACCTGCCCGCAGGTACAGTGAATCTGGTGCTGCCTCCTGCACAGAGAGATAGGAAGCTGTCCGTAAAGATAACCTGGCTCACAGAGTAGCCTTTGGAGCCTTGGTGGAGTCGGTCCACTAGCACAGTGCAATCTGTGTGCACATCTGAACTCACTGTTGTGGTGCGTGGGTTTGCACAGGGATTAGCTGGCCCCTGGAATTCAGGGCAGGGAGGGATAAAGCTGAATCTGGTGGTAATTAGATACGGATGGTGTGCTGTGTCTTGTCTTGGTTTGTTTGGTTTTGATCTTGTTTTCATCCCTTGAACAGCAAGTTACCAAGATAATAGAGCTAGCCAGAGAGAAGCAGACAGCTGAGCTGAAGGCACTGAAGGAGTCATCAGAAAGGTAACTTGGTATTTGAATAACAAAGTAATAATGCATAGCTCTTATCTGGGGTAGCACTTTCTGCTAGATCTCAAAGCACTGTACTACAGACAGTGAGTGAATACAGGGGAAGAGAAGCATTTCTTTTACTTTGGTGAGAAATTGAGGCACGACAAGGTGACACGGGGTCTCACACAGTTACACAGTGGCAGTGGTGGGAAGACAGCTCTTGCCTTGTGACCTCCAGAACGGTGTTCCTGCCACGGGGCACCAAACGGGGTACTAGCATTCAAGCTGCAGTAAGTAGCCTTGACTGACGCATTCAGAAACATACCAAATAAGGCTGCTGGCCACTGGATGTCATCTCTATCTGCTGTAGTCAGTACATCACACGTAATCCCTTCCAGGGACTGATCATCAGCTCAGTCTTCTAAGTGAACTGAGCATCTTGGCTCCAGTACTTAAATAAACTGGCAGCATCAATTCACCAATTTCTAGCCAGGCATTTATCCATTTGTTCTTGCAATAACATTGTCCTGAAGCTAAAATCCTCACTCATTCCTCCTTCCCATTAAATCCTCTCTCAGCCTTTAGTTGCCAAGTCAGTCAAAACTTTCTCTTTTCATGTCCTTCACCAAGAGAGATCCTATGTTTCTCTCAGCTATTCAGCATGTTCAGACAAGACTAAGAAAAACAGGTCAAGTAGCTAAATAATGGTTTGTTAACAATACAGTGTCATTTAGTACAGTCGCATCTACGGCTGGCTGTGAGGACTTCCAGAAAGATTTAAAGATCTTAAGCAACAGGCAATAAAATGGCAGTTAAATTCAGCATGAATAAATACAAAATAATGTGAATGGAAAAAAAAAACCACCATAGCTCTGCTGTGAGCTATTGTCACTCAGGAAAGAGATCTTCAACTGCTGTGGGTACTTCTCTCAAACAGCTCATCATTCACAGCTCTGCAGTGGCCAAAGTGGCAAATTTTTGGAAATGTATGGAAAGAAGGAAGATTGAGTCAGCATTATGCCACTAGACCTATCTCCATAATGCAGTCACCTTTTCAGTATGCCATCTTGAACAAAAAGCTTTGAAAGAGCAACAGGGCGGTGGCAAGGATAGTCAGCAGTGAGGAGTAATTTCGGCACAAAAAGAAGTTAAATAGGACTCAGCTTGGAGAACAGATGATTGAGGGGGATGTGACAGAAGTGTGTAAAATCATGAATGGTATGGAGAAGAAGAATAGGGAAGTGATTACTCACTGTTTCTCATAAGAGAAGAAATGTGGCGCACCCAGTGAAGTTCTCAGGGAGTCCTTCTGTCACACAGCATATAAATTAAGTTCTTTTCCTCTGAGGGCAAGGAACTATGAAGTCCAAAAATAGAGCTAAACTCCAAGGTATGAGACACATTCATGGGACATAAATGCATAGAAGAAGCTGGATGAGAAAGACTGGAGACTGGGAAGGTGGAAGAAGGAAAAATTGCCCTATACTTGTTCTTTTTCTTACACTTCTCTTAAGCATATGCTCCTTCCCCTGTTGGAGGCAGGACACCGGGCCGATGGGCCACAATCTGATGGCCATTTTTACATCCCCCTTAGCAGCTGTCCTGTTGTAATCCATTTTGTACATGGGTGGCCAAGAGGCGGTAGTGGTGGTGTGTCAGCAGCCTCTTATGCCCCAATGATGCAACTTCCTCCGTCTGTCTTGTCACATTCTCTGGCCTGCGGTTAGCATTTTTGGTGGGTGCACTTGCCTCGGTCAGGGGCACAGATCTTAGGTTTTCTGGATTTTGTTCTCTTCATCTTTCCTACTGGTTGATCAAATGCCTTTTAAGTGTTTAGGGTTTCTGCTTTGCAAGTCACATGCCATAGTTGCCATGCACCTTTCTGCTTGCTTCAGGTCTTCTTTTAGCTCTGCTATATAGACACGTAGTTCAGGTTTGGGGGTTTTTTTTTCTTCTTTTTTTTAATTTAGCAGTTTAAGTACTTTCAGCAAGTCTCCTGCTGCTCCAGAGGAACCCACTGTAGGTATACAATACAACCTAATTACATAACGTGTTTTCTCCTGTCCCTTTGTTATGACTCCCTTTAAAAAAAAGTTACAGGACTTAAGAATATTCTTAAGACTTGGGGCTTTCTGCTGCACAATCACTCAAACTTTGCTTTTCTGGTCAGTAGAGCACTCCAGAGAGCAGATGTGGGGGGCTGCTTCACTCTCTGGGGTTTGTAACCGGTCCTGTCTCTCACAGCACTCTTCTCTCTGCAGCAACATTAAAGACATTAAGAAGAAGCTGGAGGCAAAGAGAGTGGACCGAATCCAAACCATGATGAGGAATACAAGTGACAAGGCTGCTCAGGAGAGGTACTGGGGGTAGATGTTACTGGGCTTTGTCTATGCAGAACGCTAGCTGTCCCGCTCCAGGCAGGGAACAATGCTACACCACAGTCTCTGTCACCAACAGGGCAACTTTTTAAAGCAGCCAAACAGGCAGTGGCAGAGCTGCAGGGGTCAGGGAAGGTGTGCTGGCCTGCCCTCACTCCTGGCTTAGCAGTTTTTCTCCATTGCATTCCAGTACACAGGCATATATACAGTGAAGGCAAACATCTGCTCCCTAGCTGTAGCAATAATGTCACTTCTGCAGCCACTGCTGACAGGGGCTCCTGGAGCTTTCTCCATAGGCTTAATTTTTTTGTGTAAGGCAGTCCACAAGATAGCCTGAGAGGAGCAGTGCCTTAGAAACACCTCCTGCCCTGCCGTGGGGAGTAGGAGCTTGTATGGAAATGCAGGGGGTGGTCATTACAGATGGAGTAATTGTACCTTGAAGACAAGGCTCCTATGCACCTGTCTCTTTGGCTCTCTTATGTGACATGTAAGCTTCTTGCCGATGTGATGACGCACCTTCCAATCACTTAAGCTAAAGCCTAAGAGCGCTTCCAAATACCTCCTGCCTACCCCCATGCCCTGGTGGGTATTTGTCTACCCCTAGAATCAAAGGCAGGTCTTCTCCAGCCTCTCTAGAATCTGTTTGTAACACGTTTCAGCAGCCATCTCACTTAAGAGGTTGTGTTTAGGCATATAATGGCTGCAGCCTTCCTTCCCATTTGCTGTTATAAAAATAATACTCTGCTACCAAGCCTGTGCAGTCAAGTACTGCATGATATGAATCGGTTGTAACAGCTTCACGTGTTCAGTGGTACAGAAGAGGCTACGCTACCTCCTTTGCTTCCGGCTCATAGCTATGTCCTTTTGCTGTCTGTTAAGCTGAAGAAATCAGAATTTTCATCTTATTATTTGGCTTATATCTCAGGCAAACTTAAATGGTGTATTATTTGCCTCTCCCAAAATTACAGCAAGCTCTGAACGTGGGAGGACACTATAAGAATATGACACACCTGTCTTTCCGTGTGGGCACTAGCAGTCCTGTCTTACTGTATGGCACTTTTATCAATACTGATAAACAGGTTTTATATAAAGATAACAGATGGGTTATAGGTTTTTATACATTTCCTCTCTTTAAAGGTTGAAGAAAGAAATTAATAACTCTCACATTCAGGAAGTGGTGCAAACAATCAAACTGGTAAGCTCTCCTGTGACAGTCTGCCACAGCATCTGTTTTCTGCAACGTGAGGGTGTCTCATGTACATGATCAGCATGGCTCACAGTGCGAGTTCTCTGAGGCATTTAAATCCCATTAAATTGCTACTGCATGGAGGACTCAGTGTGTAATTCAGCCAGCCAAAGTGCAGCTGAAGACAGCCGCTACCCTTGCTTATGGACCTGCAGTATTTTAGTGTCTAGTGAGTCCTCCAACCTGGTCAGAGATGCAGGGCAAACAGAGCTGTCTAGCATATTTTACACTTCCAATTCAGGGATTTTTTTGAAGCACAACTAAGTAGCAGTGTAACCCTGCATCTAATTAATAATGTGCAAAATTTTGCAGAAGGGGAGGAGACCCTAAGGATCTCATCTTTGCCCTTCAGAGACCCATCCCCTTGCAGAGTGAGTGAGTGAGAGAGTGTCTGTGTGTGTGTCTGTGTGTGTGTCTGTGTGTGTGTCTGTGTGTGTGTCTGTGTGTGTGTCTGTGTGTGTCTGTGTGTGTGTGTGTGTCTGTGTGTGTGTGTGTGTGTGTGTGTCTGTGTGTGTGTGTCTGTGTGTGTCTGTGTGTGTCTGTGTCTGTGTCTGTGTGTGTCTGTGTCTGTGTGTGTCTGTGTCTGTGTGTGTCTGTGTCTGTGTGTGTCTGTGTCTGTGTGTGTCTGTGTCTGTGTGTGTCTGTGTCTGTGTGTGTCTGTGTCTGTGTGTGTCTGTGTCTGTGTGTGTCTGTGTCTGTGTGTGTCTGTGTCTGTGTGTGTCTGTGTCTGTGTGTGTCTGTGTCTGTGTGTGTCTGTGTCTGTGTGTGTCTGTGTCTGTGTGTGTCTGTGTCTGTGTGTGTCTGTGTCTGTGTGTGTCTGTGTCTGTGTGTGTCTGTGTCTGTGTGTGTCTGTGTCTGTGTGTGTCTGTGTCTGTGTGTGTCTGTGTCTGTGTGTGTCTGTGTCTGTGTGTGTCTGTGTCTGTGTGTGTCTGTGTCTGTGTGTGTCTGTGTCTGTGTGTGTCTGTGTCTGTGTGTGTCTGTGTCTGTGTGTGTCTGTGTCTGTGTGTGTCTGTGTCTGTGTGTGTCTGTGTCTGTGTGTGTCTGTGTCTGTGTGTGTCTGTGTCTGTGTGTGTCTGTGTCTGTGTGTGTCTGTGTCTGTGTCTGTCTGTGTCTGTGTGTGTCTGTGTCTGTGTGTGTCTGTGTCTGTGTGTACGTGCTCACACGTGTGCATGCTCTTGCAAGTACTACACAGATAACTTGGAGCCAGCAGAAATTGTTCAGAACTGGGAATGAGGGGGATACTGTGGCATGTGCTCTATAACCCTGTGTCTTGCTGTTATGCTAAAGCATTTGTTCATGAAATCTTATATTTAAGTGGGTTTTTAATTTGTTCTTTTTAAAGGTGACAGAAAAGACAGCCAGGTATCAGCAGAAACTGGAAGAGAAGCAGGCCGATAATCTGAGAACAATCAAGGAGAAAGAAAGTCAGGTAAAGGCAAAGATGAAGCTCAGGGTCAGTGCTGTTACTCAGTACAGTAAATCCAAAACACTGCAGGGGATCAGTCTTCCTTGCACATTCTTTAATTAATGCTACACTCATCCTACACATACACACACTTCAGACACCTACTCAGTATGCTGACAAAATGAATGACTTAGATCTGTGTAGGCTCCTGTAGAACTCCGGTCTAAGTCAGAGGTGCTGCACTCCCTGTGTCAGCACTAGCATTCATCTAACCATACAGAAACACCCTACATTTAAAGTGTGATGGAAGTGCATCTTTAGAAGAGATGAGTCTCATCCCTGAGCTCCTCAAACTCTCAAAACGCGCTCATGTTCTTTCAAGGTTCACGTGTAGTGAACACGCAGTCTCAATTCATCAAACTGTGGTGCAAATTAGAATAACACACATCAGCAATCTTCACTGCTTTCATCTTCAGGGAAGCCAAAAATTGCCTGGGGCATGGAGACGAGTCATTCAATATAGGGTTGAGACCAACATTGCGAAGTACTAACATCTCATCAGATTGGTCTCTCTCTTAGAGAAGGTTTTTATACCATTCTGAGCCTGACGTCTGCTTAGCTTCAGTGTTTGGAGAATGACTTGAGGTCTCTCTTTGCAGCTCCAGCAGGAGGCACTGGCAGAGTATGAGGAGAAATTGAAAACTCTGAATATGGAGGTGCAGGAGATGGTGAAGAACTACGCAAAACCAGGCTTTCCTGGAGAGCCAGAGATGCAGAAGGAAGCAGTTCAGAGCATTCCTGAGGGAGAACAAGGCTCTACAGAACAACTGAAAGACAAGATCCCAGTGGCAGAGGTGTCAAGGCTCACAATAGCCGTGCCTGAGCCCCCAGGAGCTGAAACAGATGCTGAGATTGAAGAAAGCATATTCTGAGAGATGCTTGCCTTACTGTTCCACTTCAAGAAGTTTTATGGAGGTACATAGTGATGTTAAAGACCAGCTTGACAGACTACTCCCCCCTTCCATGCTGGGGAACTCCTGAAATCCTTCAGGAATTTACTACTTCATTATGCTAGATGCTGGAAGTAGCCTGAAGAGATCACCCTTCGGAGAGCACTTTGCTCTCTTTGTCTTCCACAGCCTTAGCACTAAGGTATTTAAGCAGCGTGAAAGGGCCGGTGCCTGAAGACAAGCTGGTTGTTGGCATTCACAGCAGCATCTACGTTAATATTGTAGTCTGGATTCAGCCTTCAGTTCTGAGAGTAAGTTCCCTCACCATTTGTCACATGCATCTCTTCACATCAGAGTGGTCTCAGAGCTAGATCCCTTTGAACAAAATTTAACTGAGAGATGCTCTCCAGTAGCCCACCTACTATGCTCCTACCAGCTGAGAGCTAGCCCAGAATAAAGCCTCCTGAAATACCTGTAAGTGTGGGTGCAGGTGCTCAGCAAAACCTGTTGTCTTCTAAAGCGCCATTCCTTCTGGCAACACTACCTGCTAATGTAGATGCAGCCTCTAGTTATAGGAGGAAAGGTCAGTTGATAGAACCTCATACCATTTTTGTCAGCATACCACCTCCTTGCACAACTGGTGTTGGCTTTTTCATCGGGCCCCCTGCCCCAGTCAGACAAGGACAGTTTTTAGTACACACAACACAGACGAGCGTTTCCTTCTGTGGAAATGTGCATTACCAGCATTGCAGCTTTTCTTCTTTCTTTCTTTCTAACCTCCCCTGATTCCCAGGGGCTGATTCTCACTCCTTATTTTAACTTTGACTCTCACAGGCCTTCAGCCAAGTTCTCAGATCTGGATCCATATCTCCTGAAGACCCTGCCACGCTTGAGCAGGCTCCTTGGGCAATTATAAGGCAGACTATGAGGTGTCAAAGTGCCTCATCATGTGTTCCAGCTACCCCAAAAAGTAGAGTTCACATCTACAGCAACTTGACATTTTTAGAGCTTCACTAAAACCTTTTCTCACAAAGCTAAATTAGTTCCATACAATGGGCTTAGGGTAACAACAGTTAACAAAATTTCTAAACTGTTTGAAAATAATTGTGTTGTTCAAATAAAGAGCCAGCCAGTTGTATTGCCCCTGAGATTCCCTTACGCAGAAAGCTGAGTATGGCTCATAAGAAAACACATTGAACTATCCATTCAAGCAGCAGAAAGCAGTTCTCTGGAGCTTCTTCTTTTTTACATGCTGCCATCCCAGTTAATGACAACAGAGGGCTCAGCAGTGATCTGTAGAATCTGTTCCTTGCTGCTGGGAAAACCAAACTCCTCAAAGATCCATGGTCTTTAGGACCTTGAGGGGAAGACTACACACTACTCCTGCTCTTTGCTCTCCCTTTGCAGGAGTACTGCACACGTCTTCCCTCAAAGCTTCAGTCACTTCCATTTCTTCATGAACTATGTGCACCTGTAACTAACAGCAGTTCCCTGCTTTGGTGATGTAACAGGTACATCTCATTCCACAGCCTAACTGAATGAAAATGGCCCAGCCACAAGACTTCAGCAGGCAAACAGTCCTCAGCCTCTTTTAGCTCTAGCATGTACTTGCTGCTGTCTGTCTTCACTAACGCAAACCCCTCCAGCAGAACACACCTGGAGGTCCAGATTCCCAGTATCTCTGTCTTGTCTTGCAACAGAAAAAGGGTAGGTTCTTCCTGGCCATCTTTACGCTTCCACTTTTAGGAGAGCAAAGCCTTTTTTTGTGGATGCAGCACACAGTTACACCAGTGCCACCTGCCACCTCACTTCTCTCACCTGTTGTTTGACCTTGTGCACTGAACAGCTTTGACACAGCAAGTTCTCACTTATCCAACAGGAAGGAAGTGGAAATATATGGTCCCAACTCTTTTCCTAGCAGCATTTAAGACAGACTTTGCTTATGGATCCTAAAAAAGCAAGAAATAGCAATAATTCAGTACAGATCAGCCACATCCTGACCTTCCTCATATCGCACCCTCAAAGCATACATGTCACAGGGACCCTGTGACATTAAGTGCTTTTGGTCACCAGATGTCACAAGTGGAGGGGGGAGAACTTACCTGACACCCCCCTGCCCCTCCCAGAAAAGAGAGTCAACCCTCTGCAGTCATACATCTGTAAATAGAGAGACTTAATTAAAAGCAGTGGAAGAAGATACACTTCAGGGTACAAAAGGAAATGAGAACTGCAATTATTTTAGTAGAACTGCTTATCCTAGAGATGAGATACTGTACGACAAATCTTCCAAATTGTTCAAGGAAACAACAAAAAAATCCCCTAAACGCTGCTGAAGAGAAATGGGGGGAATGGGACCCCTAGCACCAGCCACCTAGAGAACCTCGCGCTGATGAAACCCTCAATGTATTTATTTGGCCATTCGAGCCCCCTTTTATTGCTACCTTCTAGAGCTGCAGAGGGTAGAGTGTCTTCAGACACAGCCATAGAAGAGAAATGGGTGAGACCATGGTCTAAAAAAGGAGCTTCTTCCATCCTCTTGCTATTAAAATCTTTGCCCTCGAGGCAACACTAGAAGAGATGCGTTCCTGACTGGAGCAACAGCCTCTCTCCTCTCCCCAGAATTTTAGGTGCCACGCTGCAGTGTAATCTCGTAAAGTCCCCACTCGCCCCTCAACTTGTTCTTCAGGTTTCTGTCTTTTCTGGAAAAGTGAGCTCAGTCATAGCAAACCTACAGCAAGGAGTGGTTGTTACACAAGAACAGTTACACCTAGACACTGCATTCATAAATGCATTATGAAGTGCTGCTATTAAAAAAAAAAAACCCACACCACACAAAACCCAAAAACCAGCTCAAGTAGGTATGAGGGACAAGATGTTCCAAGCCTGGTCTGACATCAGAGAAGAGACCACACCTCCCTTGCGGTGTTAACATAATACTGGAATTATGTATTGTAAATTTCTGACTTATTTATTTTCTAAAAAAAATAAAACATTGCATTTCTTAAAAAATTAGATCAGCTTTTTTTAATTGCAGTTAGTGGGTATGGGAACAAGTCCCAAATGTCACCCAATGTACGCATGTGTTAGAGACATCAAGTGCCCAGGTTTCTGCCATCTGTGCTCACAGTTCTCAAATTCAACTTCTTCAGTTATTAAATATGCAGTGAGGTAGGTTTTTTTTTAAATGTAATACCCTTCTCACACACATTCTCCTCTGCACTAGTTCATTCCATTCCTCGTTGTACTTAATAACCAAATCTAGCACAGCAAATTACCCACAGTCCAAATACCACTCCTGATCCCCCTTACAGGTGACCCTGCTTCACTCTGATACAGTGGCAGCCTCCTCCTCCTCCTCCTTCCCCAAGCGCAGGTCAGAAGAGCACTTCAACCGGAGTCAAAACCATGCTGGTGAGTTCACGCTCCTCGTGCCAGCTCAGTCCTAGTTCAGACCAGCAAAGCCACCGCTACAAGACAGAAAGGTCCTTCACAGACATGCCACGACAGCGACACAAAGTCTTGCACTCGGAGCTGGTTCTCTCCCACCCCGCAGCAGCACTCACCCCTCACAGCACGACCCCGTGCCGCTCGCTGGCTCTGACTGGTGGCAGAAGCATCTCCCAGGACAGACCAGGCTCAGCGCAGAACACTTACTGCTGCGGGCAACAGATTCACAAAACTCTGGCCAAGCAATGCCGCGGTACCACAACGTGGGCTCCGTTCCCTTCCTCGCTCGCCCTGACGCCTGGTTGGGCTCCTTCCTTCATACAGGGGAGCTCTGGCGCAGGTGTGTTACTAATGGCCACTGCCTTCTGCTGGGAGCAGTTGCCTTCACTGCTCCAGGACTGAAACTTCATTTCAGGAAGCGGTAAAATACTACTCCAGTTAGATCAATTTTGTTGTTTCATAGAACAGTCTCCATCCCTGAAGTGTCAACTCATGCAGTGAAGTTTGAGGGCCTTCAAAAAAAGATGACAAACATCACAGCAAGGTAGAACTGCAGCCAGGAAGCAGTTTAATATTTTGACTTAAACCAGCTGGCAGCGTTGGCAGTTCCAAATTGGAAACCGTGATCGTGAGCCCACAGCTTTCTACACTGGGGCTGGCAATGGCGATCGAGGACGGTGTCAGAAACGGGATTAGCACAAGGGGAGGGGCTGCCTTCCCAGCAGGAACACAGAGCAGAGCCACGGCAACCGTAACGGTGAGGAAAGACTGCAAATGGAGAAACACACCAAAACCCACCCAGAAAGACACTAGCCCTGAGCGGGGCTCCCCAGTCACTGCTAAGCACCAGTTATTTGCAGACATAAGTAACAGTCAATCTGCATTTCTCAGCCACGCAACAGTGCCTGCGGTTACTCCCCTAGATCCAGCTGCACATGGATGCAACCGGGAAAACAAGGAACTGAGCTTAAGTACATGCAAACTTCCCATCGGCATAAATATAAACCCGCAACGCTCACTGTTTTACAGCCTGAGCCCGCTGATAACAAAAGCTGTTCAGAGCTGTTTCTAACTGTATTTCTAGGGGCACAACAGCCACCACCTGCTCTGCATGTCATTACTTGGCATATGTTGCTCAACACAGACCGAATTGTTTGGTGTTTATCCCACCCTTCTGCTGCACACACAGCATCCAGCACAGCAGAAACACAGCTCTCATGCTGGCTAAACGGGGGTTTGTGGCCAGCTTCAGCCACCCAGTCCCTGCTGGCCCCCCAAAGCCCCTCCAGAGAAGTTTTTCAGAGGTTATTCTAAAGGACAATTCATCCCGTCTCTCTCTGGAGGGAACCCAGACACCCAGCTCAGACCAAAAGGTGGACGTGGGGTGCCCCCCTCTCCACGCACACTGCCAAGGCACCAGGGGTTGCTTTTCTCCTTCAAACCCTTAGTGAAGAATGAACCCAACAGAATAAACCCGTGTGACAGACATGCAAAGCCCGGGCAGAACAGCAGGGCCTGAGGCAGCAGAAATTTTCACTCCTCTCTTCCCTGACACCACCACCTAAAGAAGAACGTGTTTGACAGGGACAGCCCTAATGGCAGTTGCAGTGAAGAAGGACGCGCTCTCTTCCTCCGCACAGCACACGACAGGACAAATACCCCGAGCCAGGTCAGGCAGGTTCAGTCTCACTTCAGCGGCTGCCCCCCACCTACTGCACCAGCACAAGCTGCAGCCCGTGTAAGGAGGGATGCCACTGCTACAGCCTCCTTCCCTCCAGCCTGCACCAACTCACCCAGCACTACCTGTCACAATTCCCCAACTGCTTTGGTTTCCAGCCTAGAGACCTCTCATTGCTGCATCGTGCCAATACTCCAGCAACACCTTTCAGTGAGAGCTCTCATACTGCCTGTGAGCGTTTGGAGGACAATACAGCAGGCTCAACCCAGTGCTCTCCTCTTCTAACCTTTTTAGCTCATTTTGCCATCATCTCCAAGCAGAACATCAGTGCTCTGACAGCCTTTGAACGACATAAATTGGTTGGCCAAAGCAAGGGCTGAAACAATGCCAGAGTAAAATGCTCTTCGTGAGGCTTTTTCAAAGGTGTGGACATTTCAAAAAACAATTATAGCTCAGCTATACTATGACACAGATGTAAGAAACTTAACTTCAGCAGTTTGGATTCGTATTGTTAATATCCTCTGATGTTTGAAGCCTGAGAAAGAAAACACACCATGATGACTCGTACACTTACACCACATCACAGTTTCTATTGTGCAACCCTTCTGTTATTAAACAAAGCACCGGCACAGCTTTATCAGGAGATTTATGCAGAATTTCATGAAAAACAGGTGGAATGTTTTACACAGATTACGTCTTAGTGCTAAAAAACTACCTTCTAGAAGTACTTTTTAGAGTGTCTATGGGAGAATCACTAACTGTAAGCAAAGCCACATCTCAGATAAAGTACAGACCACATTCTGCATCAACACCTTTCCCCCGCACTGAAGTGAAGCAGTCTTCATGCCTCAGAGGCCAGGCGTGCCGATGCTCCTCTAGACAGGACACTGTCTCTACACAAAATGTGATGAAATTTCTGGAAGATGAGAAATGGACAAAAGTAAATAAAGGCACTACAACAAATGTTACTGTAGAGGTTTCACACAACACGCAGTGAATTCTGACCATCCGACCAGCAGCACAACGGCTCAGAGTGACACCAGCATTTGCTTACTTACATACTCCAGAGGAGAAATGCCACCACCTGATTTTCCAGCACTATCTTCCCACAGAATTCAGACATCCTTGGAGATTTCCTCATGCGGCTGTGCAGCCCTGCCTGTGTTTTTGCTTACCACAGGGTGATAATGGTAGTTGGATCACACAGGTCTCTCTAATGAGGCTGTTACATACAGAAACCAAATTCAGTGGTAATTAAGACAACAATGGTGCCTGGTCAGACACTGAACAGCAGCAGATTTGGGCACAATCTTCGATTCTTTCCACATTTTCATCTTTTATGTGGCATTTTCTAAATCTCCTTCTCTACCACTAAATTCTGTTGCCCAAAATACTTATTTTCATGAGGCCAAACTCTGTACTATATTCTTAAAAAAAGAAATAATGGGGATCCCTAAGCAAAGGAAGACTCCAGCCGCAACAAGGGATACAAACACAAGACACTGTACCTGAAGGATCGGCACAGGGATTCTCTAAAACAAGAGCATTACTAACAAAAGACACAGCAGTCGAACCCATCTCTTGGCCAACACCTTTGCAGGCAGTTTCCCTAATGAGAATTCAGCACTGACATTTAGGGGTTTTTTTTCTTTTTTTTTCCTAAAAGACTAACATGGCAGACACTTTCAAATGAGAAGCCAACCCAGGGGAAGGCTTCCCCTTGCTGTCTCTTCACTATCCAGTGCGGACTGGCGGTAGTGGGATAGTTAGGGCGAGCGCAGCTCTCTTCGGCAGGCTGGCTTGCTATTAGCACCTTTGTTATCATCATGCCCTTCACGTTTTCAGAGCACTTTACAGACACGGGTAAAAGCCTGAAGGTCATCGCTAAAGCAAATCAGTTTGCTGTGGTGAATAGATGCAGACGCCTATGAATATGATGCTGTCAACCAAACACTGAGAAGCAAATAGCCAGGAAATGCATGTAGCTGGTTGCTTTAGCTTTATTTCCATCATCATTCTATCATCATTCCCTGGGCAGTCAGGGACCGATAAGCCTTTGATGTCCCTTCGCAGCTCGCAACAAATGTCTGGCCATCCTGTCCTCCTTTGTAAGCAACAGTAACTCATTTCCTTTCAGTCTGCAAAACTACGATGCCCCGTTTTTTAAATGAAGAATGGACAGCATCTACAGCCAGCTCTCTCCGCTTCCTTTCCTGCAATTACAGGAAACTTTGCCTTCATATATTTAGTGGCCACTCGGCATACCGCAAGCTGCTCTAGATATTTCTACAAACTATATCCAGTTGAGAGCTACAGTTCAGGCTCAATTTGTACTGAACGATCCAAAATTATCTTCTACCTCCATAGTAAAGATACGGTGCTGACATGGCCACTGCTACTACACATAAGGAATTGCTGCACAGTAGCTACTGTATTTTAGAGACACTCTCCGTGCCCCACACGTATCCCCACATGGTCAAGATTCACTAATTATTATTATCCCCATTTGTAGACTAGCACCTAGGGCACAGCAAAATGCTTTCTCCAGGTTACAGGGAGAAGTGTAGGATTCTTCTCACTGGAGTGAACAATCTTAAGTCAGGAGCCTCATTTGATCTAGGGTCCTTCTGTAATCACTGGTTTAAAGATAGCGGCCTCTAGAGAAAGATCTGTCCTGTTCTGAAATAAATGGGATAATAAGCTGCTGCATTCAATAGCACCAAGCCCTGTTTGAGGAGGACAGGCACCATTATATATGAACAAGTGCAACCAGGAGATGACGACAGTCACAGACTCCCGGTTTGATTCAGCAAATTGTTCATATAAATTCAACCTGCCACCTTCAAAGGCCTACTACATGCTGATTGCCAGGGCTGTGGCAGCATGGAAAAGACTCGATACTAGCAAGGCTGACAGGAAGGAAGAACAAAGGGGAACGATTCAGGTGAAACATGACACAAAACAACAGAAAACCCAGAGACATAAGTGTAACCTTGTTGAAAGCATAAACGAAAAGATATTCAGTGAAAACATCATTTCAAAGCGTAATTACCCACTGAGTAGGCTATGAGCTCTTCAGAGAAGAGGCTACATTTTGTTATATACTTAGATATCACTTAGCATACAAGAAATCTCACTCCTGAATAGTAGTGCAATGCAAATTACAAACCTGCCCTGCTTATCATAATTCTCCTGACTGGCTGCCTGGTTCTTGGGGAAGGAGCTGTTGGCCCTGGGGACAGAGCTTCAATCTTTTAACTAATCTAGGTTTATCTTAGGATTTATATTTGATTCCACACTCATCTAGGTAATGGAGCAATTAACTGGTGATGTGCCATGCACGAAGTGTAAAGAGAAAAACACAAGAATCAGATACTTAATTCTGTATTGGACAGGAAGATGGATACTTTCTGCATTCTTCACAAATACGGTAATGAGTTTTTAAAATTTTATATTCAGGATACTTGAATGCAATCTTTCAAGGGCCTTTCCTCACTGTGTTTAGTCAGACTTAGGCCAAAGTACAAAACGCTGTTAAATGTTAAACCTGTCATCCCTGTCTCCAAGAAAAGTTTCAGGATCCAGGCTTCTGCCATAGTCTCTTCTTGTTCTAAAAGCCACATAGCCACAGAATAGGTAAGTTAGACCAGACTTCAAGGTTCACACTTCTCTTACATCTCTGAACTATAGACATATTTTAAAGCATCTCAGCACCACAACAGGCTTATGAATAAATCAAGATCTACTTTAATTTAAAACACAAGTGCAAAGGATTCACGACTACAGATGAGCAGGATCGTTTGTTTCAAATTATAAATCTTTCCAAAGCCCTGCTCTTTTGCATAAAAAAAGCAGTATTTCTGGAATACAGAAACATTTTACATCAAATTTTTTCCAGTGCAGCTAAGGAGGAACTAAATGAATTCATTTCAACCAACTTCATCAGCCCCAAACTTAAGGCATCCAGTCTAGGCAAACCACCCACGATTCCTCTACTGGCCACAGGCCGAGTGGTATCAAGAGACAGCGATTTCATCCTTCAGCCAGTATCTGAGATAATGGAGATGAACCACCCTCCAGAGGTGTTCCTCTCACCTTGGTCTACAGAGCCAACCTATATGCTTCGCAGACTGGGTGCCCACCATTTGATGGCTGGCATCAGTGCAGATGAATTCCATCACAAATTACTTCAAGTAATCAACAGTGGCTTCAATTCTGAAGCAGGATCTGTAACTGGAGTAAATAGCAGAGGATAGAGATTATTAACATCTTCTGAAGAAAATGCAATTATGAGGTTAGTTTCTGAGCCAGTAGGACTGTCCCAAGAATAACTTAAATTCCAATAAATTTCTATCTGGAGTTTCAAAATAGGATCCCAGTTCCACATGTAAGATTATATTCTTGAGACCTCACAACAATACACACCATTACTGTACAATGTTACGTCCTGACCTAGAGTCCAAATACCTTGACTATCTCACTGATCAGAGAGAGTGTATCATACAAAACGTCTAAATCTATTTTAAGATAACTGAAAGAGCTGTTTAGACAACCAGTAACCTTCCGAATGCCTTGGCAAAGGGATGGTGGGGAAGGGCATACCAACAAGGAAACATACGTCAAAAGTTTCTCTTCTCCTCATGTTCTGCAGTAGCAAGCAGAGGAGATAGAGGCTCAACAAATCGCCTCACATGAGCACAAAAACCTCTCCGGGGATATACAGGACAGCTGAAACTTTTTCATTCAGTCTCCTAGAGCACCCCCAAAGTGCCACCCAACAACTGTCTCAGGGCAGCATTTCTCAGGCTCTCTTGGGAGAAGGGACTTGCAAAGTCAGGCGCCTGGAAACCAACCATAGGAACAAGCTTTCACAGACTCATTCCAGCCAGCACTGGAGGTGTAGCATATCGTGACTTTTCAAGCACAAGATCCTGGGGGCAAGAACACCTGTCTTCACAGAGTCTGTTTTGAGGCCTGTATCCAAGGGTTTCCCCCTCCAAAAGTTAAAGGATCATGAAATGGATTCAAGATTGACCACTGAACCATACATATTCCTCAGCAAAAGAGAAGCATGTTGATGCAAGAGAGCCATTTAGAAACAAATATATACATATCACATCTGCTCCCTAGGAAAATACGTACAATTTTCTAGGTCCACATTTAACCAAAGGAAATTAAAATCATCTCTGAAAAAGTCCCAGGGGAAAAAAATTGTCAAGTCTTTGTGCATTGCTTGAGAGTTTAAAGGGGTCTGTGCCCCAAAACGTACATTTGAGTCAGCTCAAGACTCCAGTGTACAACTAAGGAAACAAAGATCACATTTCTAATTGGGAAACATTGCTCCAGTTCAGTAGTCAGCAGCCAAGGTCTGCAGGAACTTGCAGACATTCAGATATGCAACTTCAGACTCCACTTCAAAATGCCATTCTTCAGACGAAGTGATCCACAAGCCATGAAACACCTGCTTTATTCTTGAGACATACTTGGTCTTATTTGGATTTAGTATGTATTGATTGTCTTCAGCAAAAGAGAAGCCACAAAAGGCTGAGAATGCAAGGACAGTATTCACATTCATCCTCTAAAATGATCGCTGACAAGTTCCAAGCACCATTCACAGGACAAGACTGCCTGGTCTCTTGATTTTTTTTTTGTTTGTTTGTTTGTTTTTTGTTAATAAACTTTACTTTTTCCTAGCATTTCCCCTTACGTAAAGTCAGCAGGTAGAGGTACGCTTTCTGTATTGTTGGATAAGGGGGACCAGGCACTCTGGAAGTCCTGTCTGGAGCAAAAAGGGGTGATCCAGAAGTTCTTGTGCCGTTGCTCTTTCTAGTGGATCCCGTGTCAACATCCTTTCCAAGAAGTCTCTCAGAACTGGGGAGGTCTGTGAAAAAGCAACCAACCAAGTCAACCCCATAAAGGAACCAGGCAGCAGTTCATGCGACAATAGGTTGCCAAGGTAGGGTCGGTTATAAAGGGTCCTGTACATTTCAGCTTTGTAACCCTGCTTTTGCACAGAAATGTAACATGAGATAGCATGCTTTTTACGCTACAGTAATAACTTTCTGTCACCAGTAGGCACAACATTTACACAGGTTGTTTTCTTTTTAATGGGGCACAGCAAATTAAGACAAGACTGCCTGCCATGTCCTTCCATCTAAGATAATTTTGTTTCCCGTTTTATTTAATCTTTTCTGCATTTCAGCTCAAAAATTCAGCAGAATTCCTGTTACCTGAGGCACATCAGTTGGGTGTGAAGGGTTGATCAATTCTTTTTTTTTTTACTGGCCACAGATTGTGGAAAAAGTAGTTAAATACGATTCCCAAATAGGTTTTGAGGAGTCTGAAAGCCTGATGCTGCTGGTACAACAAGATGAAGAAACTGCAGAACAGTATACTGAAAAGCTAAACGACCTCAGCAGGTTTGTCCTTTGAAAGATGTGTAAAAGCCTGTTGAGTAGCCAGACCCAAGAACCAGTTAAAGGCACTGCACATCTCTTGCTGGTGGTAATCCTCTGCATCATTAAAACTGAATAAAAAATGAACTTGGCATATATTTATTTATTTTAATGCAGCTAATTACATCCATTTTAGACTGGGGGCATTTTCCGAGCTCTGGTTAACTTAGAAGTAGATCGTGACATACTGTTCACACTGAACTACTGCTTACTTCACGAGTGCTTTGAACGACTTCACTGTGATTGCTAGAGGGAGAAGGCACAACACAGCTAAGTACGAGTGCCAGGATCCAGCCTTTATCACTCTGTCAATAAATCTACCTGTGCTGTAGAAAAGCAGCAGGGATTCTCCATTTAACCTGTTGCACCCAGCACTACAGTCATTGACCACAGCGAGCCATTAACTGTAATCGGAATGGAGGGCTGCAAGCACAGCTGGTGCTGAGCCCCACGCAGACAGCAGGGAGACGGGGGAGGATGGCCACCAGCCTGGCAATCCAGAGGTCTGCTGGAAGCCCGTTTGCTTCCCAGGACAAAGTGGAGCAGAGCAAGACTGTAAATGGCTCTGGCTTTCACAGCCCATGGTAGGGTCATCTCGCCAAGCAAGGTGTGCGATCCAGACCAGAAGTGGCTTTACGCCACCTAAGGAGTGCAAGCACTGGGTCCAGAATGTGACCTTCAAATTTCCATCAGTGTTGCAGAGGCAAAGAGGAAAGAGCAGCTGTTGATGTTTGAGTGTATGCTGTTAGTTCAGCAGTCTACTCTGTTAAATAATTCAGTTTTAGCAGCTGCAGATATTCTGATTAATTGGAAAGGCTGGATAGCTCAGAATGCTGCAGAAGCTATTTGATCTCAGAGGCTTGGACTGAAATGAAAGGAGGACTGCTCTAAGTGGTGACTAAAAGGTAATCGCTGTATTTCTTATGTCACTGCTACTTTTTCAGAAGAAACCATGAAGCTGAGTTCATCTTCAAAGCAGCTGCAGTGTCTCCATGAGCTACTGTCTGTATTGAGCTCTCCTGCTCTGACCATAATGCAGCCTTTGCGGTCCTGAAAGCCCCGAAGCCAGAAACCCTCAAGAGCAAGGATCCCCCTATTTACTTCCCTATCGACATCAGCACGATATTAACTGTTGGCTCCACCTGAAGCAGCTTTGATTTGCATTATCAGGTTTACGCACAAGTGACCTTACATTATTAGGGCTATTTCCCAAACCAGCCACTAGCTGTCAGCAGCCGCTTGCATCCACCGGGGCACCAGGGCCAAAGAAGTTCCCCAAAAAACATGTCCTAGCAAGCTCACTTTCACAGCCAGCTTTACTGGGAACGGCTGATACGGATGTTTCCCCATGATAATCATCAGGTTTACAACTGTTTGCCAGTAAGCTCACCCTGTGGAAGTTTTTCAGTTTGGGAGGAGGGCTGTCACGGAGTCTCTTCATTGCCTGGACGGGAGAATCACTAAAATAGGGGGGTTCTCCATCCACCATCTCTATCACCATGATCCCCAGAGACCAGATATCCACCTGTGGGAACCAATGTCACATCAATACACCCAGTTCAGAGCAACAGGTCCTTGCTTTGTTGCTTTCACAAAGACTGCAACACCCCACCTCTGACAAACGGTACTGAGAGAGTACAACATTAACCCGCTTGATGCTACTGGACTCCTTACCACAGTTTAACAAAGACAGCTTTCCACCTAAGACTGAGCCAGGCTGGTGTTGCAACATGTAAAGGTCTGCAAGTAACTGCTTGTGCTACACCTGGTTGGTTGGTAAACAAAACTAATCAGTCTGCTGCCACCTGCCCGTAATTTCAGAGCTCACATCTCTGCCTTCCCTCCTCTCCTCCCCTCCCTGTATGGCATTGATTGATTTACTGATCCGTATCAGGTCACAGGCTGCTCCTTGCTAACATCTGTCCACACTACGGCAGATACAAGTCTATGCCAAGCTTCAGGTATAAGAATAGAATAAGTTTACAGCTTGTTCCCAGAAGCAGAACAACCTGTTTTTCTACTGTTTTAGGAAATATTGGTATCATCACAATCAAATCTGTAGTCATAGCTGTATCTAAACAGACTCTAGAGGCTCTTCCTAGAAAAGCCAATAGTTTCCTGTGACACTTCAGAATATTATTTGCTACCTCTTCTGATATAAGGGCAGTGGTCCCTTACCTCGGTAGTGTATGGTATCCTTGCAATAACTTCTGGAGCCATCCAGTAGGGAGTACCTACTAGGGACTTTCTTTTAGGTACATCTTTACTGATCTGAGCACAGAAACCAAAATCTGAGAGTTTGACCTGTACAAAGGGAAAAGCAACAATCTTAAAAATAATTTTTAAACAACATGGAGGGAAACGCCAAAGACAAAGACGACGAAGGGAGTAAGAGGACGAGGTACAAACAAGAGATTGTCAACAGAACAAAAATAAGGAGACAAAGGCTGCAGCAGCAGAAGACAGAAACAATTTGTCTGAGGAAACATACCCTTCCATCCAGTGTCAAAAGAATGGAGTCGCTCTTAATGTCTCGGTGAATGACGCCCTGAGAGTGAAGATATGACAGAGCCTGCAGCACTGACTCACACACTGTTGCAATTTGCTCTTCATTCAGTCTGAAATTAAAGACACGGGAGTTTAACTGCATTGCACTGGGCAGTGGATAGTACTCACTCACAGATCCTCTTTGAAGGCACAGTGCAATTCTGAAGTTGAATTGCAGATACATATTTTGGTTCCCTATGACCACTACTATCTCACTTTTACTGTTTTTCTATGACTGCCTTTTACTGTTGAAAACACTTTTGTATTGATGGTTAGCAATTTTTAGTTTTCATAAGTCTAACACAGAGAAACGGCATTTTAAATCTTGTATCTAAATTCATTCTGCAAAATGCTGTTTCAAGCAGTTCTGATAGGCAAGACTGCTTCTTCATGCCACGGTGCCACAGTAACTGTTGAGACAGCTTTTATTTTAAAGGAAATCTAGTAAAGCTATTGTTCACAAGGCTTATTGCGCAACTTCATCCAGAAAGCATCCAAACACATAATTTGATAGTGAATATAGGGATCCTTTACAGGTTTCACGCAGCTGGACACTTTGGATACTCTTACACCTAACTAAAGGTAGCGCAGGTTACAAGCAGAGAAGACACTCCCGAATTTTACCACTCTCTCTGTTAGCACACCAAGTATGAGCACCAAGAACCTTATCTTTAGAGGCTCTTGCTGTTTGGCATACCAACACAAGAACCTTCATGATCAAATATAAGTGAAAATGGTAGAAATGAAAATTATCTCCTGTAACTGGGGTCAGTGACAGCGTTCTCTGCACATTTATACTAAGCAATGCTAGAAGTTAAGCATTGCAAAGAATAGCTGAAGTACCCAAATCGAGTACTTTTCATTCTCAGCCTGTCTCTTGCAGTCGTTTCAAACAGATCTCAGCTGAGAGCATAGAAATGATTCCTCCTCAAATGCAGGTCTGCAAGTAAGACTGAGGAGAAGAGAGCGCTCAGAAGGCAGAACCATGCAGAGCGTACCAGTACCTTCTAAATACCTAAGAGCAATTTCTACACATTCATGAAGGAGGTTGTACCATCAGCTGAGAAATTTATACTTCCATTGCTTGTTTGGTATTCCATCTCTTACTGTACCAAACTGACCATCTGACCAGGACAACTACATGCTGTGGCTGCACCCTGCCATGCTGATGGCAAATATAGCTGAGGAATGGCAGGGGGCTACTTCTGGCATTTTGATTTAACCTGTAAAGGGAGAGGGACAAAGGCTAACTGTGGGGCTTCCCCAGTACAGAACCTAACCTGTTCAGAAACAGTGCTTTTCGTTTCATAGTGCATGAGCTGTAAGAAAAGCTGATACACTTCTGAGCTCTGCGGTTCTAGAAGAAACAAGAGGTGTACTTTTAGCTTGTCACGTATGGCATTTGGTTTCAGTCAAGTGACTGCATAGTGTAAAACAGATTACTAGAGGATTACCTCACTCCTGGAGATGCAAATCAGTTATCACCTTCAGCAAATGTTTAATGAGTGGAATGAGGGTATTTTCCTCCCTGTGAAAAACTGATAAAGGCTTGCAGCTTACTTTTGATAAATGTTATGGTTACAACAGATCCTGTTTCCACTATGTGGAAAAACAAGCATTCATTAAAAGGTTCAAAGGAAGGCTTCACAAAATAACTCAAACCTAGGCTGAGGTCCCACAATGGAATTCAGTCTCACTGCTAAATTAAATTACACAGACCTTTCATAAACCTCTTCAGAATATTGTTTTTAATCTGTAGTTCCATTGGTTCTAATACCAGCTAAGAGCTACAAGAGTTTCACTGGCTCTGCAATGCTGTAACTCGGCACTGTTCAGGATTAAATGTTCTTTTTCCTGTCCAGGAGCAAGTACATGACTTACTGTGAAACCTTGGTTCTCAGACCCTGAGATGTGCATCTGAACTCAATGCTGGGGGGTCTGGCCTTCTAAGTGTCTCCAAGACACTCCTTACAGGTGGGGTTGCAGAGGCTACAGAGGACAATGTGCTTTTTTATGCCTCCCAAACACATCACAGACATGCTTCCAAAACAGAGAACCCAATAGAGCGAGATATATGCCTTAAACCCACCACAGGATCAGTAAAGGCTAGTCAAAGCACGTAAGTGAATTAAAGGCATACTACAATTAAAAAAAGTAAATACAATTAGTGTTAGCAATACTACATAATTGTAATCCAATTAAGATTCTGAATCTTCAAAAAAGGAAAGCTCATCCTACAGACTTTCTTGGTCAGTCTTTTCACTGGCATTCCCTGCACCAGTTTACAGCCTCACCGGACTGCTCGGAAGCAGGAAGAGTGTGCTCCAGGCTCATGGGTAAGATACAATCATCGTAACTGCATCACCAGAACATCTTGTGAGTGGGACTCTAGAGACCATTTGAGAACAACTTCTTTGCCCTACAGAAATGTTTTGGGCATTAATGAAGCGGTGTTAATAAGAAAACAAATTTAGGAGAGTGTCCAGTAGTTACTATCTTTAGGCAACGAAATTTGGGAAGGAGTCCAGATCTCAAGGCTCTGCTGCACTTCTCCAGAGGAGTTAGCCACACATTCAACCTCACTAAGGTTGCACCACTGAAAACTATTTCTGCATGCTCTTTAATACTGACTCAATGAGCTTTCTGGCCAGAATTCAATAGATATAGTAAACAATATTTTTTATGAGTACTGTGTTTTACAGGGAAGGTCATCAAGTAGTTGAATGGTGGGTATCTAAAAGGGATCAGTACTGTAAATGAGGTCCCTTCTACATCAGAAGCATACTTCAAATGGGTAACAGTTAAAAAGTGTAGTCATTTCAGGGCACTGCAAACACAAGACCTCTGAGGGAAACTGCTCTTCCCAGAAATCTCTACTCTGCTGCTCTTGCCTGTCAGGTGGGAACACAAGTGTGGATATTTTGGACTTTGCTTCATACCTGATCTGAGACACAATGTCTGTGAGGGCTCCCCCCTGCAGGAACTCCATCAGCACCCAGAGCTCCTCTCCCACTAGATAGCTCTTGTACATCTCCACTACGTTGACATGTTGATAATCCCTCATTATCACCACCTGTAAAAACACAGTGCACAATTGACCACCACAAAATCACTAACAACACTTAATCTTATCCAACAAAGCAAGCATGCACAACCCTACGAGTACAACACAGTAGCCTCCATCCCCCCAGTCATTTTTCTCCTCGGTACTAGCATAATTCTATTAAAGGGAAGATGCCTCCTGCTCTTCCCTTCTTTTTACCATGCTATCTGTTACCATGGCTTTGCGGTGGACAGCAGAACCCCACCTCTCATCAGTGTACTCACCTCATTAAAAAGGAGCTCCCGGCGCTGCTGCTTTCTCAGATCCATCATTTTCACTGCCACCTGCCGCCCTGAGTGCTTCTCTCGAGCAATACAGACAATACCTGTGGACCCTTCTCCAATCTTTACATAATTCTCCAGCAATGTCCGAGGATCCCCCTGGTCCACAACCATCCTAAGGGCAGCTTTGAACTGCTCATGAGTCACAACCACTGGGTCCTCACTGGCCAGCTGCCCTTTCACAGAAGAGTCCTGGGGAAGGTGAAGGTTGCTGGAACTAGTCTGAGTCTGCCGGTTCCTGGGAGACCCTGCTGGTGATGGCCTGCCTTGTGGCAGTGCAACTGCCTTCTCCACTGTTGGTGATTTTTGGGGGGTCCCAGCTTCTGAGATCATCCTGGGGAAATCGGATGCAGGCTGATCTGATGGAAGAGACTGGGCTTTGGTTGCAGGACTGCGTGGTGAACCCCATTGCTGGGGCCTGAAGAAAGCATTAGGCTTTGAGAAGAACAAATATGAAAGTGGAAGAAAGAAAAAGTGACAGTTAGATTAACAAGAAGAAAGAAGTGTCAGGAATCAGTTGCGTGTTACGCCACTCTGGCCTAGTACATTTTGTAGCAGGCTGGAGTAAAGAGCTCTAGGTCCTTGTCTCCGGGTCTGCCCAACATACGCTGCATGACTAGGGGAAGACACATGGATGCAGATTTTCAAGAATCAGCTACAGGATGGGGTGCTATGCTTTAAGGACCTCCAAATTGAGGCAGTTTAAAAGGGACCTTTTAAAGCACATGCTTTAGAAAACAAAACAAAAAAAAAAAAAACAAAACCCAAACCCAAAACCCACAGCAAAAAACCCAGCTGCTAAAAAGCATTCCAACCTTGCCACCAAAACTCAGGGGCAACCTGTGTTGCAGAGAATTTGAAAATCCTTTATCCCTCTGTGCCTCTGATCTTCCTCTATATAAAAGGAAAGAGGATTCATGCCAAAGCTGTAAATCACTTTGATGTCTTGGCCTAATTCCCTTTGGGTAATTACGCTCTGCCTGCTGAAAACTCTCTCTGCACTTTCCACTGGTACCTGCAGAGCATTCCTGTCGCTCAGGCACTGAATTAGCACTCTGTTTTGGGAAAAGCACCATGAACCAGGACGGTTGTGGGTGGCCAGCGTGAGACTTCAGCTATGCAGAGCCACCTGCCAGCTTGCCATCTTAACTAGCTCAAAACTGACCTGCAATGAATTTGGATTAGCAACACTCTTGCCCGAAGCACGGGAGGCTTTCGGAGACCTCCCACTCAAGTACCCAGCAGGCCCAACCCTGTTTAGTTTATGAGATCTAGTAAGATCACAGCCTGCAGTAATGTGGCTTCAGGATACACATTCCCATGCTAGCACTACACATAGGTCTCCCAAGAAGGATAAATCTTGAAGTGCTAATACTCACCCTGGAAATGTTGATTAATTAAAATTCAACATCATCTAGCAGGTTATGTATATAAAATACATTATATACTTAGTTATAGGTAAAATAGTAGTGGATCCAACAAAGTAGCGACTTCAGAAAGAGCAAGCCAATCAGTTATATTATAGGGCAAAATAAAAACTTCAAAGGAACAAGCTTTTTCTCTCCCACAATTCAGACAGATTATTAATAAAGTTAATAATATGGGTACGGGAACCAAAAACTGCCAATAGAGAAATTTTAAAAGAGCACTCATTTTCTCAGACGGAAAATAATTGTATAGAACTTAATTCTATGCACTTTGGTTTTTAATCAAGGATTTTTGTCAACAGTGAAATCTGCATAAGCCTAACACATATGCAGCTCATTTTCACACACACTGGCCCTGGAAGTATGGTTTAGTAGTTCCTGGCATTGGGGTGCAGGAGCGCGCAAACACAAACTGCCTGTCAGAAGTTACTTCCTCCTCATTTAGCAGCTCCACCCCTGCAGTCCTGTAGAGACACGCTCATGGCAACACAGGACTTATTTCCCAATTCTTGTTTNAAAAAAAAAAAAAAAAAAAAAAAAGGTTTTACATAACCTAGAGCACGCAAACAGGCACACAACATGCATGCAAGTTCACACATACTTGTCTAACCACACATAAGTATTATTTCCTGCTCCTCTAATTTGACAGCCCCTATACACACGTTTGCAGTCTCTGGACATTTTGAGCTGTCACTGGTTCTCCCACGCCTTTCCCCCATATTCAGTCAATAGGAGAGAGCACTCGACCTTCCCGTGGTGACTCTAGGCAGACTGTCAAGGCACCCACCTCCCCATTTTCAGCCAATTATATCCCCTTTCCGTTTCATCTGCAATTATGCATTTCTTAAGTGGTCACAGTTACACATCATCACCTCCATTTGTGAGGTAGACTAAGGTTTTAATCATTGGAGGCTGTTAAGAGCAGCTTAGATAAACAATTGCCAGCCATGGCACAGATCCTTTGCTGGAGCAGGGAGATGGACTAAATAACCTCAAGGTCTTTCCTACTCCTCTCGCCAGCAGCTCGAGTTCGAACACACCCGAGCACACCCATGCACATACGCCATTTGCCTGGTAACCTCTGTGCCTCTTTGTGAAAGTGCTGAAGCATGGCAAAGACACTCTTGCTACAGAAGAAAGAAGTGGTCAGTTCTCCCAAGTACTCAGGGACAGACCTCCAGCCAGTATAGATCAGCCCAGAGTCAGGAACAGCAATAAGTGTAGTTTGTACTACACCAGAACTGCGTTCCTTTAAAAACCCACTCCCCTGGAAAGGGAATCTGCAGGGAGAAGGCTGTGTCTGAAAGCCTTGAGCCTGACCCTGATGCAAACTCCCAACCAGCTGGGTCGGAGAGTCCCACCCTGCATTACACTTTAGAACAGTCAGTTTTGTTGGGCCAGTGATTCTTGTCGTCTTCCTCTGAGTTCCAGGACTCCACGCCTGCCAGAAATTAGCCTGGCCTTGCACCAGCCCAGCACAGCCTCTGAAACCACCAACAGCTGTGCAAGGACAATGAGCACGGGCTAGCCTGCGATGAATTAGAAGCAGTGGCCTGAAGGGCTACATTTCCTATCCAGTAACAGGAACCAGAGTTTTTCTCCTAGTTTAGTAAGAAGTGAGTCATTCATTCGGGATAGCTTTCCTGGGGGAGATGTAGCTATGAGCTGTCCCATCCTTACCAAAAACCAACTGTCAGATTTCCTGTTGACAGTACTGTGGATGCTGATGGAAACATTCCTATTGTAGGCAGGTTGGCAGATTCAGCTATAACGAATAAGCTCTTTGCACAAGCAAAAGAATACCTTAATGTAAATTATGGCAATTTCCCAAATGGCAAAAGCACATTTATGCTAGTATAACGGCATTTAAGTTATTCCTTTACAACCACAGAAGGGCAAAAAATGAGTAAGCTCTCTACCTCCTTCCCAACCTACACTCCTGCAAGCACAGCTCCACTAACAAGCCTTTCTCATGTAGATCTGACTGCCATTTTGAGCTACGCTTAGCAGTGTATTTTGTGAAGCCTGGGAGGACTACACATTTCCCCTGTCCAGGAATTTTGATTCCAACATTAATCATAACAATAACAGATGGTTGCATGATGTTTGCACTTAAATTTGTTGAGCTGTGCAAGTAACCTCTGGAACTGTAAAGTCAACGTTGCACTCGCTCAAAAATACCGAATAACTAACCTTGATCTGCAGGGAAGGGCCTGACTTGTTTGAGCCGCTGGATGAGGGGAACACACTGCGTAACAGCCTCCTCTTCAAGCTGTTCTCCCTTGATTTGGAGCTAGGGCTGCCCTCCCCCGAGGGCCTGGAGTTTGCTTGTCGTACGAGACAAGGCTGAGGCCAGCACTCTTCCGAGCTCTTTCCCGTCTTCTCACTCTCCCCCGGTAGAGTGGGCATATGCTGCAAACCAGAGGCACGCTGAAGGCAGCTACCATCAGCACCCTGGAACTCCGAAGGCCCGAGGGACTGTGCTTTCATTACCGTACCATTGGGATGAGACTGTCCTTCCAATCGGGGTTTATAATCTGGCCACATAGTCTGCCTCCGGGTCACCTTGGTCCCACCATTGCAATTGAGGTAGTTTCCATATTTGTCTGCCCAGTCTGCTTCAGGACCCTGAAGATACATGTCTGGGGGTCTGTCTTCCCCCAGGAGCCCAAGGGACTGCGCTCTCCTCCTGCTGGTGGGGCTCCTTCCCCTCAGAGTGTTCGAACTGATGGCAGAAAGCTTCTGGATGTCGTTGAGTATCCCAGAGATATAGCCTTCCACTTCCACAGTGCTGCCCCTCACCACAGTCTGTGAAACATAGGGAAGCGGGGAGAAAAATTAAGAGTTGTAAAAATTGAGGCTCAGTTTATCTTGACAAAGCTTAGACTTTGTTTGTCTAGCCAAAGAAGACTCAAGGAATTTAGGAAAGAAGAGAATTTTTTCTGTCTTTTTTTCATCGTCCTTTACTGGGGGGGGGGCAGGGGGGAAGGAATCATTGGGTTACATCCTTCTGTCAGAGGCAGCAGTGCTTTCAGCCAGAACAGTGAATTCTGCTGCTGCACTCACATTCTAGAGGACAACATTAGAACAAAACCGGGATGGTTTTAGCACTCTGCACTCTCTTGTGCTGAAATTGCACTACACTGCATCACTAACTTAGGCTCAACAAGCTCCTGAGAATATTAGTTCTCAGAAGAAGTTACAGAATGCCATAAGCTCTATCTGCAAAAATCACCTTGCTATTCCAATACAAGGTTCATCTCTCCCCTGGAGCACTCTCAATAGTGTTGCAATCAGCCTCCATTAGTCTGTTTCTCTACAATTTTTGCTAATGCATCTTAATCCTGACCAGTGAAGACCACACTGTTCCAATACTGCATCCCTCCCCTGTTCTGCCAAGCTATTATAATTAAAAATTATGAACAAAGGGTCACAACAGCTCACAACTGCCTTGTAAGCAAATGATGAAGAACAAGGCTTCCATCCAAACACGCAACAGCACTATAGAAGTAGGACACTTGAAGCTGTTGGTATATTATGTAGTGCTCTACCTTGTTTACTCTGGAACTGAAAAGCTTACAGAAGCTTTTTAGTGCTAGGAACCAAAATGTTTCATTTCTTCACAGAAATTCACAGCACAGGATCACTCCTACACTTTCATGAATCTCTGCCTGAAGAAAGTCCTTCCCTGGAGTGATGGCAATCTCCTGTTTGCTAACTGAACTCCAGGGATCTTCTAAAGATGCTGAATTAATTACACCGACCCTAGTATTTAGCTGGTGCAAAACAGCAGCTCCAGTGATTTCAACAGAATGCTACCACAGTGCACAAAATAAGCACCTGGTTTGCTCAGCATCTGAGAATGAAAGGCAGAACAGAAGATTTGGTCAAACAAGGTTAAGAAAGGACAATCCAACTCAGTACATTGCATACACAACGTCACCTACAGCAGGAAATTCTGCTCTTCAGTCCTGTTATAGCAATGTACCTCCCTCACCACATCCATGCACCTTCCTCCGTGGCCCCAGCTGCTGTCAAGTAAACAACATGCTGAGGACACTAACTCCTCAAACTGTTTCCATCACTTTTGCACCAAACTCGATAGGGGAAAAAAAACACCAACAGTAAACGGTCAGAAACCCAGTCTCTGAAATCTGTCAGTGGGGTGGGAAGAGTCTTCTGCCCATTCTAATTAATCCATTAGAATCACCAGACGAGCGCATTACTGAGGTAAACTGATACAAGAGCACTATTTCATAAATGAGTCTGAGCAGGGACAGATGTAATACGCACATCCCCCAGTCACAGAGCATGTGCTTGCTCATGCTTGCACAGGCAGATGGGAGAGAAAGAGGCCCTCCTCCAGTGCTCACTGATGGTTCAACGTTCCTACAAACTGGGAAAAAGAACAACTCGAAGTTGGAAGAAATCTCAAGAGGCCAGCTAGTCCAAAGTAGATGGACAAAAGTCATTCCAGAAAGACTTACATCTAATGAGTTCTCAAAATAAGAAGTCTCCAAGAACAGATGCTGTGGCCTCTCTAGAAAATCCATTCCAGTGCTCACCTCACCTCCTAGTTAAAAACTTCCTAAAATCAGACTCACATCACTCCTGTTGTACTTCAGTCCATTAAGTCAGTCCTATCCCCAGTGGTCAGAGAAGATGGGAGTTAGCTGTACTTCGCAGCTGTGTTTAAAGACTGCATCAGATTAATGAAGAAACATCCAAATTTGAGCCAAATCTATATGGAGTGCTCTTACAAAGATCATGCCTTATTGACCAAAATTTAGAAATTATATTTTTAAAAAGAAAAGCAACTCTTTACAAGCTACACACAGTATATGTCAAAAAAAAAAAAGGAAAAACTAAGATAGTTGAATCCAGGACTCTATGTATAAGGGCTTGGCCTAATAGGGCCAATTAGCACTTAAAAACAAAACAAAAAAGTCTTGCTATTGACAGGCATCATTGAACAGGAATTTGTTCAAATGGAGTTTACCGGAAATAATCAACTAAGTGATGCAGTCTAAGACAGTATTTGCACTTGGACTTACTGGAGAAAAAAAACCCAACAGTATTAGTTTAAGATTCTTCACTAGTTTTTAAAGACTGTTGGGTATTCTATCCTTGTTCTTAAAGATTTTCACCTCCTTTCAGCTTTTGCTATCTACAGGTTTGATAAGTCATACATGAAAGTACTGACCAGTATTAGACTCAGGACAAACTCCAGTAAATCTCTTCATGCACATTTCTATTTTGACAGTGATGCCTCACACTATTCCTTTGAGTATGCTTTTCCTAATATTTGAGAAAACTTGCTCAGTTTGCTGTGGGAATGCCATAGGTACAGTGTCAAGAGCCTAACTGAATTCAAGATATAGGAGAGAGCTATCATTTCTCCCTGACCCAAAGCCTGATACCCTGTGATAGACGGAAATTGGGTTGCCTGACATGATTTGTTCTTGATAAATCTGTGCTGGCTGCTGGCTATTACCCTGCTATCTCCTAGGAAGTGGTTGCAAATAGATTACTTGCTTATTTGTTCCAGTCTCTTTCTGGGAATTGAAATTATTCTGACTGATCTGCAATTCCTTGAATTTCATTAGGCCCAGCTGACTTGAAAATATGTAACTTATCTAAGAAGTCTCATTTCTGTTCAAGTTCTTTTCTTATTCTAGCCCTTCATGCTCGTGTTAATTGTATTAGCCCACTGATCACAGTTAACCTTTTCAATAAAGACTGAAGAAAAATCATTAAACATTTAAGAATTCTCAGTGTCATCTGTTATTAACTTTCTTCCAAAATGAGCAGTGATCAAATTCTTTCCTTTACCCTCCTTCTCCTCCTCAGTGTACTTACAACGTCTCCTTAATGCCCTTTATGTTCTTTGAGAATAACATCTCTCTTTGTGCCTTGGCCTTCCAGTTTTGTTCCTACATAAATTTCTTTTCTATTTGCCCTTTATAACTTGACCTAGTTTCCACCCTTCTGAGCAATCCTCCTGCAGTTTAAGCTTATTAGAGAGCTCCTAATCTAACCAAGTTGGTCTCTTATTACATATTTTATCTCTTCTCTGGATAGTGGTCCTATCTCCTACTACATTTTGAACCTCAAAGCACATTCAGGACACAATAAAACAGAAGGCAATACCTCCTCCCTTTTTCTTTTACCTGTTCTTCCTGAGCAAGGTTTTCCTTCCTAAATAAGCATTCTGCTCAAAGTTCCTGATGTGCCATTTATCTTGCAGGTTTGATTTTGCATTAATACTTGCATTATACTAAAATGTAGTCCCATTTAGTTCCCCATGTTTTAAGCATCTGTACACAAAAAGCTAAATACTTAAATTTTCTTTTACATCCCTCCTAAAATCCAAGCAGTAACATCTCTATTTTACAAGTTACCTTTCAGTTTTTAGGCCCCTGTAAGGTTTTTTTAACTGGGAACAAAAACTCCCCACAAGCTAGCAAGACTTTAAACACAGTAATTCTGTCACCATCTTTCATTTCCTTGTCCAAGAGGTCATCATGAATCTGCCTCTCTTCACGCAGCAGGTCCCTGCAGTCACTTACGAACACAGCCTCCAGATGCCATTATCAACAGCCATCCGAGCAAGACAGCCATCTAAATTCACCTGCCTACAAGGATCAGTAACTTGTTTCTCCTTACCGAAGGACTTGCTTTAAGGACACTCTCCTGTTTACTACGTCCTACTTCCCGTTAAAATGCTGGTTTATAAACCCTTTTAGCCTAACCCCTAGTTTAGTCCTGTTGTCTCTCATTCACTTAGCCATCCATGAACAGCAAGCTAGTGCTACCGCACTCTCTCCCACTCAGGCTTCCCTGTCAACTTAATTACCAGCCAAATTTGCTCACCCACAACAATGACAAACTTGCTAAAATAGGCCTCTCCACAAATTCTCCTTTTCGCTCCCCTGTACAACAGCTGAACACATCCTGGGCCCTGTCACCTACCACGGGAGCTTTCACGGGTCCTTGTTCTAGTGACAGGCAGCCAGCTGGTTCTTTGAACAGTGACACTACTGCAGTTAAGGATACTACTGTCCTTATTTCCAATGAAGTTACTACTGCCTCAAAAAAAGACAGTGTTATCAAAGCCCAGACCCCACTATCCACTGAATTCCTTACAGATCCCACCCCTTAGCCCCATTTAAAAATATACGGGGCAATGGAAACATTGCCTCAACTTGGGCCTCCCCAAGGAACGGGAAAGCCCAGGGGACAGGAAAGAGTAGTCTTCCTCTCTTACCTTCATAGGCTGGAGTTGCATCCTCGTGATCCTTGAAGGGTCTACCACTGGCTTGGGGCGCCTCAGTGTGTCTAGAATATTCTGCCATTGAGGTGGCAGGCCCACAAATTTGCCTTCCTTTGGGTCAAATGAAGTGTGGACACGGTGCTCAAAGTTCTGCGGAGCCGAGATCTCTGGGCGTTTCTTCTTCTTCTTGCGGAACATGATGCCTGATTCAGAGAAGGCAATGCCATCAGTGTTCTTGCACGTCTAGGTCCGATATGTCCAATCAGTATTATCATGTATCAATTATATTAGTTAATTACATTGTATTAAGAACATTCCCCAGTGACAAGCACTTTAACAACAGAGTTGATCATCTGCTTTTACAGATGAGGAAATAGAAGCGACGAGAGAAATGACTTGCTCAAGACCACCTAGCAGGTCACTGGCTGAGCTAGGATTTCTAGTGACCTTTTTAGTGCTCTGCCCACTGTGACACAGTGCTCCTATTTCAGAAAAGAAACAGACACCTGTTACGTCTATGGCTGAACTCCTAACACTTGGCTTCCTTTATTTCTACAAATTCACATTGCCTGATACAAATGTTTTTTATTTATATATATATATATATATGAATGAGATACATTTTTATATTTTACAGGCTTATACCTAGGTTAAATGGCTTTGGAGTCCAGCCAGTTAGTGTTGATTCCACTACAAGCCTGGAACAAAGGGTGGTTATGAATGGGGCTCAGGTTGTCTTCTCACCAGTTACTCCAAGTAAGTAATATAAGTTTGATTCCCATTTAAAGACAACAGAGTTGTTGCCAAAGGAAGAGCTGCCCAGAACTGATTTGGGATCTCAGTTTTTCTAGCTTAGACAGAGGGCTTGGGGGAGAGAGAGAAGGTGGTAGGTGGAAATCAAACTCTGTCAGCAGGTAGCTGAAGAAGCTAAAATTAAAAACCAAGATTCCTTTCCCTTGCGGGCTGAGAGAGACAGTTTCTGTGAACAACCATTATACAATTGCAACAAGCCAAAACCAGCTAACACATAAATATACCCAAATGCAAGAGACATTCAAAATCTGAATTTAGAATTTAATGCCAAAAATAAGAGATGTAGATAGATAGAAAGCCAGAAGTTTTAGACCTTTTTGAAATAGGGAAGATATGAAGGAAAAGGAAGAACTGGAGCTCCGCATGCACAGAGGTGGGAAAGCTTGAATAACTGCAGGACTGTGATGGATGGACACCACCTCTTCACAAAAGACGGACAGGGGAGATGGGGTGAGGGGGAAGTTACTCTTTCCATGAAGAAACAGCTCAGAGGTAGGGAGATTTTCTATGGAGAGCCAGGCTTTTCACAGTGGAGAGTGGTGGCAGTCTGAGAGATAACAGGCATAAATCAAAACAAGAGAGGTCCCAACTGGATAGAAGGAAAAACTTTTTTGTAACCGGGAGAGTCCAGCATTGGAGCAGGTTGCCCAGACAGGCTCCGCGGTCTCCATCCTCGGAGGTTTTCAAGAGCAAGTTTGCTCTTGAAGACAAAGCCCTGAGTGCCCTGATCTGACACTCAGAGCAGAACCCGCTTTCAGCAGGGGGTTGGACTACAGACCTGTTCTATGATTCTATCAACTGGTTTGATGGCTTTAAAGTTATGAGTATTCCAAGTTACATTTTCCTGTTTGCTGTGAGAGAAACACGTTCAATGGGCAGATTACTGTTCTGTGGATGCAATAGAACTGGCGTGCTCCAGAGCTTCTCATCTCCTCTCCAAGATGCTTTCTGTCAGTGCACAGGATGAACTGCGCAATGAGAGCCATAAGAGAGATGAGATAAAACAGAGACCCAGTGCCAAAACATTTTAGGTAGTTCAGTGCTAAAGCTCTCTAGCTTGGGAAAAAGCTGTACAGGTTTCTTTAATGCAATTAATACCCATCAGTAGAAAAAAAAAAAATGTTTATATGCTCTTCCCTTTCCACTGACAATATTGGCACATGCCTCTCACTAGTACTGCTTAAAGGGATGAATGCTACCTCTTCCTTGACATCAGGTAGAGGATTTTTGCCACATAATCTTCAACTTTGTAGTGATCACTCTTCCCCTGTATAGGATCTCAGCTTCCAACTATTTGTGCTGGATAAATATTTACAAGGGTCAGAGACAGAGAACACATACAGAGATAACATGTTGTGGTGTAGACATGACACGCTTCTAGAGGACACTGGTCTCAAAAATCAGCACACCTCGTGCTTTTTCCCCCCACAGTGAAATACCTGTCAAACATTCTCCACGTTGTTCCACTTAAAACTTGTTTAGGGAGCAAAGGGCAGCCACCATGTGAACAATGACTTTGCTTCCTAGCACTAGAATGGGATCCTGAAAATGCATACAGACTGGCTTAAAATTTGGTTACCATGATCCTGTAGTCACTGGAATGGGAAGTGTTTGTATGTCGCAGAAGGACCTTTACACCATCTAAACCCCCAATCGTGCAGTCTGTCCTTGGTGAAATACAGACTTCTCACACTGACAATGTCCATTGCAATACTGTGTCCAGAAGCCTACTAAAGATACCTTACAGTTGAAAAAGAAAGCAAAAGGTTAGGCAACTAAAAAAAACCACTTACAAAAGAGGCTGGAAGCAACTGCTCTGCCTAGAAGATGTTTCACAGCCAGAATAATCTTTGCTTAGAATATGTTCCAATGAAAACCCAAATACATCTTAATGGAGAGCTTATGGGAAGAGCATCTGTGCTCCAGGTCTGTATCGCAACTACTCAAACACAGCGATTCATCTCTAAGGCCCCTTAGGTGCTGCATATTAACTAATAACCAAGACAAGTCATAGGGCAGTTCTTTAAGGAAAAAGAAAGTGCAGACAATCCTGGAAAGGAAAGGTACTTTAATAGCTCATGGTGTTAGTACTATTCAAACCAACAGCTGGTGCTACTGAGGAGCTTTCACAGCCTCCAAGGAAAGCAGAAAGTGTATCTGTAGCATTATATCAAGTGCTTCAGTTCTGAATCATTGACCACATGTCAGTCGTGACAGCTACTTGATCCACCAGAACAGGGGCATTTCCAGACAGAGCAATGTTACTATTTCAACCAGTAGCTTTCCTTCCCCTGCTCTTACTCTCACAGCTTCATTCCTCATCTCATTTTCATAATGAGAAGATATTCAGGGCATAGCACACAGTGTCTTTCAAGTTTGCTCTTTAACTGCTTCAGGTGGCAAGGGGTCCTGTGAAATGTGGTGTTACAAATGCCACAACCATTAGCACTTGCAGTATCAATTGTTTTCTGAACATTTCAATCATTTCCCCATAAGGAGAATGATTCTAGCTAAACTACTTCAAAATGCAGATTTTTAAAGCCCGGGTGATATTTTGGCCCCAAACAGAACGGTGGCCCTATACCAGCATATCAGTTTGCATAAGCATAAACACTGCATTTGTGTATTTACATTAAATCACTATACCTGTCAATCAACACCTGGACTACACTTAGATCCTATATACAAAAGCATGTTTCCTAAACCCAGAAAGAAGCATCTACTAAGTTCATGGTCAATTTTAGGGTGACTAGCTGACATGGCCTGCTTCTACCTTATTGGCTTATAATAGACATCTTAAAAACAACAAAATGTAATCAACTCCAAATACAACATACCCCTGGGTATCCAATGACATTTACTTTCTATCATAAGCATCAATCTTTGATTATAAAGACATTGCCATATCAGACAGGTGGTTTAAAGGTACACTGCATTAAGATCAAATGAAATTCATACAGTAAAAATAGTTATTTGAAATCCAATGGATTCTAATAATCTCTGTAGGTTTTGCATTTAATTGAGAAGGTCTGTATTTAACCAGTCTCCTTTCACTTTCTGGTTTTCATGCAAGAGCTATTTACTTGTATTTCTAATACCCAGCTGAAGAACATTTAAATAAAATACATAAAACAGGCCTTTTCTAATTCAGTAAGAAATTCATAAGAACATTTTATGCAGATAAGATTTTGTAAATCAAGCCAAACCTGTATTTAAACGCAGACAGCATCCCTTTAATATAATAATACAAATACTGTGACACTGATTTTATAATAATCTACTAGACTTCAGTCTTTCATTCACTGCTGACAACTGTACTGTAAGAAATGTCACAAACATAAATAATAAAAGTCACTACCACAAGACAAAAGCAGTCGGAGATTGAAATTCTCTCAGCGATCCATTCCTGCTGCCTGGGAAACCACGTTAGATTTTTCAACTCCAGATATAGCTGTTCCTAGATGATACAGTTCCAAAAGCTGTCACATCTGCCAGTGAGCATGAGAAAAAATCCCACAGCCAGCAGATCCAGAGCAAGGGGAGGGATCGGCTGGGAAGGAGGGGCAAGAAGAGAGAAGGGTCAGGCTCAGATGAGAGGAAGGGGTGGGAAGATTAAGAATGGAAGAGAGAAAGGGGAATGAGAGTTAGGAAGGGAAAGAGGAATGGCTGGGAGACAGGCAACCCGAGGAGCAAGGCACAGAAAAGAATCAACCCCACTGAAAAAAAGAAGTAGATAAATGTTATCAGGAATTGCGCATTACAACACACGAGTTCAAACACTTAGACAAAGAAGCGAACATGCACTGTCATTTCATCTGACTTGCCTCCACCCTATACACATACAGTTACATACTCCACTAGTATATATGCACTGTACTTAACTACGTCCATACGCTCATTCACTCACATGTACACTTGACAGCAAGACAGCAGAGAGAGCTACTTCAGTCTCACTTGTATAGTTTCCAGTTAAAAATAAGCTTTCCCTCCCCCTCCTTGCTGCAGCAACAGAACTCACTCATCAGTGCTTATTGCACTGCTATCACAGATCTGGACACCGCTTGCTACATTCCTCCCACCCCAGACAGGAGATAACGCTTGGTCCCTGGGCTGAAGAAAGCAATTCCCATGATTTCCAAGTACTCTCTCAGCTGATATGCCAAACTACTCTGGCCAGCTACAAGAGGAGGCGGGGAGGAGGAGAACTCTTCCTTATAGGACCCGAGGAACTGCAATATGCAGATTGAGTTTGGAATAGGAAGATGAAGATCCCAGAGAACCCACCAACTCAAAAGAAAAACGTATTTCCATACTCTGCTGTACAGGTCACTGTCACATAATACATTTCAAATGCAGCACAAGTTAAATAGGCCATTATCAATGCAAGTTGTTTGCATACATGCACGCGTTCATGCATACGCACGTGTGAATATGCACACATGGTATTTCACTGTATTTCATACCTTCTAAAATCCTAATGTTTACCCTCCTGAGGTTTCTGACATGATTGTTATTTATAACATGCCATAAACGTTCATAGCAGTTTGCAGACAAAGAAAAATGACAGGTTACTTCCCTCAGGAGCTTACAAATCTAAATGTGACTTCACACAGCAAGAAATTACAACAAAGGGTGAGCAAAAGGGGGAAAGAAAAGCAAAATGGTCTGAAATCTGAAATGGAATCTAAGAGCACAGAGCCTTGTCACGATGACACCTTCCACATTTGTCTGCAATTCTAGTTTTAGAAATATTGTTTTAAGGACTTTTTTTTCTACTAAAGCAAGAGGGGATATTTGCTTGCTGTGCTATCGCTTCCCCTATTTCAAGTCCTTTCCTTCCACTCCCCTCTCTCCCTCACCAGCCCTCAAAAGCAAAGCTATGTGTTGGAGTGCACTAGCAGCACAGCAAACTGATGTAATGCTCTAAATCCTGCCCAAACACACACGAGTGCACAGATTAATATTACATTAGAAATAAGCTTAGGGAGAGACATATTTGTTATACTGGTGGGTTTATTTTGACAAATGAGAAAAAGAACACAACTGCTTGACACTTTTTGCCGTGCCTCCACTGAACAGGGTCTAAAAGCTCTGGTGCTGCCTCTTTCTCCCCTGCTCCATTTCCTTGCTCATCAATTAGGACTAAAACCTGAAACACAGTGAACGCCTGTTTGCTTAGCTTGTTTTGGACGCTGCTCAGTGACATACTTTTAGGTGTGTTTTAGTTATACTAGACCAAATTCATTCTGGGACACATAAAAGCACTTGCCAAGAAAAGACCTCCTGAACTTTCTGAAACCAGTACAGGCATGTCCCAAAGGCTAATGGGCTTCTTCCCCTGACAAATAATAAAGTTCTCCATTATTTACAGTCCCCTAGAAATCCCAGCTGAAGTCACTGTCCCGTTGTGCCAGCCTCTGAAGTCAGGCCCCACCCTCCAAAGGCTTCATCTAAACAGACGAAAGGTAAGGAACAGGAATTATTATCCTCATTTGCAGACGAGACAGAAAAAAAATTACAAGCTTGGTTTCTTCCCAGCTATGTCTAGATTAGCAAACCTGAAAGAGCTTCCAGGTATGTCTCCTGGCTGCTTTTTAACTTCATATCAAGGCCAGATCCAGACCCAACACACCCTGGCTTCCATGGAGAGAAAACATGGGTGCACAGCACCAGTGGGAGCCAAGACATGCTCTGACCACATGTTTGATCTTGACACCAGCACGTAGGTCTAGACACCATGACAGAAACCAACTGCACAGACAGAATTCACACCCAAACCTCAACTGCAATCCAATGCCTTCATTATAAGATTAGCCTTTTCCCATCTGTATTTGGTTTACAGCTAGCAAATACCACTGCAACACCAAGAGAAGGCTGCAACTCATCGCATCTTCTTCACCCAAAGCCAGCAAGATGTATGCTGCAGGTCGTAAGGCCGAGACATAAGCCACTGTAACAACTATGACCCTTTTTCCCCACCTTTTAAATACCTGACATGGCTGTGTCCTGTTCTGGGTATACAAAACCACAGAGCACTGCATCTCTTTGACACCTGCCTTACACATGCACATTTCACTGTTCCACATCCAAAGAGCAACTGCATTATTTCAAATGGGTCTACTGTCATTATTTTGCCATGAAGGATGCATCAGGGTTAAAAACAAGTGGCTGTATTTCACTGTTGATCCAGAATACCAAAGAGCTTCAAGACAGGGTAGGATATGGGGCTTCACTCTCCGGTGTCTTGTGTGACAGATCCATTCAAAATGAGCATAATAATACTACCAAGATTAGAAGAACATCATTTACGGTCCTGTCTCCAAAAATTCACACGAATAGTAACATCTTACATATCAGATAGGAGGTTATGCTGGGACAAGCGCAAAAGGGCCACATCTGGCATGCTGAGTCACATGACACAAAAAGGAGCCAAGGCACTCAGCTGCATCTGGGGAACACGCTACTTCAAAGCACTTCGACACACTGGGTCCCACGTCCTGCGGCTCTGTCTGAGCGCTCTAACCTCACCGTGCTCCTCCATGCCACGTCACGGATCGCAGACCCAGCCGCCTCTGGCACACTGGGTTACGAGAGGGAAGCTGTAGCTATGCGCTGCAAATGTGTATGGTACAGACCTTACTGTAGGGAAGCACCAGGCAGGAGCCAAGCAAGAGCCGCACGCTCAGCGAGCATGGCCCATTGCTTGCAAGCAGACCTGTCCCAGCAGAGGCACTGGCGATCACACACGTGCTGGATCACAGTCCTCACCCCAGCAGCGTGGCAAAGGGCTGGCAGAGACACCACCGTGATTCCCCAGACCACCCAAGTATAGAGATGCAAGAGTTAAACTTCCTTCCAAACAACACTGAACAATCTTAGTCCCTATTTATGATCATCATGTTCCCCTAAAGTGAGATACATACATATTTAATTGCTGTCAACAGCCTGCAAGGCAGTTTACTTGTGTTATTCCCACGGGATAACTGATGGGAAAACTGCAGCCCAGGCAGTGTGCCCCAAAACACAGACAGAGTAGCTTAAACCCCACAACCTGGCTGACTCTCAGTGCATTCCTACTCACTACAGCCAACACAGATACAGAAATTTAAATCATAACAGACAAGTCTTCTCCTAGGGAGTATCAGCTATTCTGCTCTGCTTGGAAAGGAAAAACACGTGCCGTAAGTATGAACGTTCCCATAGCCCCCCATACATGAAAACCCGAGATGCACTTCTAACACAAGTAAAGATAAATAACTGTTATTGTCTACAGCTACACTCTGTTCATCAATTAATTACAAAATAATCTAATTACTGACACTACAAGTTAAAATGGCTCAGCCCTAGGGTAAATGTAATTTCCTGAGATTTTTTTTGAGGGAAATAGATTTAAACTTTTAGTCTATCATCACCCTACATTCACATTGCTCTCTTATGCCAGACAAATGGAAGATCAGTCTCAAAACAGTATCATCACTAATGACCAAATCTCAGTCCATTAGTCCTCAAGCCACATGGTAATCCTCCTGCAACCTTAGAAACCATACCGAGAAATTCGGTATGGTTTAAAACTAGCCCTGCATCAGCCAAGTCCTGATTCTGTACTCCGTTGCACTGAGTCTATACAGCTATAACTTAGAAGCCAATGAGAGTGGTGCAGGAGCAGGGTTAGTACAACAGACAAGAAATCCGGTCCCCTAGTCCAGAACCTCCCTCGGCAAGATCCGAAAATTTGCTATACTCTCTCCAGCTGTCGGTGCTGTGGAGGCACAACATACTGGTTATCCTTCAGCTGCTCTTGCTAACTTCAGAGCTGATGTCCTGTACATGTACGGAACTGATGCACAGCTCAGCGTGATTAAACTTCAGCACAGTACCTCTATTGGTACCCTCAAGAAAACATGGTGTGCAATGCGGAACTCAGAACCTGGCTGAGTTTTTACTTGCAGTTGGTGTAGGCTAGTCGAAGCTTTTTTAAGCAGTTTGCACAAAGTATTTAGCTCTTTTCTCTGCTTATTAATTTCCCTGAGCACATTAGAGAAGTAGCCTTAAAAGTACTCTTTTTTTCTGATTGGAAGCAGGACAGCCAAACTTTTATAGTGCTGCTTCTTAGCAATGAAAACCATTTTGTGACCAAGCAAGAGTTACATTTCTCACTTTGCAAAAGCCTTGGCAGCGGGACCCAGGATATTCTTTCCAGGTACATACACACTCACACCCATCTAGACAGAAACAACCCCTGTACAGGGAACAGACCTTCCATCTGGAAGCACAGTTACTAATCCAGCAAACTGTTTGCTGATAGCTCTTTCCACTATTTGATCAGCTTTGCTACTAGGTACATAAACCATTGCTCACACTTAGCACACAGGATGTACATACCAAGGCAGTGTAGAATATTAAAATCTATATACAGCTTCATCACACCATCAAGAATGAGACTTTTCAGTGGGACAAGGCTTGACAGAGAGACATGCAGCAACACTCCTTTCCCCAGCAGCCGTGTAGGGGCTGACTCAAGTTTTACCCAAGCACAAAACTCAGAAAAGCAGAGTAAGACTCAGCAAGTATCTCTTACTCTACGTACATCCCCCAGCCTCACCCAAGAACTCGCACTCACCAGCCGCAAACTTCTCTTCTGTTTTTTCAGTACTCCGTCCCCAAATACATTAAAGCATTAATGTCCTGGCAAAGAAGAAAGGAAACGCATCAGCAAACAATGGAGAGGACTGCTTTCTGTAGCTGTAAATACCTGGCTGTATATATTGGTTACCACCTGACAAAAATAATTTAGTACAAATGCCCAGTAAAATTGTAGATTGTAACTTAAATAGGAGGAGATCAGCCAGCTTTCAGAGAGCCAAAATACACTCACGCACCCATACGCACATGAGTACTACAACATAGTTTCAGTAGGTGTGCTGAAAGGATCTTGGCTAGCACAGCATCCAGAAGGTCAGGAATACGGACATGAGGGGTTTTAACTGGTGAGTCAATTAGACCTCTTCATAAGATATGGTGAGGGTCCTTGCAGATACAAGAGACTTAAGAGGAGATATTGCTCTGTCTCACATAAAGGCAATGAGCATGCATGTTCCTGACATACTGTCTGCTTTCTCAAGCATCATCCAGGGTAATTTTAACTCCTTCTTCACCCCAATGTTTTAAGAGCATCACCCTGCAAGATTCAACAATGCATTCCCCATCATCTTGAGTGTCAATAAGCTAAATTGCTAGACCCCAGGCACCACAGACCCATACGCTGGCCCACCTATAAGACACTGGAAAGCAAAAAATGCAAGATCTTACTGGCAGTCCTGCTGCAACAGTGCCGGTAGAGGACAATGCCAAGTGAGAGGAGAAAGAAGGGTCTGGAGGGAAACTCTCCCACTGTCATGCAGCAAAGCCGATTGGAGGACGGTGTTGCTGGGCTATAGGAGTAAAGATGAAGTAAACTCCTTCCCAAAGGAATCCAGCTCCCGGTTTTTCTTCCCTTCCAGAACCGTCCCTCGAGAGAAAAAAAATTGCATGACCCCTCAAACCATTCCTCTCTCACTTTGCCCTAGGCTGGCACTGCCAACACAGTGTGATCATTACGCTAATTCTTGGCAGTGGCAAGACTTAGCTCCGAAGGGAAGGGGTTAAGCCGTAGCAGCACAGCCACTGGGGAGTGAAGATGTTAGTTCAAACTGACAAACCTACTCCTCTGTAAACAGAGGAAACAAATCGCACGAAACAGCGGCCATTAGGATGGTGTTGTTACTGCTTTAAAGCAAGCAAGCAAGTCAATGTCGATCCCCAAATCTGGGGGAAGGAGCTTACCCCTGACTCCTCATTGCTCCGTAACCAGAGGTGAGGTGGGAATGCTCTGCCACCGGAATCCGCTGACACGCCGATAAACTTGAGAGAGAAAGACGGCAGGAGAAAGTGGGAGAAGAAAAAGGGGTGGAGGCAAGTCTGACATGTTTGTACAGTGCCTGGTTCACCTAAGCTGCCGAGTTTGATTTCAGGGTGTGGTAGTAGATGGGACACAGAAGCACTCAGTGCCGAGAAGCCTCAGATTCCTGTTCCAAGGAAAACGACAGACGCCAACAGCAGAGCCTCTTGGGACCATCTTGCCTTCTCACCACCTTCTCCTTTTTTGGTCCCTAGAGGGGATGAGAGAGAGAAAGCGCTCAGAGTCACACCTGGGCACTGAGGTTTGCTGGGTCTCGGGCAAGAACCTTGGGGGGATCATCTCCCATTCCCCTCCACCCTTTTTTACAAACCTCCCCCCCCTTCACTGCTGACTTATTAAAGCTCTGACTTGCTCGTTAGCTCTTCTCTCTCGGCTCCACAGCCTCAGGGCCTAGAACTGCTGCAATTTCTAACGAATCCCGACATCTCCGCCTGTGTCGCCTGGCGGCAGATTTCAGGACCTGCCACCAATTCCTTGTCATTCCCAGCAGGAAAGGTTTATTGCTTGCTATATGGCTGGCTATAGAAGAATTCACCAATTTATTTGCATTGCAAATGAGCAGCACATGACCTGGCGCTTTTACTTTTCTCCTGTCGCTTCAGCATGAGTCAGTGCTGCTGCAAGGTCTGAAGTCTAGTATCACCCTATAATCCTGTTGCACTGCCTGTGCCGTGCCTCAGGGTTTACCGACTCCTGGAAATAGACATTTCCACAAGCGACTTGCATTCAGTAGGACACCAGCTCCGCCACTAGCAGTGGTGGATGGGCATAGGTGGGAAGGGGGCATCATTAGAGGACACTTTGGGGATTACAGCTGGGGAGAGGTCAGAGTTCATGTCAGCAAACCCATCAGCTGCTGTTTCTCCACTACAAATAAAGAGGATTCTTGGTCTCTCCAAACCACTAACAATGCTGGCTTAACCCTAAGATATTTTTAGGTCCAAAGAGCAGAGATAAAAGCCTTAAAAATCCACCCCCATGATTTTTTAAATTTTTTTTTAATGTTGGTTTTGTTGAACTGCCCTTAAAATAAATAAATGAATGACATGCTACAAATAATCATTAGGCTATCACGATTTCTGCCAGCAGTGGCTCGTCCAGCAGAGGTAGGCCAGCCCAGTGACCTTTTGGCCATGTTCCCCCATTCCCATTTTCCTTCCTACCTTTTCATCCCACCTAACTAGGCTGCAGTATCTTTGTACAACAGTCACAGATGTAGTTGGAATGCACAAGATCTACAGTAATATTATGGAGAAGGAACAGAACTGGGGTTCATATAGAGAACGTAAAGGAAACCCTGTCATTGTAGCTGATGGTCTGAGGTTCATAATCCACATTTCCAGACTGGCTAGCAAAGTTGTGGAAGGCTGCTTCCTGAAAGTGCAGTCACCTCTTCTACATTACACTGCAGGTCCTTGCCTGCCAGAGCCTGCCAAAGAGACTGAGGTTTCCTGCCTGCTACCTCACAGCAGCATCCCTAGGGTATAGGAAATAAAGTTAGCCAGGTTCCTTTCTGTCTGGGAATTAGCTTGTCTCCTCCTACGGGACAGGCCCCATACACAGATGTAATCAAAAAAGGAAAAAGTTCACATTAATAGTAGTAAATAACAAACTCCAATCAAGAGAGGGGGACAACATTCTTTCTCCAAAAGACTGGAACTTGCAAGGCAGAAGCAGTGCAGCGGAGGAGCAGAAATGAGGAAACAGAGCATAATCCTGCTAAGTGTGGGAGAAACGCAACAGTGAGTGCAAACTGTCAATGTCATCTGTGCTTTGCTGATGTGCCAATCAGTGAGGAGCTGTCTACACAACGATAGGTTTGGGAGCGTCACAAAGAAACGTCATTTATATTCTACAAGGAGTCACCCAGGCTTGGAACTGGCTTCAGATTTGCATGAGTATTATGTTTCCTGGGCTTACACGCTAACACAGTCATCCAGAATAAGACGCAAGTTCTTTATAAATGGAAGAACCTGATTTTACTTGTCAAGACACAAGCTTAGATGAAACCAAGGCAGCTTTGAGCTGGTGTGAACCTCTGCTGCCTACAATCTTAATGAAAAATTAGGACACTTTCCAGTCTTTCTATTCACAAGTTTGGTCCCAGCAGTCCTACACACTTTGAAGAAAAATTTCCCAGTAAAAGTGATGCATCTCTAATTTTCCCCTTTAGCAATTGTCCCTTTATTAAACATTTCACTGCTCCTTCCCTGCCCACTGCTCCCTTCTTACCTAGAGAATTGCACAAGATAATATAAATAATTATACTCACACATTTATATAAACACATGCATACACACCCCACTCCTCCTACAGCTGCTATACTTTATGTTGCTCATTCAGGTCCTGTCTGTCTTAGCTATGGCAGCCATAACTGGCAAGCAAGAAGTGCTGCAGGGTACATTGACTAAATGCTTGCATCGCAGAATGCCTGATTTATCTACACAGCAAAGGCCATTCCGTACTCCACGTCCCCTCCCCAGACACAAAGTGTAGCAAATTTCAGATCAAAACTGCTGATCTCACCTCGTTTCTCACCTTGCCCATCCACGTCACTGCATCAGGAAAGCACCAGTACCTCATGTCCTGCACTGTTGCTGCAACAGATTCCATTTAAGCCCACGTCACCTCTACTGGAGCAGAATTTTGTGGGGAAAAAAAACCCAAAACCTTTTCAATGTTTTTATTATGCCAACAAGCAAGACTGGGCACTTATAATCTTCAAAGCAAAATGTTAGAGACACCAAGGACAACTCTACCACATACGATGTCTTTCTTCTACCTCAGCCAGGAGAAACATACTTGGCCACCTGTTTGGAACTTGTGGGAACAGGGCAAGCTGTTAAGAAAACTTTATCCTACTTCAACAAAGCTTCCAGGAGAAGCCTACTACCAAGGCAAGTAAGTAAATCTGATGCATTCAGGAAATCTCAGTAAGAGCTAAGGCAATTCCACCCATGGAGCTAGGCTGTGGTTCAGAGCTAGACCTTCTAGGAGGGCTCCTCTGAGCTCTGGGATTTGCTAGGAGGCACAAATGCACTTCCAAAGTGTGGTCCCTCTTCTCTTTCATGGCCATTGAAATCCAGAGTAAGCTGGCCAGGGAAGTGAAAAAATACCCCAACAACTGGGACAAAGGGGTCACTAGGAGAAAGGGTGTGTTGCAAATTCACAAAGCATCAGCATCAACTGGTGGGAGGAAGCACAAGATAGGAATCAAGTCTGCAAGTCTCATAATCAACACATGACATTAGCAAGGACTGGAGATAAGGAGGGAGCAATCCAGAGGCAGTTTCGCTTTAAGTAAGTGCTTACAGTTTAGCTATCTTTCCCCAAGGCTATTGCATTCAGAGGTGGGCAGAAAATTTCAAGAGAGCGCTATTTGGATTGCTAGCTGTAATGTTAGGGTTGTCCTCCTGCTTACTATGCACTGCTGACATTATAAAGGTAGTGTCCTGGAGATGCCAGCAGCACAAAGCCTTATCTGCACTCCCACTGCATGAGCTCATTCAGTGTGCTTGTAGCTGCCTCCAAGGTTTACAATCTAATCCAGTTTCCATTTTTTCTGGCCCAGTTTAAAACAAAAACCAAATGCACCAGAGCTGAAGAACTGGAAGGTGGTCTAGCAAGTTCATCACCTCTGCTAGAGCGCTGCACGCTGTTACAGACCAGGACATATCCCCATGCTCTGATCTGGCAGGGCAGTGTGGTGCTTGGAGTCCCTCTTCACCATATGCACACCACCAAATACAAGCACACTGGGTCACATGAAAGAAGAAAATTTGTGCTGCTTCAGGCTCTCATCAGCACTAGTGCAGAATCACAGCCAGGCTCTCCTGGGCCTGGCAACTCCAATGGTGGAGTAAAGCATAGCCAGCAAGGAAGTAGCACTGGGACCTACAAACTCTGCCAGACTGAGAACACAAGGCTGGAGCAGCGAGAGCTGAGAACATAGGCAGCAAGGCAGATAGCTTAAAGAGAGTAAGAAAACAGCAGACTCTCTTCAAAAATTTTAACTCCCACTCTGATGAGAAGTTGAAACTAAAGCTCAAGAGGATCACCTGAACACAGCACACGCTCTTTTGCTACTGGTTAAATTCCTGTGGCTTGGTAGACATTCCCTGCAGATTCTATCAATACAGCTTGGATCGCACCCATCTCAGACTTCTTCCAGATCTTTTACTTGCAAAAATTCACAGACTTATTAGGTTATAATAGAAGTAACGTCACACTCCACCAGACAAGTCTATGCCACCCTCTACAAAAGGTGTATGTGCTGCTTCCCACAAAAGTCAGGACGACCAGTCCTGCAATGGCAACATCGCAGCAGAAAGTCAGCATAGCCTACCTTTTCCACAGATTCGCCGGGTCACCTTGGGAAAGTCATTTTGCGCCCTGGTACAATGACTGTGACAATGCTTAACTCCCACAGAACAGAGGCGGCTTAATCTGTTGTTTTTTCAAGCATGCTGCGATCCTTAAAGATGCTATAGAAATGCAGATTGAAATCCCTGGCTGACATAAGAAGAATACAGACTACAGCTTCCGTTCAGAATAACTAGGTCAGTCAGCTATTGCAAAAATATTAACCAGAATTCAGAGAATTCCTAGTGGCTAAAATAATGGTAGCAAAAGTCTAGCACCATTTGCTGTTATTAGTCACTCTCTACCTCTGGGTAGATTCAAACCCAACTCTCAAGAGCCCAAAATAATTTGAGGGCTGGAGCTTACGCGTGTCAAAATCCAGCCCCGTGGCTCTGTGCAGCACAGGAGGCTCCCATCCCACTTGCTGCCTTGTGGAGGCAGGGAACGACTGCCCTCACAGACAACACAGCCCTAAGCAGCTGAATGCACACAGCCCATCTCAGAGAGCTGCACTGTTAATCCTGTGCAAGGGAACGGGTGTCACAGTCACCCTGCCAGCAGCAGCCACCCTACAGCAAGTGCAGGAGGGTGCTTTGTACAAAGGTGGTGTATGGGTAGCTTATTTTGGGGGAAGGCTAGTAGAGGCAGAGAGCAGCTGTTTGAACGGAATCCGAGGAAGAGCAGAGGAGAAGGGTTGACCATTGCAATGGGAGTGAGTATCCAAAATTTATCTCAACCCCCTCCAGCTGCTGAGGCTGGACTGAGCATTTGCTTTCCTCTCACTGTTTAGCACTGCTGCATGCCACGCATTCATACTTCTATACTGCAGCTCATTTCCCCTAGTTGTACTGGTACAACGGTACAGCTGCCCACGGACCTTACCATGCAGATAATCAATACCACTATTTATATAAAAAAGCTTTCAGTTTTACTGGAAATAGGAGGTAGGTGAAGGGTTAAGCCTGTTTGGGGGGTTTTATTATTAGTTATTAATATTTATTTTTTTTAACTCAGATTGTTTCAGCAGCCTGGCATACGGTTCAGCCATGCAAACAGTCATGCCACCACAACTCAGAAGGCAGCAACCTGTGATGCAGGAACTGGGCCTTCTTGTTTTGCCACCGAAACAAGCATGTCAATGCCGTACCCTCAGTTTCCCTTATCTCCATGAGCTGTGAATGCACTGGAGTCTACAGGATGGGTTACAAAGGGTTAAATGGTTATAATCACCACTTAGAGATTTATTTCTATAGTGTAGAAAAACGTTACCTGTGACATCCTTGTCTTGTGTACTAACTGCTAGAGCAACGAGAAAAAGTTGTTAATTGCTACCTCCCCTAAGAGTGATTTTTGGTCTTTCCTCCTAGTAGTTAGAGAAGCCTTTTACTTTCTTTATCCTCAGCTCTCTCCTCCAGTCTTCATTCAGGCTGTGATTTATAAAAGCCTAAATACTAGCATAAGACAGAATAAGATGCTGGTTGCTCTGGGGCACACTGTTTCAGCAGAACACAGGCTGGTGGGCACATGATAATGCTTCCAACCACCATTTTCTCCATTAAAAAAAAATTCAAAACTACCCAAAACATTTGTGCAACTATTAATGCTGTCAGATTCCACAGTAAGAAACTAAAATGCGCACACAGTCAGGCAATGTGTGTTACAAAGGACTGAACCATGCTGGCTGTTTCTAGTATTGCAAGAGCATTTTTATACCAAAACCCTACCCCGTGATTAATGGAGTCCAAATTGAACACACTCATCCAGTCTATCTGACCACATAGACCTGCTGGCATTTGGCTGCAATCATAACAAATGTCCTTGCTTTGGAACACGTCTAGGTCCTGCTGGCTACTGTAAGCAGCACAACCACGGTGGAACAACTGAACCAGAACCCTCTTCAAAATAACACCAGAAACCAATCCACTGATATCTATCTGTCTATCTATCTGTCTAAATATGGTATGTCTCCTATTCTGCAGATCTAGAGATTCTGAAGATGGCATCGTAACAATAAGTGAAAAAATTCTGTTAACCTTCTACTTAATCATCATTCATCCAACTACTAATTCAAAAACACATTTCTTGTTCATGTGCTCTCTGGATTGCCAAATAAATTCTATAGAGAAATTAATTCAGAGAAATGTCTTCAAATAAAAAAAGTATCAACTTAGTTATGACCTTTAAAAATAAATCCTTGTTCAGACTCAAAACAAGCATTTTCTTGTTTTGTTCTTCAGAAATTTGACGAAAACTGAAAGCCTGGCTAACAAGTGTGCCCAAATGCTTAAACAGAGGTTCCCTACAGAAACACTTCGGTAGGTATCTGGAAAATTCTTCCGTTTCCTTCTTTCAACAAATAGCAATCTCAGTCCAAGAACAGCCACAACCCGTTAAGTAGGTGATCACAGACCACAAATTAGAAGTAGCCAGATAATTTAGGTGACCCTGAGGTCTAAGAGACTGTTTTAAAACCATGCCTTTAAATGACACAGAAATAAATGGCAATGTTCTTTAAATAAATTACTGGCTCACCTTTATGTCACTCAGGCTGCTAATTTGCATAAGCTTAGGGAGAACATACTTAGAACTTGGAAGAGAATGCAAAAGCCCAAAGAGCTTTGCAAATTCCTGACTGGGAGCAACCAGCAGAATTAGTATTTTCTTCTCTGTTAACACCAAACTGCGTATTTTATATTAAAGTGTGAGAAATCAGAAAGTTTCCTCAGCAGCAGTCATAAACACAACATCTTGTCTACTAACATCATCTATGGTTGATGAGGTGGTACAAGATCTAAACTACTTGTGACATTACTTTATACATTTAGGTTTCTAATGAAATAAACACAGCATGCATTTTTCATTTTATGGCCCAAATATTCCATAACAGCATCTAGGTTTGCAATCTGATTTTCCACACCTTTCACTACACACTCAGGAGCTCTGATTTCTGCATAATTATGTGTGTACTCAAACTGGACAGCTTGCTGTAGCATGAACAGCTCAAAGATGACTTGCCCAGAGAGACTTCTTTCCTGAGCCAGCTGTAACATCTGTTCTTCAGATCCAATCCAAAGTCCCTTGAAACCAAAGTTTTTTCACTGACTTCCACAAGTGCTAGAAACATTCTTATTCCAAGCTGTATGTTACAGGAAAGAAGTTAATTTCTAACATTATTGTATGTATTTATGTACTTTCTTGGACAAGGCCCAAAGTACTCATTATAAAGTGTAACACCCTGCTTAATTCTTCCAGAAGCCAATCATAAGGCCACTATGAACTCTAATGAGCACTGAATCAAGACCCAGATGGTTTTTAAAGCCAAATTATCCCAATCTCGGTTATTTTAAGCTCTGTGTAGTGCCTTCTGGCCACTACCCATATTAACCCCTCTGTTCCTAGTCCAGATTAAGGAAGGACTTTCATATGCGTTCTCCCCATCTAAACACAGCTCTTCAGCTCTGCTATAAAAGACCCTCAGCTCCTGCTATGCCTTGAAAAGTCACAGCATTGAAAGAAGACTCAAAGGTTGACACAGGTGAGAAAAAAAAATGTACACAGAACACAGCAGGGAGGACAGACGCCTGATCCATACACTTTCAGTAACACAACCAAGGCTCTGCAGCCTATTTAGTACTGTCTTCTGGACACAGTAACATGAATACAATCAAATTTAGAAGAGATTAGTGAGATCTATGAAAATTTTAATCTCAGTGAAAAAGGTCACAGAGTCAGAGTGTAAGAAAACCAAAATATAGTCATTTATAAGGCATTCTGCACTGCAGAAAGGAAAGTCAGAAAACTAGAAGGCCTTCAGTAAGAAAACACTGACACTACAGACAGTCCAATTTAACCAGATTCTCAGGGGAAAAACAGTTGAGCTCAGAGCTATCAAGTTGCCATTATCAGTTCATAGAGTTACTTGTCTCTGCTGAAACTGCTGAGCACATTTGCTTTCTAGTTTGAAATGGTATGTTTCATTTTAAGAACTAAACCATCTTCTTTATACAACGGTGTTTCAAGTGTCTCCACATCATATCGGCAGGACACCTGCCCTTGGCCAGTGGATTCCAGCTGCAGTGCCTCAGATGGGTCTCCACTACAAATGACACGCTCAGAGCTGTAGTTTAGCTACACTCTGATTCTTCAGAGCAGACTACAAATTACATTCCATATCTACCCCAAACCACTATTACCTCACTCTTTTCTTTGACTAAACTTGGTTTTTTTGGGTTGTGCTTGTTTTGTGCAAAGCACTGCTGTTGCAAATGGTAACCTGAGTGCCTCAGAGATTCACAAGGCCTTCCCTTCTCCCTTCCTCTCGGCAACCTGCAGGAGAAAAAAAATGCATCACTCCACTGTTTCCAAAGTGCCCTTTGGTTGAAGCAGCGCTATTCCTTGCTAGACTTTAAGCAAGTCCAGAGGAGCCTGAATTCTCATTAGAGTCTCTTTTTTTTTTTTGTCGGTAGGAAATTTTGTAACCAGTAACTGACTACAGCAATGCATGCCAGTCTTTGTAAACAAGCAGCTTTCAGACAGCCAGAATGCCAGCTGTTTCAGGGTGGTTTGTGGGTTTTTTGGTTGTTTTTTTGGGTTTTTTTT
>VYZV01027218.1:70857-89615 GCA_013401275.1 Pandion haliaetus | reverse complement strand
AGGTTGGGAAGAGGTTATTGGAACTTTGGAAGAAATTTTTGGATACATCTTGTGACAAATACTTGTTAGTGACTTTGAGTCAACAAACAGGTTTGCCTAAACAAGAAAGGCATTTGTGGGTATTGACAACAATTAGGAAGCTCATATATATGAGCTATTTTATTTACAAGAAGAATAATGGAAACAGGATGAAATTTAACACAAAGCCATCCACATAAAGAACTCGTGTATGGAGCTCGTCATTTGGACGCAGCAGAGAAACGGATATCTAGGTGTACTGTTAGACTGTAAAACAGCTATGAGTCTCCAGTGTGACAGAACCACAGGAAATCTGAGGCAAGTCTAAGATGCACAGCAGATATATTTTCTTTAGAGTCACTGAAGCATTCATATTATTCTAGAAGGTAGTACCAAGGTGTTTTGTACATGGTAAACAGTTCTGATCACCCACTTTCAAATCACATTTAAATTAATTTGGAATAGATCCAGAGAAGGGATACGGAAATGACTGAGGGAAAGGAGTATAATCTTCTGAGAGCAGTCAAAGAATCATGTCTTGTTTTCCCTCTCAAATAAGACATCTCTTCATAAATGCATATGGGAATTTAAAAACAGGGTGGGAGTAATAAGCTTGAAACATAAAATCGGTACAAGATCAAACAGAGATAAACTGATCATACAAAATTTAACATGGTTAGAATCACCCTCTGATTTCAATCAGTTTAGTAGTGTTCAGGGCCACGCAGGGGAAAAAAAAAATCTGACTTTCAAGATGGAGCCCAGCTGCCTTATGGACATTGCATGACGGATTAGTGGTGTTCTGGAGATGCACATTCAGGTGTGGTGTGAGAATTTTGGGTGTTGAACTTAGTCATCTGCTCTAAGAATTAAAAAGGCAATTTAACTATTTCTTTACTGAGTTGGGTCCATTTATGCCATATCTTTGTTGTATGCAGTTAGTCCCAAACATCTGAGCTTCTATTTATCACCTAATTTTGCTGTGGAGGATTTCTTTTTTTCACTCTAAGAAACATGAGAATTTGGTCCCAGGTAAGGAGTGAATGCTGAGAAGGTGCAAGGATGCTCTTGGTGGTGGTAAGAGATTTGGTATATCTTACTCACAGTTACTTATGTCTAAACTGGTTGACATGCTTTTCCTCAAGTCAGACATGCTAAACCCCCACAGCTTAATGAAACCCTCCCATTCTTTCTAGTATGTGTGAAGTTCCTCTTTCCAGGGGAAAATGGCCAATGGTCCCAACAAGTTCCTTAGTATTGCAGGGATATAGGAAGTTAGTCTTGACATCTTCTGCCTTCTTCCCTCAGTGTTAAGCCTCTTCACCTTCTATATATTAACTGTCTTCAGATGGTCTGAGAATAGTGGAGGTGTTTTATGGCCTGTGGTGTGGAGGCACGCTTGGAGGACGTGCTTTCTGAACAAAATGTCTATTACAGTGGCAACCGCAGAGAACTGTCCTCAATTTTCTTTGTATCTCCATGACAATTTCAGGCAAGAGTTTTACAGAAAGGTTCTTCTTCTTTCATAAACATCTATTAGATACATTCAAAACATGAAGCCAAATCAAATGCAGCCAGACACTGCCTCCAGCTCTATTAAAGTTCCTATAGATTAAATTTTAGTCTTTCTTCAGGCGTCATTTGAGCGGTACTTTAAAGTGTATACAAAGAAATCTCTAAAAATTGATTAAGAGTCTAATTAAAGATTGATCCTATCAAATTATGTAGTCTGTAAATTTTATTAAATCAAATCTTTCACTCTTGTACTCTACAGAAAAAAAAAAGGAAGATGGCCACAGTGTACCAATAAAACTTTAGTACAATTGGGAGCACAAAAGAAATGCTGAAGTGAAATAGAAGTGACTGAAAACATGTGACAGTTTACAAATGTACCAGAAGTCCAGATAACTTAGTTGTGAGTGAACTCTCATTTACAGCTTTCCTCACCACAGAAACAAAAGCAACCCTCACAATACTAAACAAGTCAGAGTAATAACAGGCAGACTAAATGAGCGGCAGTAACTTCCTATTACTCTTTCTTTTCTCATACATTTGGTAGCAGCTAGCCAACATTCCAATCCAAAGTCCAGTGAACTCAATGGGAAGACTGGAGAGCACTGAGCCAGCCTCTGGGTCCTGTCCCTCCCTCTAAAATGAAACATCTCCTTCCCAGAAAACAAAAAATAATAATAACAATTAAAAAAAGATGTCACCTCCAGGCTATTCCTCCTTTTTCACACATACATTGGGAAGATGCAGAACGATGAAAATTGACCTCAAGATCTTAAGTAAAGGAAATTTCATTAGACAGCTGGAAGATCTGAAATCTCATGATTATTTGTCCTTCAGAAAGTGATAATACAATAATGGAAATAAAAAAATAAACACAATATTTTACCAATGCAGTCACCATGTGTTGAATAGAATGATAGATAGACTATCAGCATGACTTTTTATTTTATTTTAAAAGGTTTTGGTTCAATAATCAACACCATAGACACCAACCATATAACAAAAAAACCAAAGAATTGGATCACTATATTAAGTTTTATGTATGTCAATGACTAAGAATGTTATGCCATTGTCTTGAGGTTGTTTGACTCATTAATCAAACATGGGGAGAGAAAAAGTTAGGGGATCACAGTATTTTTCATTCACTCTGCTGACTTGAAAACAACTCAGAGGTTGTCATGCTGTCTGAAAAATAGCAAACATATTCTAAAGGGAAAAAAAGCCACAGTAAAATTTCCTGGGGTTTCCATTAACAGCATCCCTGCTTTCATTCAAGCCAGCAAATATCTTTGTTCTCAAAGAATATCAAAGAATATCAAGTTGCAATCTAGAATAAGCAGGGAGGCGGATTTAAAAAAAAAGGCAAATGATTTGCCTTTTGAATATCTGCTCCAAAATGGACTTTTAAATGCTCAGCACTTCCAGAAAAGAGAGTCTTGACAGTTGTTCTGTGGTTTACACTTGCTTTCTTCAAATACTTAGAAACAAGTCAAGTTTCTACCAGTACTCTTAGGCATTGCCTGAAAGTGCTTCCAGGCAAAGTTGCCACACCAAGTACTTCTATAAAAAGGAAAGTCTTCAAATCAGTCTCAGTATTTTAAGTAGGAGACTGTATATGGAATTGTGGAATGTGGAATATGGAAGTAATATGGAAGTTACTGAGGTCAACCTTTTTGTTAAAAGCAAAAATTGTTATTATTAGACTAAATAAATTCTTTAATAACATTGCATTGATATTGTTAAAAAACCCCAAGTGTTTAAATGACATCTGATATTTCTGTAATTAACGGTAATTACTGATTTTAATTAAAAATATTTTATTTAAAAAAAAAATCACACAGCTTCAATCACCCTGCTCAGTTCGGACATCAAGAAGCACTTGAAATGAATCAACCCACTAGCAAGCAGCAACTTATGACATACCATAAGGACATTCTTATACCAACTTTTACTTCAGTCTTTCTGCTTGAAATAGGTCCCACAAGACTTTCAGGACAAGATTGCTCCGAAAAATGGCCAATTCAGAGCTGTTTAGAATATATTTTAAAATCAGTTCAGTGGGATATTTCAGATAGGAGGCTTCATAGAGAGCAGTGGGAGGATGATGTAACCTCTAAACTTCCACAGACTATATCAGTGGCAAGGATATAGCTAGGAAACAGCAAGTTTGCCTAGGTAAAAATGTCACCTTGTGAAAACAGAGCTGTTTCAGAAAACCACAGAGTTTTAAAATAAATTTGAGCTGCTAAGGCTTTTTTGAGGGGAAAAAAGAAATGAAGAAAAAATAAAAAGGAAGGAGAAGAGAGAAAAAAAGGATGAGAAAAAGAACCTTCCTAAGGAACACAATTATCTGAAAAAAAAACCCTGCTTGAGATGAAAGCTACATTTCTACAGATGCTCCTATCTTTGTTTTCACCATCTCAAGTTCCTATATGCTCATTTGACTCTCTAGCCTGAAAGCTAAGGCATTCCTTCAAAAAATATGCAGGCCCTAGTCCTTTCACGTGTTCCTATTTATTTACTACAAGTGGATCCCCATCAACAGAAGTAACAGAGCATTGCAGTGCTGCAGCCCAGAAAGGGCTCTGACCTGGGTCAGAGCATCCTCCTCAAGGAGGATTGAGCTGAACCCATTGCTCCCACATCAGAGAGGAGCCCTCTCTTCTCTGCACAGGCTGTCAGGGAAAGGCAGAAGAGAACATCCCCAATGGTCCAAAGGAAAACTGGCCGTGTTACATGAAACAAGCAGCTTTTACTGGGAGGAGGTAAAAAAAAAAGCCCTACCTTAAAAAGAAAAAGGTGAATAGTTCATATGGAAGTAATTGCAGCTTGGTTTAGTTTTCTGGTTTGTTTTGGTGTCAGGCATTTGCTGTGCTTTTTTTCCCCACTAATTTCCTGTCAGGTTTGGCAGCCAATGACTCACTTGCATTCACAGATGAGTATAGCCAGAAAGCCAGCCTACAGCTCCTCTTCTCCATCCTGTGCTTTAATCACACAAAATAACCCCCGCCCCAATCCCGTGAGTACAGCAGTATTCAAAGTACTAGGCAAAAGCAAGGTCAGGCAGCCGCCCCTTACGTATGTAGATATTGTCGTAACAGAAGGACTGAAATCATACATTTTAAGTACTCTCTCTTCATGGGTGACTCCCACAATTCAAGGCAAAGCAATAGTGAGTGGCCCTGGAGAAAACTATGCCCAGTCTCCCCAAAAGGGCAGGAACATGATGATTAGGGCAGTTTTTGAGAGTTTATCTCCACAAAACCAAACTGGCAAGCCCATGGGGCTGCCAGTAGCTTCCCATGCCCACGAAGAAAGCCCCTGTGGTTCATTTTCTGGTCAGCAATGTTTAAACTATTTCCTGCATACTACAGAATAGGCATGGATTCAATCAATAGATATAAATTAGAGAAAGCAATTATGGGTCCCTAGGTTAGATTTTCAATCTCAAAATCTGGGATTTATCATGGGCAACCTTGTGCTTCCAACAGACTTGCAGCAACCACATAAGACATGTATTACATCTGTTACAGGGAAGCTGAGGAGGGCTTTTCCTGTAGCTGGCTTCTTGTGTACCAAGTTATGGTGAATGTCTAAAATCCTTAATGTATGTCATCAGAAATTATTATGCAAACACCAGTCTGACTGACAACTCACCTAATGGGCAAATCAAAAGTAAATGAGAAGAAGGGAAGATGAGTGACCCAATGAAGAACCAACAATTTGTCATTTGTGATGTTTTATTAGGCAGTTTGACAAATTTCCTTCTGGTTAACTGATTAAATTTACATTTCCCTATTTTAAATCTTCAATTTATTTCATAGTCAAATATGATTGTTAGCCATTAATCAATAAGGTTTAAAGTGTTCGTGATTAATGGGCAATGCTTTCAGTATAAATAAGAGATTCTGTGATGCTGCAATTTATCTGGCTCTAGAGATTGCAGGATTGCTCCGAGTGCTCATTCCTTAGTTACAATAAAGTGAGACCAGGAGGATTGATGAGATTCTGTGCCGGCGGTGTGATAAAATGAAATGGAAGCAGCTATTAAGGATCTGCGTGAGATAATGCTGAAAAAGAAACCGAAGGGTTAACAAGACTATGTTTTTGATATAATTGATGTCAGAGAGATTAATGAGTCTCTGTGCTATAGATAAGTAGGGATTTACAGCATCTATATGGTAAAAAGAAACCAGACCGATTAATGAAATGACCACCTACAGCTCTGCCAGGATGTCAGGATTCAGGGCTATAGGGGTGGCGAGCCGGAGTCAAAGGGTTAATGGGAGCCTGGCTGCAGCAGCAGGCAGAGAGATCTGAGGAGTTACCGGAGTTGCAAGCTCCAGCCCGGGTGAGCAGCAGTGAAAGGGTTAACGAAAAGCCTCCATGTATTCAGATGCTAATTGTCAAGATAGGGTATTACTTGAGGAAAGTAATTTGATTACTCGAAACTCCCACTAAGGAGGCAAGCTTGTGCCCCTTCCATCTGCCGGGCTCTGTGAAAGATGACGAATTGAACTCAAAATTCACGTGTGATGAAGTCACTGTCATTCCCCAGCCAGCAGAGCACTGCTGCCATGCCCACCGTGCAGAGAGTAGCACCGCATTTCAACTTTTCCTCTGAAACCCAGGAGGCACAGTAACCTGTTACTTGCTGCTGCTTGCCTTTTTTTTTTTTCTCTCCCCATTTTCTGCCTCAGCGCTACAACTGAGTCATTCTGTTGCCCATGGCTCGTGGGTATACAGTGCTCCTGCAGCACGCTGCATTATTCCCCAGTTCATCTGTCAATGTTATTTTTGGCTAATGCAGATGTGGGGTTCGCTTACCGTCGCTTTGTAGACACTTGTCGAAAACCATTTGGAAAGCCTTAACTATGCATAAATCTGCAGAGTGAATGTTTTCTTTCATTCACTTGCTCCTATTATTTGATTTCTTGTAGGCCTCTGCGGCAGAGATGGAGAAAATAAGGTAAGTGAGGCAGTTTATTTACATCTCGTTAGAGAGAAGAAATGTTCTGTTGCACAATGGACGATACAGGCTCTTGGAAAATATTCTGCTTAATATGACCAGTGTAAAATACTGGATTGCATGATGATGCAAGGGTAGCTGTGTTTTAGAGACAAAAGAAAAGGAATGTGGTTATTCTAGTAAACCTGTTTTGCAGGGATGTCAATTCAGAAAGGATGTTTTACACACAAACATGTTTTATTGCCAGTTGCAGAGGATATTTGATTATATAAATGTTGTAGTCACTTGTCCATTTACTGCAAGACCCTGCTATTCCATTTAATGAGGAAAGTAGATCAATAATTCATGAAAAAACTGAAGAAAAAAATAGGCTTGATTTCAAAGCATCTAATTACTGTGGTTTGTTTCAATATAACGCTGTAACATTGGTGTTCAATTTTTGTTTTATATTGTATACCAGCCAGATAAATCTTGTCTCCTCTGTGTTTAAAATGTTGTCACACTGTACCAGTTTCTCAGCACATCTCTCTGCTTTAAGCAAAAGGAGATGGCTTTTATAAACATAAGTTTTCCATTTCATGTCCGAGTGCAAGTCTGCTTTGGGGGATATTGCTTTTGTGTATGTTGTTAAGAAAGAAAAAGAAATAAGAAAGCATTCTAGCCCTTTTAAAAAAAATAATTCTAAAAAAATCAAATCCTGTCTATTAATAAAATCCCCAGGTATTATCAAAGTTATAGGTAAAAGCTGAACTTTTTACTACCCTTTAAATACTTTATGGATCTTATGTTAATAACCCAAAACACTGGCCATGCTCTTGTATGGTTTTATTGGACAAGCCCAAATTCCTTCTCTGAACCTGGTGACTCAGTTTGGTTAGTGACAACTGTTGTCCAAGCACAACTTTGTAGATTCCTTGAGTTTGGAATGGCAATCCTGAGTTACTAGAAATGCAGAAATGTTCTAAAATTCTGGAAATAACTGGGGAAAAAGTGGCAAATGTGAAAGAACGTAGATTTGACCAAGTCTTTAATGAATTCTGGGCTGGAAACAAAATCCTCTTTTTCATTTGAGAATTAGGAGGTTAAGTCTCTTACAGTAGACTCGAAGATGCATGTCTGAAAGTTTCTAACAATTTATTTATGAAGTGCTTCAGTTGTACATTTTTTGTAGTGTCTCATGACAATGAAAGTATTATAACTTTTGAGCTGAAAGAAAAACACCATGCGATATATTATGGTTTTGCGTGTATATAAACACTATAATGTTAAAGCTGTGAGTTTTTCCTGAGTAATGACTGAGAAAGCACCTCAGTATGTGGTCCTGCCTTTAGTAAAAAGTCCAGACAAGATCATCTATGGTACATGCACACTCATGTCATGAATTACTCTCTTAGAGATGCAAGCAAATATATATTTACATGTTTGCTTGATAAGCATGTGTGCACCAATGCAATACGATACTTGTAATAGTCTTACTGAGCATGCCTTGGCCTCTGCTTTTAGTATGCAGGCTCTTGCCACATTTGCAATAACGGGCTGCAGAGCCCAGGAGAATCAGCTCAGGAATGTACTGAAAAAGAAAATTTGTTATGACAAGAGTAAACAACCATAAAGCTCTATTTTCCTAGCACCCTAGTTTTGCAGCTGTCAGGCATGCAGCAGTCCTTACCTCAGTATTCCTTGAGCACTATATATAGCTGAAAAAGCCTGTATTGCCCCAAAAAATGGGAGTTTAGCTGTTAACTCCAACAAGAGAAGGGTCAGGCTGTGTCAGGAGCCTGTTAATGAAGTTTTCCGCGTACAATTCTTGTGCGTAGAAATTGCTTCTGGCGGACATTTGTCCCTGTCACCCAAGCCGATACAAGGCCAGTGCAAGGGCTCCCTGTACTCCTGAGCGGAGCCACAAGCCGGGCTGGGGGAGCTCCAGCAGGACCCAGAGCAGAAGCTGCGCTGCTCCATCCCAAACTTTTCCTGGGTCCCTGTCTACAGTCATCATCTTGGATGCAAACTGACAGAACCCTCATCAATTTAAGGAAACAGTAATCAAATCTGGAGTCATTATTTTAAATAGCTAGTGAACCCACAGACCTGAGAGAATCAGATTTTTCCTAAAGCTATCCAAGTCTGGCACCCAGGTAAAAAACAAATTACCTTGTCTTTTAAGCACAGTGGCTTCAGAGAGGCCATGAAGAGAGAGAGCCTGAAGCAAGGGGAAGGAGGAAAGGAACAAGAAGGAAAAGAGCAGGCCAGAAAGAAAGAAGTATTTTTTGTTACATGTAGAAACCAGTGTAACAGCATAGGAAAAGTCATTCCGGCATGATACTTGAATTTGTTCTGCCCTATGCCCTGGGCCCAGCTCCTTCCCCACTCTCTTTTTGCAGCCAGCTGAGGATATGCCATCCCGCATGAGCTAGGGTGGTGTTGGCCCAAGGACTAGGGGGTAAGCCCACAGCAGCTGCAGAGCTGGGGTGCACACAGGGTACAAGGGTCCTGCAAAAGAGGGAAGAGAAGGGGGTCCGAAATTAGCAAAAAGGAAACAAACCAAAGTCTTGTTGGAGAAAGAAGAGAAGAACAGGACAACCTACGCAGCCAGTCTGAAAACCCTCAGGGTTAGAGAAATCCAGGTTTGCATTCCACAGCGCACTCAATATAAGAATGTCTTTTAAATATGAAGAACAGGTGCAGAGAATCACACTTTTCAGAGAAGCTGCTCCACAGTGACAGTCCTTGGGAGCCCACAGGGCCAAACATTTTAAGAAGGCAGGTCTGGAAGTCCTTGAGTGAGCTTTTCACATTCTCCAGCCCAGTGCATCTGGCACACCCCCAAGGACTGGGGTGTCCAAACCCATTCAGATAGAGGGGCAGATGCGGGAGCCTGCAAAATTGATCCATTGATGACCTATGCTTTATTCAGCGCCGAATTCACTGAGCCAGGGCAGGCCAAGCAATGGTGCAGCATTTAATACACCTCTTAGTGTTATATTCCTTCACTCAGAATCTAGCTGGAAAGATGCAATTCATCTCATGTAACACAGTAATAATTCCCCTTACAGACCAAGGGGCTGCTGTGACCTGCAATGTCACATGCTGTCCTTTTCAACAGGGGCTTGCCGTGACAGCATTACAGGTGGAAGTAGCAGTAGGAGGCAGAGGTGGGAGGTTATCAGTATTTAGCCTGACAGAGGGATGACTTCCTCTAGAAGTCGAAACACACGATTTTGTGCTAAAACTTTGACTAGAAAAATCAGTTACTGCAATGAATTCTTCATGTGGTGAACAATTCCTAGCAGTACATAGTGTTTATAACATCTCAAGGTACCAATACATTAGGCAGGAAGTAAGGCTAACTACTAATCACAAACCTCTTGAGGATCTGCACTTATGTAGGTTGGCTGTGTATGGTTATACAGTCACTTTAAACATTAATTACTTCTGACTACAACCTTTTAAATACAGTTTTTTGGATCTGGTTCTTTTTCTTGTCTATAAACAAGGACTGAAAACCTTAGTTAAAGTAAATTGCAAATATACCTATACTATCTTATTTTGACTCTTCGCAGTGTGCTATCTTTGGTGCATATATTCAAGAGGAGCATGTGCCTTCCGAGTCTGAGGCCTTGCAGATTTGTGGTGGCTGGCACACAAAACTGCGAGTGCTTTAGAAACTGCTCCTTTAAGTCAGATTGAATCCACAGCATGGCTAGATGTGCAAACAAAAGACCAGTTCCAGGAGTTTGTTTTTTCTTTGCTTTCATTTAAATCCAGCTTGAAATACAGGTTATAACATTCAGTCTTTCAAGTGAAAATATTGTAAGGTTTAGCATAAGAGACCTCCAGCTATGTTTTTGTACACAAATACTGACCAGATTATTAGCGTTTCTTACACTGAAGAGTATCTCACTCCACAGGAAATGCCAGTTAAGGTGAAAGATATTGTTCAATAAAAGCTTTTTCTTTTTTTAAATACACTCCTAAAATTTAAGTGACAATTCAGAAACTCTATATATCAATATTCTTAGTTCTAAGCTTTCAAAATCCACAATAGGCTGAACTGTGTATCTAAAAGTACATAAAGCAGGACACATCATCACCACTATCAACTGCCAGGCTCACATAATTAGTATCTGTAAGGGGGCTGACTTTCTACTTTGCAATGTAACCATGGTATTCCCCAGCTGAGGATTACTTTATTTTGGTAGCATCAGTTTTGGCACTTTACTAATCACCCAGGGATCTCTGATAAAAGTGATCCATGCCTCAAGGAACCTGTGAGGCAACATCTTCATTTCATTGTAGTCCTTGTTTCAGAACATATGAAAGTGAAGTGATTTGTTTTGCACACACAGCTGGTAGTAAGTCAGCAGCTCGATCCAAGTCTCTTGAATTTTCAGACTTGGACTTTTCTCAAGCATGCTTGAGTTCATCTGTGGTAAGGAAGGAATATCAGTTTCTTCAAAAGGAACAGAAGCACGTGCAGTCCTAGGGAGAAGCTTCTGCATTAGTTTAGTCAGAATGTGAATACCTTCCTAAATGCCCCCTAGATCATGCTACCTCCCTTGCACTTGGTATAAATATAGCCCTCTTCATATGCTAATGAAGACACTGCAATTTCCTGCCATCCTCACCTTGCCCTCGTTCCTTCTCTCAGCCTGCATCTACATTAATTTACCATAGTTACTTGAACACAAGGAGAGGATTTTCTTGTCCAGAAAGTTAACCAACAAACATGGTTAACTTTACCCTAGGTCTTGCCTTCACATCCAGAGCTGATAAGCTGGGAGCCACTGCCTTGTACAGAGGCACAATGCCACAGGACAGCAGCAGGGCTGTGGAAGCAGCAACTCCAACGTCTGCTCAGCAATTTCTGCAGGCTCTAGCTGATGCTGGGACTTGAAACCCCAGCTGAGGACACAAAAGAGATGGCACAGGACAAGCTCAGAAGAAACAGAGCATAGGGAAATGCTGGCATGAAAGGCCGTGAGTTTGGAGTCATTAGAGGTTATGGTAGAAAAGTCACCTAGGTGGGTGAACACTGGTCCATTTTGAAAGAGGGAGGAAGAAAAGGAAAAAGAAAAGAGAGCTGCCTAACTTATATTCAAACAGGTAAAGCAAGTTTTCATTTTTGTCTCCTTTGCAAGTTGTTTTCATCTCCCAGGCAGTCCCAGCAGCAGTGACAGCCCTACAGTGCTGTTATCAGCACATCTGGTTTGTTCACGCTGCCATCCAAAGCGTGACTGAAGCACAGGTAAACCACACATGTTTCTGCCCCCAAGGCTACACTGAGCTTTAAGTTTGTGGTTGTCAACGATAGCAATGGGAGCAATGGACACATAAGGATACCTTCACAGACCCCAGGGGAACTACAGCCCTGGAACTGGGATAGTTTCGGGTGCAGAGCCATGCTAATCTACCTATACTAGCACCTCTGAGAATTTTATTAATGCTGTCAGGGGCACACCATGCTTGTGTAGCTCATACTAAAGTTCATCACACTTCATTTCCACTATTACTGTTACCTGTCTAGTCAGTCAAATGTCAAGTTACATTGTCCTACAACCCTGTGCCCTGAATTGCTGTCTGCTGCTTGGAAAAATGATCTAAAAGACAGTGATGCCAGTATGGAAGGAATCATCTCCAGTCACCTGCTGTAACAGGTGTTGTGTTATAGTATCTTTTTAGTTCTAGGTAAATACTGAGTGGAGTAAAAGTGTCCAGCAAACAAGAAACATGACAGGAACAGAGGGTAGAACCAATTCAAGTTGAATGAAACCAGGTATAGCTGTGTAAAGTGGCCTGCAGAGACAAGTGGGAGCTGAGCAAACATCTAAAGAGACCAAGGAAGTAGGTAGGAGGAGATGAGCTATGCCATCAACCGGGAGCTGCAGTGAGTCATGGGGAAGAGGCTGGACCTAGGTGATACCAAGCTTACAAATAATGCTCTGCCTACCACTTTCTTGCAAGGCAAAGAGCATCACTGAGCAATACTATAAGCTGCTCAGGAAAAAAAAAAGGAAGGGGGATTTTGGACAAATATTTAAGAAAAAAACCCAAGGTCCATTTCTTATAGTGTTTGTGATTAGTTCAAAACTTTAGCTTAGGGAGTAGAGCTGCCAGGACAGTTTCTTTTTTTATTGTTGGGTTCCCCCCCACTGAAAGATGCAATGATCCTTGATGGTGACAAAATTCAAAGGTGGGAAAATTGGATGCTCTCTGCATCCCTTTATTGCTAATAGTGAATAGACTTCAGTTTATGTAAGTGCTTTGACCAAAGCTGTCAGGGGATACGTGCTGAACAGTGAAAGCAGCAACACAAAGCAGACAGTGGCAATGACTGCAGCAGTAACAAAACAATCTTAAAAGCTGAAGAACATAAGAGGTTTCAAGCTGCAAACCCCAGATGGTTCAAGGGCAGTATAGTTTGTGAACCACACTTGGCTGTGCTCTGTGGTAAAATCAAGTAGAGTTTGAATGCTTGCTGCTGCTACAGCACACAGACCGATGAAAGGAAGGAGATAACTTGTCTGCAACACTTTATTACAGGCTTTTGCAATTGCCAGCTCTGCTGCTGCTGGCATGGCTTAGGCAATTTAATTTACCAATCAATTCTCGATTTACACACAAGTGACTTTAGAATGCATTCAGATAAAAACTGTATCACCACATTTGATTCGATGTTCTTTAAAAATCAAAAGCATCTGAAATATATCAAGATTATTAAGCTTTTCACATTAAAAAAAATTGAAAGGGCTGAATTGTCTTAATGTTTTAGTGATAACCTAGAGCCAGCTTAGCATGAAGTACAATGTGCTGAAAAATAGGCAGTAGATAGTGAGTTATAATCATGCTTTTTGGAATTCATGAATATGAGGGTTGTATAATTTACAGAGCCCTCAAGCAGGATAGCAAGATAATAAGTGCCTGTAGCTCCTTGCTGGATTTCTCTCACATGCGTGACCATTCTACCGCTCATGTGAACTGCACAACTCTCGTTATTCAACTCTTCCAGGAGTAACAAGATCCACCTCATTGAACAGTGCACAGAGTCACTGCTCATTGCTTGGTTCATAGTGATGTTTATCCTGGGATAAAAAGGGCCTCTACGTCACATGCAGTAATATTGCCTCTTAGAATGTGACTTTCTTCATATATGCATTTGCAAAGCTCTCTGAAGCATTTAGAAATCTAGCTTTCATCCTGAACTTGCCCAACTGCCACCATGTCAGCAAACCCATAACTGAGAAGTTGTGTGCAAGAGAACATACATACACCTCATGCAGCAGACTTGCCTAGGAGGGCAAACGGTAATTTAAAGGAATATTGCTGGTAAAGCAGTAGTTAACTGACTTACATGTCATAACAGGACATCATTACTATACAAATGCCATTTCAGCTACTCAGAGCAAAATCGAAATTTTGACCACTTTACCTCTATTTTGCCCATCTTTAAGAGGAGGAGGAGGAGGAGGAGGAGGAGGGTGTCCTAGAAAAGAGGAGCTTCAAACTTTTTCTGGAAAGCACTGAGCTCTTCAGGGAGTCCCTGCTGTGCTACAAAGACCCTCATGTTCACAAGAAACTCTCATGACAACAGCCCCAAATTGCTGCCCTCTGTTCAACAAGACCAAGTTTCATATCCATGTTAGAGCAAAGGGCCTTAACTTTGACATTTCAGTACAAATCAGGTCAAACAAATGAGATAATTTTCTGTTAGCTGTAACTGCTGTTTAGACAAGAGGATCAGTTTAAGGAGCTGCTCTATTTTTAAGGCCTTCCAAGAGTTATACTGGAATTCCCAGCAATGAATGGCAACTTAATCTTTTCCCTGGCCACCCCCAAGAGTTCATTCTTGCAGTAGGCAATTTGAAGAGATAAGCAATCAGCACTCCTCTTTTCTGTGTGTTTCTGTTTAAAACATGTTAAATCTTTGTGCTGTTATTTAACTCGGGGATGCTGGCTTAACCAAGGTACTGTACAAATTAACACAGTTCTCAAGGCTTTGCCTGTACAGAGTAGTCTACAGATAGAGAAAAAGTTGTCTGTATATCTGTATAACTGGTCTTACTGCCAAGAAGTCCTACAGCTGTAGGTGCTTGAAATGACATTTAAGTAGCACTACATGCATGGCAGATGACTTTGCACATGCATGTTTAACTAAGTTTGTAACTGCTAGGTCACTTGCCCTTTGAGATGTTATTTCCTCATGCTATGAATCCTATCTCTGTCCTGTAACAAAGTAGTAGTATTTCCAGGGAGTTAATCAGAAACAGTCCAGACCAACATACCAAATATATTCCAAGACTTAATGTAGATCCATGAGTGGCTGAAAAATAAATGTTTTGCAGCTCTACCCAATATCCTTAACAACTCAGTGGGGAGCTAGTAACAGAGTACATTCATGGACAGAAGCACATTCTTCATGATAGGGAAAGTGCTGCTTTCTGTAGAGAAATAAAGATTTTTAGACTGCATACAAACTGAACTGAATCTGAAACAGTTCTATTTGAATTCAAAATAAATTGTATGCTTAGTTTTGACTCTCAGCTTGTGAATAGCAATGATGCTTTTATTTGTATTTGCATTCTGATTTCGATTGATGAGACACCAACAATTAAAGAGTGAAAGATCAAGTGAGTCAAATACTCTGAAGGCTGGATAAAAATGAGAAACCCAGCAAACTAGCCTAAAGCAATGCAAGTAGAGTGGTGAAAGACAGAGCAGCAATGATATTTAAGTAAATTACTTGGAAAGCAATAGCATAGCTCAACACACAGGAAAATTTGATTGTCCTAGTCAAAAAAACAGAGCAAGAAGTTTTTACACAAGTCCAAATGGGCCTTCAGTCCTACACCTTTCCAGTGCTGAATTCATAGACAGGCTTTTGGTAAAAGGAGTGCATTACTGGCCTGGCTTATTTTTACCCAACTGGGCACAGCAGCTGGCCCTAGTACCCCCACTCTGCCATCTTCTTGCAGCCTTGCAAACACAGTGCCAGGCATCGCCATGCAGGGAAGCATCTGGTTTCTCAACCCACATCAGCAGTGTAACCCTGCCAAATCTGAGCCTCAACAGTTCTGCTTCATTTCTGACTCCTCACAAGCCTTTAGGAAGAGCAAAATCTCCCTGTCCTTACTGTACTAATGCTACCAAGTAAAATGGGTATGACAGGCAGGCTTCTGAATAGATTTCCAGCCCACTCTTTGAAATGTAGTCTAGGATAGCCCAGTTAATGCCAGTCTTTGCTCTGGAGCCCCTAGATATCTGGCAAGCTGGAGCAGAGGGAGTGGGGCAGGGGAAGAAGGCTGATAGAAAGTCCTGTCATTCACTTGGCTTCCATTTTCCCACTTGCGGAAGGCAAAGTAGTACACTTGCCCTGCAGCTGGAACTGCTGTGGTAGGTGCTGGAGACCCCTTGCTAAAATGACATTCCCAGTTGTGGAGTCTCATGAAGCATGTTTCTGTGTTTCTTTGATCCTGTTTTATTTTTTCACAAGATGCCACCATTTTGTGTCTTGTCTTTATATCAAACATTCTTTATTAAACTCTTTCACTACTAGAGGAACCAAGAGTAGGAAGGCTCTAGGAGATACACAGTCCTCCCCAGTCCCATGAGAAGGAAAGACCAGATTCAAGAGTCTTGACTTTTCAATGAAGAAGGTTAATCAGCCCTTTGTATAACTCAAGGGGTAGCTCTGGCAACAGAGCATATGGGCAGAAGGAAGAAATGAGTCATAGAGAACACTGACATGAGTTTCTTTGGGCCAAATTTAGCTGACCTATACTGTTTAGTAACAAAGCAACTCCCCCGCCCCCCTTCCCTCCTTCTCAATCTACAAGAGAAATCACAACCTAAGAGTCATGACATTTTTTTTTCTGAGAAATTAAAAGTACATGAAATTATAGCACTAAACAGCTAGTCTGCTACAAATGTCAGTTTAGAGGAGTAAAGCTGTCTTGTCTATTGCATGTGATGCAAAAAGTTCTAGATAACAGGTAACTTCCCACAACAGGAACAGGGTTTTTTTTTTTTCACCTTGACAAAGCTGCTGATGCAGATTTTTACAGTAACTGGAGACTTAAACTTGCTTTCCTTTAACTGTGTTATGCTTTCTAATTGACAAAGCCTCAGCAGACTCAGTTACTAGAACTGAGTTCAGGTACTGATGAGTTCTAAAAACTGATGGGTTTCACATGCTGTGAGCTTCTGGAATGTTTTCTTTACAAACCAGGACTGAATATCGTCTAAAGGTAAAATAAAAAACATTTGAGATAGATGTCCTATTAATTCCAGCACACAATGCACTTGGAGCCATTTGAGAAAAATAATGCTGATCTAGCCAGTTTTGCTTAATATTAATTTGATTTGAGGAACATTTGTTCTCATCAAAAAGCATTTTTTTTTTAATGCAGTGATAACCCTCCCATGGCCCACTGTGGAAAACAACTTTTCTTATAACCTAGGAACATGTAGCAAATAAACAACAGCTACGTGTTACTTGGATTCAGGGAATCTGTAAGGTTTCAACTACAGTTTTGGTAGTAAAATTCTATTGAACGCTTTGGTGGTAATACAATGTGGACTGGACTTCTTTACTGCAGCTTTGCAGTTACTTTGCATTCTCATCTCCATCCAATGAAGAATTCTCCAAATCTTATCGCACAGTAAAAACAAAGTTTACCTGGATTTTAATCTTAAGGTTCCTATAGCACTGAACTACTAATTATCATGGCACAAAGAGTGGACAGTTCTGATTAAATTGCTAGCCTGGATTTGTAGACCATCCCATCTCCTTATTCATCATCTTTATATACACAACATTGGGAAGGCATCTTAAGATATCAATAGGCATAGACATGGTTGCATGCTGAATTCTAAGTAACTGAATGAATCCATTACTGCATCCTTAGAGGACTTCCATTTTTCCCAGAACTATAACTCCTTTTTGAGTGTTATCTACCTCATTACACATAGATTAGTTAACATTACATATTGGTTTGCACAGACCACACAGAAGCTGAAAACAGTTAACTACAGTTTTGCAGAGATAAATGGATTCAGAAAGAGACTTGAGAAAGCAACATTCTTTTATCTAAAAGCCAATGTTATTTATGCTTTTGTACATTCCTGTGAAAAACAAACCACTCGCGTGATATTCCTGTCACTCATATGTAGAGTGTTGCCTGCTACAAATCTGCATTAATTGGAACCATAGCTGGCATACACCTGCAGCATGGATTCATGGCACAAAGCTACTAGGCTATTTAAGGTTTTACAAATCCATTTCAAACTTGTTTGCTTATACATTTGCTATGAGCCATTGAACTGGAGACTAGTTAACTACAACTTTCACAATAGCAGAAGGCATTCTTATTAACAGTAGAATCAGTAAAATCAACAAAACCTGTTACCCCTTTACTAGTGGCAGCTCTTTTGCAGAAAGCTATTAGTTTTATTTTCTTTTCTTACCCTATTTTCTTCAGCTCTAGCAATTAGGTGATTGGCTTGCAGTGTCACTCCCTGATTGCCAAAATCAAGGGCAATTACGCAATGGAAAGAGGAAGTATAACAGGTCAGAAATTGTACATCTGCTTGAAATGCAGGTGATGAAGGTGCTGCCATTACTGAGTTGAAAACATGGACTGAGGGCTAAAGCTTTGAAGCATCTGATAGTCTTGCTCTACAGACATGAGTTACAACCACAGCCGCTAGGATTCTCTCTGAAGCACTGTCAAAGTCACAAAATTCTATCTCCTCAGGGGAACACTTACCACCCTTTCTAGAGTAGTGAAGAGTTTCAACTAGAAGCTGGCAATCTTTCATGGGCAATGTGCCAGACTGTGTTTTTTGTTCCTAATTTAGAGCTTAAACATGTTGGTAGACAACATTGGGAGCCACTGCCTCTCACAGATGCTTCTCTCAAGATGCTGTGGATGCCAAATCCCAGCCCTGTGCTGACCCTATCAGTCTTGCAGAAATCCCCTGATATCTGCTAACCACTGGGTGCCCCTTAGAAGAAAAGTTTCATAAATGTGCAGAATACTGCCTTCCCCTCCACAACCCCCACCCCGACTCACTCATTCTGCATCATTTGACATTTTAACATATTGCCATATTAACCACCAAAACTCTGATCTGTGAGCATGACTTCAAACTTGTATTTACAAGAGCAGAGATGCAGCGGCATATGGACCACCAGCTGGTGAGAAGTAGGAATGGTACTTTGTGGAGTTTGAGTCACTAAGTGAATTTGAAAAAAAAAAAAAAA
>VYZV01027218.1:51486-70850 GCA_013401275.1 Pandion haliaetus | reverse complement strand
AAAAAAAAAAAAAAAATCTTCTGTACAGTCAAGAAGTTAGAGAAAAGCCTGGCTTCTTAGAACCAGAGTTGTTTGAAAGGACAACTGCAACAAGGCCAGTACCCAAAAAGCACAAAATCTGGAGGCATTAAATAAACTAGAAGCTATGTTGTTTGTTACAAGAGGTATGTGAAAACAAGCTGCTTCCTGTTAAGGCTATAAGAAGTAATACCATAGAGGGAGTGATGTGAGACAGAAAGAGAGATGACAGTCTGTTCCTCTTAAACAGGGGGAATAAAAATCACATTGAGAGCAAAGGTGACACTAGGGGAAGTGTCTTTTTATTGAGGTCATAGCCACCTATGCTCAAATTCAAAAGTCCCCAGCCTTTTTCCCCACCTCTCCCTAGCTTTATGTGTTTTCCTCAGCTGTTTGCCACCCCTTCATCTTCTGGAGGGATTCTCCTCATGCTCCATCAACAGCTTCACTCCTCCCCAAATGGTGACTTGAGCTGACATTCTGCAGACCTCAGACATTTTTCCCTCCAGCAACTTTTGGCAGTTTAATTGCTTATTTAAGCTACCAAAGCTCAAGTCCTCCCAGGAAGTAGTTCATTCTTTCTCATCTGGGGTTCTACCCTCAGACTGTTGTTTTTCACCACTATTACTCCAGGAACAGTTGAAATATCCCTGTCTAAGGTCATGCAACTGTAACAAAGATTAATTTTCATCAAACTTCTGAGACTGAGGTGCGCTATTCTCCTCAATGCCAGTCCATTTCACCAACCTTTTCACTTTAGCTATTTACCTAGAAGCCCAGGTGAGGAGAAGCCCAGGTTTTAGAGGACGGTTCTGTGGTTTCAGTCCTTTCCCCTCACCTGCACTCCCTTGCCAGCCCTGTTTGATCAGAAGAGGTTCCTGTGGCTCAGGCAGACACAAGAAAAGGGAGTCTCCTGCAGCTCCATCAATGCAGCTGCTAAGCAGAAGCTGTCTTTCAATAACGGGGATCTTTTTGGAGAAGGTAGTAGACAGAAAAAAAAAAGATTTGGCAAGGGGAAAGATTCATAGATAAACATTTTTTGTAATGGGGGAGGAAGATATAGAAGGAAAGGCCTGTTCCTTCAAAAAATAGAATATTGTCTAGGGTCTATTAAATAACAATATAACTAATTACCAAGATAATTATCTTCATGCTGGAGCACCAAACAGCTGAAATACAGAAGCTGCTGAAAGCACTTACTATAGTAAATTACTGAAATGCTTCTCATAGTTTATTCTGCTGAATTAGGGTACTGAGAGAAGTGTGTTACATTATTTCTCTATTGACTCTTCCACGTGTGATTATTTATTATTAGATTCATAGAGTACAAATCAGACAGGAAGGTCAAGTTACTAATGATTCTGGAGCCTCATCAGCTGTACAGCATTATCTGCACTGTGAAGGTAGTTACATTTCTTACCTGCATAATGAGAGTGATGCGAGTAATCATTAAAGTACTTGAATATCAGTCACATAAAAAACCTACTAGATCAGCATTAAAATTGTAAATGTTGTATTGGAGTTGTAATGTAAAGGAAATATAAAGCATGCCGGTTTTGCATACCCTTCCTTGAACAATGAGCAGAAGCATAGCAGAGAGAGAGAGAAATCTGAAATCATTACTTTCTACCTCTGCACTGTGTAGGTTCAGCCAACAAAGGAACATTTGCACTTCTAGATGTCAACCATATCTCAGAACCCTCTATGGCTCCTGCAAGCATTATTGCCTTCTTAAAGGCAAGACCAAGAATGGTTAAGTGGCTTCTCCGAGTTCTTTGAGGGGCTTCTGTCAAAGCCAACAGAGCACATGCAAGTTATTTGCCTTAAGACAAAGAGAACAGAGAAACAGAGCAAGAGAACGAAGTTCTTGCTCCAGGAACAGAAAAACCATTTCTGAAATGAGTAGTTTCATTCAGCCAAGAAGCAGGCACAAGTTCCAAAGCAGAACATCCCTCAGCCAAATCAAAATGCTCATGGTACTGCTTGCTTTTTCCCCGTTTCGCAAATGATTTCAAAACTTGTTTGTGACTGTTTTTCTTCCATCGCTATTGCCTCTCCATGGCATGGCGGCATAGACCCCTCATGAAGAAGGACCCAGATACACAGACTTGTCCTTAACTTGTCCCCAGGTATAAATAATCCCCACAAAACCAGTGCTACTCATTGCACAGATACAGGCTTTTAATATCACTTAGGGATTCTGGATAAGCATCACTGCATACATTCTTGCAAGCAAAGTAGCAGTAGCTTTAAGAGCTAAATCCACCACCAGTGTGAGTGGACTCAACTGCATTCAGATCAAAACAGTTACTGCAGTTTCTACAGATAATGTCATTGATTTATTCTGATGTTTTCCGGTGCATTAAAAAGTCAATCAATAAGGAATAAAAAATATTGTGTGAGATGAAAGCAATTAACATGAGTTCAGCTTCAATAGTGGGTTTTCCCCCCTCTCTTCCTGACATCTCTCAGCTTCAGAGAGAAGCCCAACTCTAACTACCATTTTTAAGCCCTTTTCAGCTTATAGTAATTGCTGTTGTGTAGCATCACAGTATTGGGACCTCTGCCCTATCCTTCTCCCCATTTTGTGCAGGCAGCAGCAGGAGAATTTTCTTTTGATTTTTTTCTTCTAATAGCTTCACTGATGTCAGAATATTAGAGCTGCCTATTATCTAAAGGTTTCTTTGCAAATTCACATTAAGTGAAAATGTAACTTTTCAGTCATTAATGCACTGAAAGAAGTTGTGGTTAAAGGAGGAGATGGATGGTTCAGAAGCTTATCCATTACATTTAAAAGCAAATTATCAGTGACAGAAGCTAGGTGAAACAGGCAGCAGGAGAAATCAAAAGACAGATTGAGATATCAATCAAAGAGACTTTCAGATCCTTTTCTTCTTACATGGACCACTAGAGGAGGCATTTAGAGGGATGTAACAAAGCAGAGTGTCTTCTTCCATGTGGGAATACCTGAAGCATTTTTGCTGGCCAGTCACTGATGGTAACACAGGCTGCACCCAGGCAGGAGGAGCAGGAGCACAGCAGTGGCTGCTGGCAGAAAGATGCTGATGCCATAGGGTATACCACACAGACTCCTCCTTACAGGTCCGAAAGGCAAAGGTTAAAGAAACCAAGATGTCTGTTAAGAAGGAGGGAGCTTTGTACCCAAGCTGGAAGCATCTTTGCAGGAAAATTCTTGAAACAGACAAGCTAAGAGATTTACTTTACCTCTCAAAAGACAACCAAAATGCAAATAGATACTGCAAACATCTCAGAGGGGATTCAAGCTTCGAATGACTGTATGGATCTGACCTTTAACTTTAAGGCCTCAGTTTTCATCTGTAAAATGAGGATGATGGTGAGCTCATTCCCAGCCTAAAAGGACAACATGAATTAAGCTTATAAAAAACTATGAGGCACCTCCAAAAAGTGGTTATCTAATTCAAATATAGCAGGTTCGGGTAGGACATGGGAGTTTCTTGATTAGTACTATACCAGAGGAAGATTCAGATCTGCAGAAGAGTCATTGCACGAGTTAATATTTCCTATTTGATGCTATGCCATTAAAAGCTTGTGAGTTACTTCAGTCTTTGTTAGATAAATATGGTATTGCAGTACTTTGTGTAGTTCTTCACATTTGAAGTTACACGCTTGCTTCAACTTGGAAAGAAACAGTGCTTTTTTTTTTTTTTAATCTTTGTATCTTCTGCTCCCATTCTCAGAAGCACTGTTGGGACTTTAAGTTCTGCATTCTTGATATGGATCTCCCATATTTAGGTGCTCTGATTGTTCAGAGGACTCTCCAGCTGGGTAGCAAGACTATTTGAGTGCTAATACAGTGATTGTAAAGAATGGGACACGAGTTCCCATTTTAGAACATAAATCTTGGCAAGTTTGAATGGAGTATATTCAAATGGGAACAAATGGACATTTTAAGCATGTAATTTAAAACAAAACATTCAGCAGTTACATGAATAAGCTCAGCAACTGCAGCTCCCCTAGCCCAGCATCTAAGAGCTTACAGGTGACAATTCCAAGCTCATAGCCATCGGGCAGCCCATGAGAGCATCCGGCCCCAGGGTTCAGTAACGGTAACACTGCACTCCAGGTCCCCTTTCTGTAGTTGCAGCTTTCGGCTCTGCTTTCTAAGGGACTCACCTTCCTTCCTTATCTGTGGCTCCCAGACAGACACCCCTAGCTTCTAGTGGTTTCGAAAGGGGAAACTGTCCCAGCTCTGCATCTATTCAAGCATCAGGCTTGGGTACATTAAATATGTACATGTGCTTATACACACATCCATTTCTAACGGCCACTGGAGTATTTCTAAAATGCATTTTAAAAAGTTCTCCCCAAAAATAACACTAAGCCAGAGCTGCTTGCACTCTAATGCTAGCAGTAAGCCTTATCTTTCCAACTGAGAGAATGAAAAGAAAAAAAAATAAATCTATGTGGGGTTGAAGAAAGTGATTTGCAGTTCAGGCTGCTTTTCCTCACGAGTGAGCACCTTGTCTACTTGTGGCATTTTGCTCTAGCAGAGAAGGTGTCATGCATCCAATTAAAAAAAGATATTGAAGGAGACAAGGTTGGAATAAGAATGAATAAATGCTGCAGCTGCACTGGGAAGACTTGGCTAAAGCGCACAACTGGGAGAAAATACAGTCTTCTTGACCATTCCTGCAGTCACACCAGTGATGATACTAAAGGACAAGAACAAAACTGGATCACCTACTGCACGCTGCAGATATGCCTCCTCCTTATTCCAGGAGGCATATCTGCTAAGGCACTGCCATTACTATTAATAGACAGATGACAGTCATGTTTTACAACAGGGATGTGAATGGTGTGGTTGCAGGAACAGTTTTTAAGTGCCTGATGCTGCAAAATAAAATAACAATTAAAAAAACCAAAACGCTACCAAGCTGTACACACCTACCGAGAACAGATTATTACTTGTAGTACATGATGTTTCTTCAAGAATCCCTCAGAGCCCTTTGCTTTTATTCCATTACCCACATGCACAGGCAAGAACCATGCCAACTCAGGGCTATAAAGCAGCCAGAGCAAAGTAGAAAATGATTAAACGTATTGAACTGGATGCACTGCCCAATCAATAAGCCTTCCAGTATAGTGTAATCACTGTCTATCGCAGTGCCTTCTTACACTCTTCTCACTGTAAGTTTTTCATATGAATTTCAGTTTATAAGAAGCGCCTATTTGGAAAGCCAGAGGCTTCAATCTCTTCCTAAAAAGACCTTACAGTAACCCATATTGATTTAGTATTGAGAGGAAACCTTAAAAATCCCTGCTCAAGATCCCATAACCCCAGCCAGCATATTTCAGGATGCTTTAGAGGAAGCAAGTCTTCCGTTTGAATTTTGTTTAATGAAGATTCCTGTTCACTCTGTGATTTCACAAAAACGCTGTTTCCCCAGCATACAAAGCTGAACATTTTCAGTCTGTGAACACCTCAGTACTGGATTCAGCCTACAAGAGGCAAGAAGGTTACTTGATTGTAGCACTATAAAAACACCTGCCAGAGGACCAAGTGTGCTATTAAAAACAAGCCATAATGAAGNCCAGCTGTCAATGGGACCACTCAGAGCAAACAAGTACAACCAACCACTGCCAGAATTTTGAACCTGCCCCAGAGGACTTAACTTGACCAGCAAAGGCAGAGAACTCAACACTAACAAAGAAGGTCGCAACACCAAAAATTTATTTGAGATTATTTTGTGCAGCTCATGAGAATACATGAGAAGATCAAAGCTTTTCCTTAGGACTGGAAGGGATTAAATCACACAGAAAGAATCTGCAAGGTAGGAAAAAAAAAATCTCATCTCCTTATCAGCTCCTCAGCCAAGTTGTATTACTTGAATGAAAAATAGTTGTTGCCTGTGCTACAAATGACACAGCAAAATACAAATCTTCCAGTGATTTGACATTTACAAGACATGCATTTCTGCCATAGACCAGGCTTCTTCCTTGGAAGCACCTTAGCTTAAGCCAAGGGATGGATTCTTCTCTTCTGGGGGAGCATGCAGCCTTGTTATGCAAGGAATGTGTTACTGTTTAAGAGGAAGGATTTCTGATTAAGCATTTTTCATTTCACTGCCACCTCCCCAGGCCTGCCTGCAAAGCATGGCAAAACCACAGACACCTGGGGAAAGGGGCACACCAGTGGTGCACAGAGAATTCAGAGGCAGGAAGATCTTGGCTCCCACTCTGGCTCTGACACTGGCCTTTCAGCCCCAGTCTCTGGCTCAGTGCTGTCAGCTTTACCAGGAGAGATGATGCATTTGAAAACCTTATTGCATTGTTACTGTGGTGATAAAGACACTCTGAAGTTGGGAGCAGTAAACAAACATTTACACCATTCATTTGAGAACACAGGAAGCAATATACCAACAGCAGCAATCAGCAAGCCCTCCTTAAAAAACTACCGGAATAACTATCTGATCTCTACTGAGATTGTGAAACTGCTTTAGTGACAACAGCAAGCATCCAGAGTTCAAATAGAGATCAGTTTTCAAGATAGAAACAGAGCAAAAGTGCTCTTCACCTCACACAACTCTTGGTTAGCCCCTTCCCCCCAGCCCTCTGTCCTGACCTGCTCAGTCCAATCTGAGCTCACCTCATGAGGTATTAGGGTGCTCTTGCAGGTTGTCCTTACATTTCCCTCAGTTGGATTTCTGCAATTCCTTTTTCATGGAGCCAAATCTCACAAATCAGTGGATATAACTGACTTAAGCCAACACTAGCACGATGACAAAGGAGAAGAAAAGGTCAATCTCCAAATTCACCAAAGACCTCAAGTACCTGGAGATTCCTTGTTAAACCTCACATTCCCAAGTAATTTTTCTGGCTGTCTCATCCCACCCCCCATCTTGTTCTTTATAAGTAGACAAAACATATGAACAAGCAGAGAGGGAGATAAATGCTTTAAGCTACAGGGCAGCACAGGTATAAAAAAAAATTAGCATGAACTGAGCAAGTATACATTTAGTCTTGCAGTTGAAAGACTGTTTGTAACCATAAAAATGGTGCTAAAGACTAAAACTAAAATTAATTTTAAGTGAAATCCTGATCAGTTGATTAAATGGATTGTAGACCATGATAGTAGGGAGCACATCCCTGTAGCTCTAAGTACCTATTTCAGTCTTGCATTACTATAAAATTTGTGATACCTTCTTTAACTTTTTTGTGCCTTGTTTTCTGCTTAGATTGCCTGTGAGATTTGATTAGGTGAGAAGCTGAAGGAAGAGACACAGGCATATAAAGAGCAATGGCCAAACAGCATTGGAAGGCAGATAATCTAGCATAGAGGGAGATAAATCGTATAGCCTGCAGTCTATTCACACTACACGATAAAAGGCAGATCTGATATTCCTTCAGGCATGATCTTTCTTTACCCCTGAACAATAACGGAGAGGAAGATTAGGGCAATAAGCCATTTACCTTCAGCATTGGCAGCAGTACCCAAGTAATTCACTATTGTGTGTCCATTACACATTTATTGCTGTGCCTCATCCCTGTAAAATAACAGGTCAGAAGGTGCTCATAATTTAGGGTCCTAATATTTGCCTTCCTTGCATTAGTTCTGGAATTTCAAAGCCTTATGTTCACCAAGATGGTGGAGATTGGAATAACAAAGCACCCCTCTTGCATTCTGCAAATACTGCCTGTGATATTGTATCTGGTTTGTGAAGTACAAGAATGAGGCATACTCTGCTATACTATCATAGAGAAATGGCCATAATTTGCCCCTTAGTGATTATAAAATATTCCTATGGTTGAAAAACAGGTAAACACACTGCAGTGCATTCATTTTTAATAGCAGTAATGTACTCATTCACTGGCCAACACACCAGTGCTAATTTTGCCCAAAGACTCTGTTTGCAGCCTGTTCACTACAGTGCGTATCTGAAAGTGTTTCATGTAGCTCATTTAGCATTTGCATACACCCAAAGAGCTTCAAGGCCACAGGACAGAAATACCAACGCTGTGTCTATCTTGTTAAATACAGAGGTTTCCTTGCCGACTCTATGATGCAAACATAGCTTCCATAAAGAGTGAAAAAAGCACATAAATTGGGGGCGGGGGGAAAGGTCCAAAGTACATTACTTGATTAAAACCTGTGTTTGACACTTTACCACAAGAGAAGTATTTTCAATCTGCCATCAACATTTCAGTATCAAAAGCACAGGTTTTACCTGAGGTTCTGCACATCATCCTAACCTTAAGCACCCAAATTCTAACACAACTTTACATCTAAATTAGCATACCAGAGTATTTCACACCACTGATGCTTGACTGTAGAATTATTGTTCCAAGGCTGCAGTTCTTCAAATATCTCTAACTCAGATTTTTTTCAGTACTCCCAGTCACACTAAATAAATGGGATGAGGAACAAAACCTAAAGCCATGACATAATCCTTACTTTTAAGGCAGCATGAAATACCATTAGCCAAAAGCTTACCTGGTACAAGTTACTGTAGGTTCAATAATGTCCATCCTGTGAGTTGAGAGTTCAGCCTAAAGTTTCTCTGCAGGAGACCCTGGGTTTAGATTTTACTGTCATATCAGGCTCCACAAGGGTAGAAGTCTCTGCTTTAGGAGGGATGGAGTGACTGACAGAGCTCACTCACTGCTCCTTTCCCAGATTGCAGAGGGCAGGTGAGGCTACAGCTGTCCCAGGCAAGAAACACCTCAGCTGTGGTGCATGAAGAGGCACAACTACCAAGCAAATTGTTGGAGAAAGGAGTGTGTGCTCTTTTACATCTCCATATCTTGTCTCCCATCTTTTAACCTTTCTGCTTCAGTCCAGGCTCTCCAAACAGGGATTCCTCAGACCTTTCCCCATCACAGTTCATCTGGAGCAGCACAGATACAGGCTACTGATAGCCTTCTCAGGAGCTGCGTGTCAGGCACCTCTTTTTTGCAGCCTTCCCAAATCCTAGTGGTATCTCAAGAACTTTTCAGACAGCCCTCAGCAAATGCTGGAGGGAGCCAATGCTGGGAGTGAGCCTTCTTTCCTTGGGATTGGTCCACACAGCCCACCTGCACAAGGTAACCTGCAACGCAAAGCCTCCCAGCAAAGTATTCCTATAGCCCATTGCTACCACCAGAGTCTAATGACTTGGTGGTCATGTGTGCTGCTGGGAGCATACCCCAATAGGCTTGGCCTGTGCTCTACCTCCCCGGCACTTGTAGTGGTTCACCTGCCTGCTCCTTATTTGTCTTTAGTGGGGCTACCCATGTGTTTCCACCTTCTGAATTAGTGGGACTGTCCATTTTAACCAAAAGCTGTTATATTTCATATTTATATTTAAATGCAATTTACAGAGAAGGGAACAAGTTGATCAGTATCTATTCTTCTGTGCTGTAGTAGATATAAATTTTAGAGTACATAATTTCCATTAACACATAAGAAAGGTTTATTTCTTTATTCATTTATGTGGTGTTTGTCATACACTAGCAGAACAGAATGAATGGCTATAAAAAATAAGAAAAAATAATTTCGACACTATCAAGTGGGCTCAATAAATCTAGACAACTGCATTTTATTTGCATCTACCTTTCCTGTTTCATTTTTATTACTCATTTACCTTGTCAGGTCCAAATGAACAGAAAAGTGTTGGGATACATACAAAAAATTGCTGCCTACCATAAACGAATGAGACTTGTGTTTATAGAAATCTAGAGAGACTTCAGCTTATTTTACATCCTTTTTCTGACTTATACTGCCATCATTCAACCTCATTTGAAGGAGGGAAATGGAAATGGAACATGTTAATTGTAATCAGATTGACATCAACTTGCTAAGAATTCCTTCAGCAAGCTACTGTCCTCTAAAAAAGTGCAGACTTGGAAAGAACCTGGGATTGAACATTAGTGAGGTGAAGATAGAAAAATCTATTAATACTTTTACACTACCCATAGGATTTAATCAGAGAGCAACACTTGTCTGAAATGAAAGACCTTTTCACACCATGACGTAAAAACCTTACAAATGGAAATAAAATTTTTATTTTCCATAATGCTTAATGAAGTATTTAGCAAAAGTTGAAATGGTCACACAAACTTTCTACAAGGTGTGTAAAATCCACACTTGTTTTAGTGAGCTATTCCTACACTTACTACTGATACTCAATGTATTAATTCTTTTTAACTCATGCTATAAACCAGAAATGTGCACAGCTAACCGAACATGTCACTAGCTAATGTTAAAGTTTTCCTTTTTCTCCCTCAGTTTCCCATTTTTGTAGCCTTATCTCAGTCTAATTGTCGAAAACAAATGGTTTGGTTGAAATGTTTCTGAAATATGTTGAGAAACAAAGAAATGAAAAGGGGCCAAATGTCAGAACATTCCCATATGTGGGGTTTTTTGCTAACTCAGGTCTGATTACTGTGAGGTGATAGAGCTGATCATCTACCTGGATTAGTCTTCAGGAGTCAGAAAGTAGCAGCTCATGGCTCTGCCAGGGTATAAATACATAATCTATCAGTAGACAATCACCCAAGAGCATAAAGCTCTTGTCATATCATGAGATGCAAGTGTTAACTTTGGCCACAGGCCTGGCCAGAGAACTCACAAGAAATCAGAGAAGAAACTCGACTCCAAATTCCCACTGACTTCCAACATTAACTGCACCAGGGCAGGAATTCATCCTAAAGTATCAAAATGTGCCTTTAAGACACATCCTATGAAAAAGAAATTGTGGATCTTCATTGCTAGACTCCTGTGGATGTTAGGAATGAGTAATGTACAATGTATACTGGCTCAGATGTTGGCCAGTGATGCCGGCAGAGGACAGGGCTGGGCCCGTACCCTTCCACCCTCTTGCTATCCAGTTTAGCATGTCTGTATACCCAGGAGTGCAGGTACTGCCATTCCTGTTGCACTTGAACACAGCAAGGGAGAAAGAGAGTAGGATTTTGCATTCCCCTTCAATGTTTATTCAAGGGTCCGTAGGGAGCAGGGAAACTCTAAGTCTTACCAGAAAAAGGCCAAGAAATACAGATAGTGAGTATGCTTCGGCCCTCCTGCCAAGATGTCTGGAGCTGTTAAAAGTAGATTACATGAAAACAAGACAGGAACAAGATGATACTGGGTGTTAGACCGTGAAAGGATGTCACTTCTCAGCAAAAAAGTAGTTGCCAGTAGGAAGTTCAGAGGTGATGCTGAAATACACTTTGCAAAGGAGGAAGAGAGTCAGGAAAAAAAAAATTCTGTCAGAACAAGCTATAAAGACCTTATCTGGATACTCCTGTGAGTATTCAAGAAGATTGTTCATCTAAAGGTATAAAACAGCTGCCAGGGTCAAGCCTAAGCCTTCCAGTAAAAATGGAAGAGTGCAGCTTCTTTCCAAAAGAGGATGGATAGATTGAGAGAAAGTGACTAGCAGCTTCTGGAATATCTAAGAAGATGCACTGTTGAGCTATGCTCAAAGAAAGAATAATAGAGACAAATATATTGTAAAAAAAATCTGAATTCTAATACAAACAGCTCGGATGTTCACCAGTTACAATGGTGCAGTGGTTAGCAGTGAGTCAGAGCAGCAGCCTCTGGTGATAGTCAAGGTTGTCACCCATCCTGCAGAATAGCTACTGCTCAGACAAAACAGGAATTTCAGTCCTTTCTGTGATCTTGTGCTGTACCTATGCAATACAAGGACATGAGAAAGTTAAATCTCTCTTTATACTCTCAGTTTTCATTACGCAGAGGAAATCACAGGGATGTTAGGAATAAGCAATGTACAACCAAGACCAATGAAGCTGGGGGGAGGTAGCCCTTCAGCTCCCCAAATTTTCTTTCTATAAAGCCAAGAGAACATGTCACAGCAAAAAGAAAACCCAAACTGTTGTGAATCAACTATCTAATAATTGAGGACTTACTGTTTTCACAGTTGAGCTACCTTAAACATGGCCCTAGGGTCATTCAACTTATTTAGTGCTTATTTCTCCCACAAACACTTCCTCTCTCATCTCACATTCCCAGGGGTCCCTTGCAGACTATAATGTTATTAAGTACTCACCAGTTTCTGCAAATACCACCCAGCTTGATCTGGGTCGGGAAGGACTGCTTACCTGCTAATCAAGTGCTACCCGATCCCTGTCATTTTCATTAGCTGAGTTGTGGTGTCTGTTTATCAGGCATGGTGCTTTCCCCAGTCCAAAAGTCAAGCAAAGTAGTTCTTTTACCTAGAGACAACCCTCTAATCTACCCTGGTTTAGTCCAATGCCATCTATGCTTGTAGGAGCCAAGAGACTGCAGCTCTGGTCTGGAACTGGCAGGAGCCTGAAGCTGCTATTTTGCACCCCATTATTTTGCTACTAAGCAGTAGCACATTCTGGCAAAGGAGATGATACCTTCTAGCAGGGACCATGGGAAAGTTAAGAGGATCCAGACTTACATGAGAGTGAAGGGAGTAGAGTCTGCTATTAACAGGCTCACTTGATCTCTGCATCCCTAAAAGATTTGGCTATATGGGCCACATGATACACTTCCAACTCCTCCAGGACTGGCCTAGAGCCTCAGTATACATTAGGGAGGTATTACAATGCTATCCTTTGGCTGAGATGGGAATTTGATACCAATTGCCTATGGCCAGTAAAGCTTGCACAAGTAGGAACCAGGTTTCCATGTGTCTTGGCCCCAGTATCCTGGAAATTCTGACTCCCTGGCTTCCCATATATGTTTTTGTTTTGTTTGAGGGGATCAGCTACCAGATCAGACCTTCTGTTTTCCATGTTTGTACTGTAACAAGTTAACACTGTTGCAAACCTCAGGCCCAATTAGCCAGCAGTTGCACTTGGCAGTCAAATCCAAAGGATGTCAATTATTTGCACAGCCTAGTTAGCATTAGTGTACCGCTCCTAAAGTCAAACATGCTTGGTCTTCTGGTATCTCAGCCAAATCATATTCTGGGCATAAAATACAGGCACTGCATTGCCTCAAGAAGAGATCCCTGGGTCCAGAGGGGACTTTCAGACCACGTCAATAATGAGCCCTGAGTCCTTAAACAGCTGAAGAAAGAAATACCATACAGTCAAGGAAACAAGAGCTACAGAGCTTTTTCATTTTTAATTTGGTGCTCAAATCACCAAAAGTGTGGAATATATACTGTTACCACTGGGTTCTTAAAAAAGAGATCACAGCTGCTGGGCTCAGTGCTAACTCTGTACCGCCCGTGCCTATGCATTAGGTGCACGGGTTAGGCTCCTCCATGGACCTGTACCTCTTGCCTCAGAGGAATCGCAGTAGTGCTGGGGAGCCCGGCCACTCGGCCCCAGGAAACTCAGTATCTGTCCAACCTCCCAGGGCACTTCAGAATCCCAAATGTGGGTGTCTGTGAGACTGGTTAGAGAGAATAACCTTTCTGTATTCATGTCTTGAAAACAGGATCTGCACTTCAGCCAAATACTACTTCAGAGTCTGTCTCACCTTTAATTCTCAATGCCCTCCCTTTGAGAGGTGTATTTCATGTCACTGAATTCTCACCATTATACATTCTGCATTTATATCTCCCTAGTTTTAAAAGTATCCATTAGTTTGCTGTTATCATAGTCAGACATTGTCTATACTGAATAAAGCAGTCTTGTGCCTGTGACTCACTGATGTACATCTGGATGAAGACTGAGTCTGTTTTCTGCAACACAGCCAGTTCTGGCAAAAGAAAGTATGAAGAAGCACATGACAGGAGTTAGCCAAGCAGTAATAAGACTCACCTGAACATATACATTTTTTAATTGCTAAATGAGACATGTTCCACAACAGCTAATATTTTTTTAAGGAGGTAATTCATTCCATTCATAATAGATTTAATTGTGCTCTGATTGCTCACACCTGGCAATTTTGTTTTGCAGCACTTTTTTTTTTCCCCCAAAGCACTTTCAAAGCATAGAATGGGCCTTGTGCCAGGTATAGTATATGATTCAAGCCCTGAAACAAATGGAATGGGATTTGCAGAGCCAGCTCTAGGCATAGACAAAGTATGCAGTTGCTGGGACAGCTGCCTGCTTTGCCTCTGCCGGAGACCTGCCACTGCTACGGCCAAAGGAAAGGTTACTGTGACTAAGTTAAAACTCTTGCTCGTCCCCCTTGCAGAAGCAGCAGTCATGGCCCCTTGCTCCTGCACAAGCAGGAGCACCATGCTTGCTGCTTCATCCCAGCGCTGCCCTCTCCCCTGGCAGCGCTAATCCACAGAGTGGTAAAATTCAGCATTTTCTTTACCTCTCAACCTGCTCTGGTTCCTGCATTATTCTGGATTCAACCTTTTCATTGATACTTGTCTGGTTTAAAATGCTATTTATGATAATGAAATAATTTTCAAATCTTCCCATTAGCTAATCTGAAATTTAACACCAAACAAATCTGAGAGTATTGGGATGTTTTTAATACATCTCAAGGACTGCCACCCCTCAGATATTGCTCTTTCTATCCGCCTTCTTGATTTCTCAAAAGACCCTCCACTCAAGTGATCCCACGAGAATCTTCCTCTAGTTTTCTATTTGCTATATTGCTCAAAGTCCCATCCTGCAATAAAGATTCGTTATACTGCATGCTGTTCTCCCCAAATCCTAAGAGATCTCCTCTCCCTCAGTGAACTCATGCTTTAAATGGATGAGGACAGAAAAGGGTTGGAGAGCAAGTCAAGTGACAGAGAAGTGAGCTGATTTTCTCTACGTTGGGAGCAATATTGTTTATTTGACATACCCAAGAGTCCAATGTAACAGTGCCTGGCATAGATAAGTGTCTTCAAAATGAATGTAGTATACCCTAAGACAACAGAAAATCTGTACTTCATAATGGAAGACACATAAAACCAGAAAGAATCAATTTTAAATAGCCCCACAGAGTGCAAGATGGACTGAGAGAACCTGTATGGATATACAAGGGATAAACAACATGCCAACCAGCCCAGGCAATTCCACTAACTTATTTCATCAGAGGTACAGTCAATGATGAATAACTTCTTCACTAAGAGCAGAATTTAGCAAAAATAATCTAAATCTATGGTGACAGGCAGGAGAGGAGGACTCGACTGGGTTCCTGAGCAGACAGAAAAACAATTTCTGAACTGAAATCTAGTCTCTCTTTTTTTAACTAATTCCTTCTTCTAACCTACCAAACTATACATGAAAATAGCTCAGATTATACTCTAGGGCAGTTGTTTACATGCATATTTACCAGTTCTCCAGTGAGCAGATTTCTGAAGCAGATCAGTGCTTAATTTTCTCAGCAAAAGGAATGTAGAAATCTGTCCACAGTGAAAGCAACCATGCTCTTCAGGGGTACAAGATAAGGGTTATATAGATAAACAAAAACCAGATCTGAAAAGATGTAAAATACTCATCATTTCTATTGATTTTAAGCCTCCTGGAAGCATCTCCTGGGAATGTTTCTCTAGATATCACCTCTGTAATCATAGTATTCTTAATTGAAAATACAACTGCTCTGTTGCAGTGCATTTGTATTATAAACACATGAAAGTGTTGGGCTGATAAATGCATTGCTAGCAGAGATCAGATGACAAATTCATTAGCTGCATCAGATTCTGAAAGGTAAAACTGGCTTTCTCAATGAGATTTCTTCAACTTCTCACTCCCATCATTGGCAGTACTGAACTGGTGCTTGGTTCTCTTCTCCCACAAGTACCAATTTACTTGAATGTCACTGAACACTGAAGGGAGTAAGATTTGGAAGCGCTGAAATCCATTGGCAGAATTAATCTATTGACAAGAGCCTTTTTGTGAAAAAGCAATTTAGGGAAAAAAGACATTTAGGAACCTGGACATTTTGGAACAGTTATCTGCAGTTACAGGCAACCAAATACTCCATCTTCTAAGTGGTTTTCTATCTGCTACTCTCATTGGAAGGCTCTTCCAGAATCATGTTGTTCCATCATTAGAAGTCTTCTAATTTCCAGAAGAAAATGTAATCATGATCAGTTCTGTTCACTTTTTTCTTAAGCCATTGCTTTTCTTTAGAGGAAATAATTTCCCCGCCCTCCCTGTTATGTTTAAAATGGCAGCCATATCCCCACTCAATCTTTCTCTTCTTGGACTGATCTAGACCAGCTTTGCTTTTGAGTTTGTTTTCTAAGATGCCTCTTAAGTCTCAGAAAAAGCCTTTTCTGTGCATCTCTTCAAGACTGAATCCCTCTCTTGAAAATGGGTGACTGGGATTCTGCATAGTGCTCCCAGAAAGATATCACTGCCCTTTCTGTGGCATACCAGCACTTCCCTCTCTTGCTGAAACACCTCACACAATAGTTTACTAGAGCTGCTTAGAACACAGATCTTTAGCCTATGTATTCAGTGAGTAAATGAAAGTTATTGAGCTATCAGGCAGAATATAGGATATCTCTTTGGGGTGAAAGGAGTATATTTCAGTCTTAAGTGTTACCTTTATTATACTTACCATGTAAAATGTGCCATTTTAAAGGGATGTCTTGTAATTATTAGTTCTTTCAGATTCTCTGGAGGCACCAGGCACGGACTGCTGGAACTGTGCAAGCACAGACCAGTCTTCGCACAAAAGAGCTGCTATTCTCAGTAAAGTTAATCCTACTCTATATTCAGTATGATTTTATTCACACATTCACATGCCCATTTAAAAATGTCATAGCAGATTTTGGAAAAGGTATGAAATATAAATAAAAGCACAGTTGATGTCTGCAGTAAATACATCCATATATTTAGAAAAGTCCTTTTACATAGTCCACTCCTGGATGACCAACTGAGTCAGTGATTACCCAAAGCTCCCAAATGTAGAGGCTCCAAGGAAGACTGTGGAAAAATGGGAAAAAGGGAAAATTACACTGGCAATAAAGGACTTAGAAAGTAGCTTTTATAGTATTACTAATTTATGCAGCTGTTACCTTAAGTTTCCTAATATTCTGTATTAGGAAACCAAAACATCTTTCCAAATTTGTCTCATTAAGATTGATAAAAATTCACTTCTAGACACAGAAGTCTTCTTGGCCAGATACATACTGCCAGCTACCCTATAATGTTCTCCATGCTGAAACAAAGCTTTAAGTGCACTTAGAGAGGGCAGCTGGAGTTTTGTAAAGATTGCCTGAAGTCAAACCATAAAAAAGGGTGAAAAATGGATCTGTTGCTGGGACACTGGAGCAAAGCATTTATAATAGAGAAAAAGTAGGGGGAAATTATTCATGACAGCCTAATTACATTAGAAACAACACTTATTCAGCTAGTTGAACAAAAGAACCCAAGAAAATGGAGGAAAGGACAGCCCTTAGGTCAGTCTGATATTTTTTTCTTGCATGTGGAAAACCATTCGTATGAAAACTGAGTTCTGCCATTATACAAAAACTCATCATCAAAATAAATGCCTAAGAGAAGCTGTTGGGTGTTATTGACAGCATTGGAGAGCCATTACTAGTACTGAAAATTCATGAGACATATAAAACATGTAAGCAAGTATAGTTCCAATGGGAAATGTCTACGGACAACAGGTATATTTTGGCATTTATGGCTATTGCTTCCCACAGGAAATAACGAAATGCATTTAAGCAGTATACACACTATTAGCTGTCATTGAATTATATTGCAAAGATGATCTATAACCCTGAAAACAGTGACTGGTTTTATTCTATAGCAATAGTTTATAAGCTACAAGACAGTAAAGCTAGCTAATGCTTTTCACAATATGCAGATGATCAGCTTCCCAAGTAGGAGACTCAAAATGAAATATTATTAAAAATTTGTGATTATTTCCATGCAGATACTGAATGACTAATTCCTATCATATTTTTCTGTAGTTGCAGGAGGGAGTGTTTCTGCACCTGTTTCTCTTCCCCCAAATATAATCATCAGTAAAATTGTACTCAGCCAGCTGTTAAATTTCAGATCAGTTAGTATATTTCATGCATTTAAAGACTGACAAAATATGAAGTCAAATAGCCACAATAAAATGCCACAATGATACCACGAGAAGGGATCGCCAAGCTTGCAAAGCTTCACAGAGTCTTGGATTTTGTCGTAATACCTAACTAGATTCAAGCTGATGGTGGATATTCATATGCAAACTAGGGTACCCAGTTAATGCAAAAAAGCTAGCAAAAGTTTGGAAGAATGTGGTCTGTTCCCATGAATTCTTTTGAGAGCTTAAACCAGTTGTTAATTATTAGAAATTTATGTAAAACTGATTAGCTCATGTTGTCTCCTGTGCCATTATTCACAGGGGGTATGGCGTCCTAGGATTTTGAGAACAGAAAGTTCATCAATTCATTTAGTAATAAATCCTTACATTTTGTTGATACACCTGTATTGGACCAACTGCCTTGTGTCTGAATGGAATGTAATTTGCGTTTTGGCTATAGAAGTATCTGAAGGCATCAACAAATAAAATCAAACATTGCAAGTAGCTCCAATCCTACCACAACTGCTCTTTCAACCTGCCTAATACAGTGATAATGATTCAGTCACATATTTATAGTCTGAGCATGGAAGTTTAACTCTAAAGAGTTTATATACTATTTACCACATACATTTTCTGAAAATAGTGGATTTAAATTACATACATACATATACATGTGTGTGTGCATATACATACACAATTACTCCACAAAAGGCTGCCCACATGGTTTGATAAATATAGATAGATAAACAGCTACATAAGGTAGATATGATGACATGGTAACATTACAGGTTGCTGAGGTCACCCAATATTTTCCACTGACAGATTGCTTAATGTCTTGCAAAATTTTAACTATATCAACTGTAATATTGCATGCCATATTTTTATGATAAAATGCTTAGACATTTCTGAAAATATAACTAAGGAAAAAAATGTGGGTTTACTCATAGCAAAAAAATAGCCAATGATTTTTTTTGTTAAGAAGCCCTCAACCTGCCTGCTTTGGAGCTGGGACCTAAAATACTCCAAGGAGCCTTCCACAGTGTCAAGAATTTGTGCTATAATAAACATAGGCTTGCCAAGCTGGTAAAGAGGTCTTTAAATTAAAGTTGCTTGGGGAGGGGAACCTCAATCCATCCCACTCCTACCACTTTGATGCCAGTGCAGCCATAGATGCCCAGAGCCTGGAGAGGGATCACGGGTCAGCAGGAGAGAACCTGAAGAGCAGCGCAAAGGAATTCCAGCCACTCCAGCTTCATCAGGGGCCCAACTTAAATGCCTCTGTGCAATACATGTAGCATGGGGAATAAACAGGAGGAGTTAGAGACATGTGCACACCTGTAGGTCTATGATCTTATTGGCATGGCGGGATGGCTCCTATGACTGGAGTGTTGGAGTGGAAGGATCCAGGCTCTTTAGGAAGGACAGGCAGGGGAGATGAGGAGGGGGTGTCACCCTCTAT
>VYZV01027218.1:5534-40411 GCA_013401275.1 Pandion haliaetus | reverse complement strand
AGTGTATAAAACAAGGTAGGGCTCAAAATAATTAGCCAAAGATGACAGATGGCAATTGCTTTCTCTTTTTTTCCTTCTCTTCTTTTGCTGTAATACCAAGTTGATCAAAGAGCTGAGGATCATTTGTTATTGTAGGAAAACTAAAAATATCTTGAACTATTCAGGCAAAATAAGTTCATTCAGATAACAGCCAGTAGCTCTCATTGTTCCTGTTCAATACCTTATACATGAGCCTGTGTGTAGTAATAGTTTTTCTCAGAATCTGAATTGCATAGGCACAGCTGAGAATTTGGGTGTTTCCAAGCTAAGGAGTATTATTTAATCAATTTATTAAATCAATTTATTAATTTATTTAATTTAATTGTTTGCTTGTGTTAACAAACCAGTGATCTGTTCTACTGCCAGAAAACCTTCCAAAAAGTCCCTAGAGCTCACCTCTGTGGCATGTTGCTTTAGTAATGTCATACAGCTGTGTGTGATGGGGGAACTAAATGATAAAGAACAGAGACTGCAGTAGAACTGACTGCACTGATGTCTATTGAAAGTGTCTGAGGGGTCAATGCTGTGTCTTGCTCTAAGCAACAGCAGCATTATCTCTTATACTCTTTAGTAATAATATCTGGCAAGCATTGGCTTTTTTTTAAAGGCAAGCACGTATAGATTCAGGTTAGAGATACAACAGGAACTTCTGTCTTGTAGGACGTCTGTCACAAAAGAGGATCAGAATGCAACTGTGACCAGAAATAATTAAAAATAAAATTCAATAATTTACTCAAAGAAGGTAATAAACACTGCTTATAAAGGAAAAAAACAATGGCATTTGCAGTTCCTTCTTCCCCCAGTCCCAGTAGTAATTCTGTCTGACTGGTCCTGGAGCCAAAAGAGTATATTTAATTTTTTCAGCTGCATAGCATAATGTTTGTGATGGGAAGTGTTAAGCCAGCCCACCAAAATGAGTCCCCTGAGCCAGACAAAGATGAATTTCAAATCAGGGGAAAGAGAAAAGGCTTGGGAAAGGAAGGAAATAGCTAAGGTGAGACCAGAGATGATAACCTCTGTCCATTAACTTATGTCTGGATGCTTTATACCAAAGGAAACAGGAACAAAATTCTCTCCCTACTACTAAAGCATATTTCTATAGTACTCCCCTACTGCACCTCCAACCTCAGTCCTTTAATAGAAAGAGTAAGATAAATTTCAGCTTGCTTCTGGGCAATGGGTTTCACCCATTCTCATTACACGTCCTATTACAAATTAACAGCAACATTTAGGAGAAACCACATTCCTGTTCCAGCACAGCTTGATCCAGATGAATCAGGAAGGTAAACAGACAAAAGCAAAAGTGAGAAAGGTTTAATAACACAATTTAAATATAACTTTATAAGCTTGTGAGCTGATGTGGCAGGCTGCTTTCAGTAATTTCCAGAGGGAGTGCTTATCCGTGACTACAAACCAAAGCAATCTAGAAGCTGGCCACTTGAAGCTGTAAGGAGAGCTGCTGGAAGCAAAGGCAGCTTGCTCAATTGCATGGAGACCTCTCTTTGGCTTCCAAATCATAAAGTGAAGTCTACCTCTAATTTTGCTACCTCAATTTCTCAATACCTTACTGGTTTCTTGTTTTTTTTCTCTGCTTTCTCATCACTGCTTAGTATTTTGGATTCCCTAGTGAGATGCAGTAAAGACTGCTAGGACCCTGCCAGACATTAAAAAGCAGGCAACATCTGTTCAACAACTTCAGATCACTTTCTGTGTGAGGCAGCCCCCCCCAACAGCCTTTGTTACAGCAAGTAGTTGTTGCAGTCAGCTTTTTCTGCTGCTTTTCTTATCCATTCATACCCTGAAACTTTACATTGTACTTCTAGTCAAATGTTTTATGCAAACATATCAGCCTCTGGAAAGCCAGAAAATAGCAGCTCTTACAGAGATGAACCTTCTTCCAGAGTCATGTCAAGAGCAGAGTCTGGGCAGCAAGCAGTGTGAAGATCCCTTCATCCCTGGGAATGGTCAGGGTCGTTTTGTCTCTGCTCTCTTGGGCAAATGCTGGCTGAAGTTTGCCATGCTGGAATTTAACTCACTTCTTCCCCAGCTTCACCAGCTGGCTCATTTCAGATGTGGTCCAGAGCACTGAGCAACATTTGGACAAAGCAGACAATTTGGAGTAAGGCATGAACTTGAGCTGAGTCCTCCATTATAATGAGAAAATAAACATACTCTTCCTACCTCTAGAGGACAAGTCAGAAAACATGTACTCCTCCTTGAATTGCATGCTTTTTTTCTTCTCTTGCAACCTTATTTTCCACCTGTTCATCCCTTCATTTTCTAGCAACACAGAGAAAGATCTTGAACAGGGACAGTCTTTATTCAAACTTCTGTAATATCATTTACCAAACCTAAGGGATTCGCATTTAAGCCACTGACTCTAAGAGTCTACCTGCCAGAGCTGAAATTAGTCAGTTCCCACAGACTTTAGGGAGAGCCTAACAGAAGCACTAGGAGGCAGCTTGGAAGAAGGCAGAGATTGTAACAGCTTCTGCTGCTTCCAATGTTTCACTTTGCTTTAGTCACCTGTGAATTTGGGCAGAAGGCTCCTGTTTTTCACTGTGCACTGCATTCATTTCTCACACACAGCCAACCTGACTACACTCAGGTATTTAACCTCAAAAAGTGTTTTCTAAGCAAAAGTGGTCATCTCATTAATAGGAAACAGAAACATATTTTGAAGACTCCAGATCCAAATCAAGTTAGAAGAAGTATTAATCGGTCCTCAGGGAGCTGGCTCAGCTTTTCAGTCTCCGCGCAGCCCTGTACCAAGCATAGTGCTGGGCTAGCCAGCGCACAGGCTCATGGTAGATGGTGGACGTCCCGGTTTGTAAGTCCATGTTCTTCCCTCTCTGCAAGCTGCTCTGCACCCTTGATTTCTTAGTGCTCTGCACAATAATGTGCTCCCTAGATGCAGGTCTGGATTCTCACCGTTCATTTTCATATTCCCTTTGCAGTTTTCAGCACGCTGGGGGAATCTCAATTGCCTGCTGAAGAAACTTCATTTAAAATAATCAAAACACCTTTAGTGCCTATTTCTGAAAGCTGTAATTTTATTCATGGTATTTCTATTCAATCCATTCAGAGCCTTAGGTTATGGATAGTACCTTTAAATAAAGGACAATTTGTATGTCTTTATTATGAGCATATTTCAAAAATCTTACCACGTTCCACTGACAATAATGGCATTCACTTAAGACAACTCAGTGGTGACAGCTGGTCCTCTAAGGCTTTTTTGCATGTCAACATGTAAATGGATTTTCATATCTTAATCACCTCATATTACGGTTAATATTGAATGCTTTTGTTGGATAGATGTGTCTGTGGGCTTCGGATACTTGTTACAGAAGTCACCCCTTCTGCAATGAAAGACTGTCAGGTCAATATAACTAAAACATAATTCAGTTTTATTTTTGAGAGAGATCTCTCTTTTCTACCTCTTATGAATAAACCCAGCACAGTTTAGACACATTTACCATATAATAGCTCTTGCCTGGTCTGCATTTTTAATTGTGCAAATTATGCAAGAGTCAGGTACTCACATCCTAAGTGAAGAAAAGCTACCTTGCAAAGTCCAGCAATACTCCTGTTTTAAGGTACCTGTATCAGCTCTCCAGGTGCTGTAGAATCATAGAATCATAGAATCGTTTAGCTTGGAAAAGACCTTTAAGATCATCAACTCCAACCATCAACCCAACACCTCCATGCCCACTAAACCATGTCCTGAAAGGTTATGTATATGTGTTTTTTTAATCCCTCCAGGGATGGTGACTCCCCCACTTCCCTGGGAAGCCTGTTCCCATTGCCTAACAACCCTTTCAGTAAAGAAATATTTCCTAATATCCAATCTAAACCTCCCCTGCCGCAACTTGAGGCCATTTCCTCTCATCCTATCACTAGTTACTTGATAGAAGAGACCAGCACCCACCCCAATACAACCTCCTTCCAGGTAGTTGCAGAGAGTGAGAAGGTCTCCCCTCATCCTCCTCTTCTCCAGACTAAACAACCCCAGTTCCCTCAGCCGCCCCTCATAAGACTTGTGCTCCAGGCTCCTCACCAGCTTCGTTGCCCTTCTCTGGACATGCTCCAGTGTCTCAATGTCTTTCCTGCAGTGAGGGGCCCAAAACTGAACACAGTACTCAAGGCGTGGCCTCACCAGTGCCCAGTACTGGGGGACGATCACTTCCCTGCTCTTGCTGGCCACACTGTTTCTGATACAGGCCAGGATGCCGGTGGCCTTCTTGGCCGCCTGGGCACACTGCCGGCTCATATTCAGGCAGCTGTCAGCCAGCACCCCCAGGTCTTTTTCTGCCGGACAGCTTTCCAGCCATTCTTCCCCAAGCTTATAGCTTTGCATGGGGTTGTTGTGACCCACCACTTGCTCCTGTTGAAACTCACACAATTAAATAGGCTCTCATGCTAAGGATCTGTCCCACAGCACTTTGAGCTTCAACTGCTTAACACCTCTTTTTTTTCCTCCATCTCCCTTCCAAATGACTCTCTTTAATCTGATAAAGCATCCCTCTTCTCTGGTTTAAATTCTGCCAGCATGCCTGGAACCTAAGAAAATGACTCTGTTACTTGTCTTATGTGTCCATCAGTCATCTGGAAACTATCTGAGCTCCAGATTTGGATCACCTACACATTTGTTCTGAAACACATGTACAGGCCTTCCCTCTAACAATCCAAACTCAGCTTCAGGTTGTTTATTTTGAAAATGAGTACTGGAAAGAAAATTGAAGTGGTTTAGTACTTGCAAAAAAGAAAAACCCTCCAAAAGCTAACTATCTTTATATGCATGCGTATATGTGTGTGTATATATCTATAGGAAGGAAAGATCTGCATGCAATTTGACAGGCAAACTGTTCATACTCCAAAGTTCCAAATATTTAACAAACTTCTTTGAAAATAATGGAGAAATTTGGTGGATGTGCTGTAGTGAAAAAAAACCTGACAGACCTTGGTGAAAACCTGCAAAAAAATAGGTGAGCTGAATAAAGTATGTGTGAGCCTGATTTTATAGGAAAATGCCTATTATAGAACTTGGATACACAGTTGCCGAGGCATTTGTTTGGGTACAAATGAAGCTGCTGAATAAAAAGCACGAGAGCACTGGGATTTGTGGACTGGGCTCTGGGTCTGAGCTGCAGCAGTGTAATTGATTTCCCCAATAAAAGTAATTTCAGGTCTGTAGTTAGATTCTCAGCATCTGGATCTAGACCTTGTAATTTGATCCCATCCCCCTTCTAATCATACGGAGCAAGCACAAGGTTAGCCACAAAAACTGCAGACAAGGAAGATAGTTTTGGCATTACCCTTTTGAAATGGTGACCCTGAGCATGTAACACATAATCAAAACTTGATTAACATAGAAATCCAATTACTGCTTCATTAAAGATCTTTCATTAATCTAGAAAACACTTGCAAAATGTTTGGACTTCATTTCCCAACAACTACAAATCTAGAAAACATTGTTGAGGGGTCAGATTCAATGACACAACTATTGTCTCAAAGCTATTCCTCCCAAGCCAAGGTTTGGATGCCTTTCTTGCAGCATGCCCACCCCGGGCAGCATGCAGATCTGGTGTGACCCATACCAGAGCCATGCCCTGTGACCAGCAGCAGAGCTGTGCTGGAATAAAAGGTCCTGGTTAATCCAGACCACCAGCCATGGATCAGCAGGAGTTGCTGAAGCCAAAATTCCCTGGTAACCCCAAGATCAAGTTGACAATGCAGTCCAGCTCATTGAGTAGCAATTCAGTGGCACTGAGGACCTGTTGGCATCTCTACTAGCTGCAAACTTCCCCAGAGCTGTCTCTCCCCAGCTTGCTGCTCCCTGGGATCTGAGCTGCACGTCAGGAAGAGGTTCCCCAGGGCCTTGCCACCTGCCTGGCTGACTGCCCTCATCTCTGTGATGATAGGCTCCATTCAAAGATCAGAAGCAAAACCAGGGACATGGCTGTTTGCTTTCCTTGGGCCAAACAGGCTATCTCTTTGCAGAGGTCCACAGCAGCCTCACACTGTTGGGAAAGCACTTCCAGAAAACAAAACACACAAACCTGGCCCCAGGCTCTCTGGCTGCCCACCACGTCACTGCTCTTGGCTGTCATCAGTGGTGTAAGTCAGCACGGCATGGCTGGGCTCACAGGCGGTCACTTGGCCCTTCCCAGAGACCCTCTCCTACTCTTTAGACTCCTTCACAGCAAGCCCCTGTGCAGGGCTAACTGTTTTAACTTTTCCCTAAATAAAAACCCACAGGAAAGAAGAATCAAAGATGCTTTTTGAAATTCTGTTCCAGAATATATTTTTTAGATTTCCCTCAGTGCTCCCCAATTCCTGATCCTGTGAAGCCCTTTTCTGAATGTGACACATTGCAGACATGAAACAAATCTGATAAATACTTCTAAAGCATTTAGTGGTCTTTTTTGCAGGCGTCCACACAATCTAAGCAAACAAGAAAAGGAGTACTATTACCTCATGTCATACACACCATACCGAGTCAGGAAGAGGGGGAGTTACCTTATGAGATGTGGTTGTCTATGTCTAAGCCACTTGACTAGATTCCCTTTGTAATTAGCAGAAATGGGTACTTTCAGATTTGCATCACCTTATCTTAAAGTAGGCTTCTAAAATAGATCAGATTAATTTCATCCTGATATTGCCCGCTTGTCACGACAAACTAAGAACGGGAGCCAGAGCTGACCAGCAGTATTGACATTTGCTTCTGGTCAGGTCAGTCTTGCCTTAACTCACTTGACTGGTATAACACTAGACACTTTTGGCAAAGCCAGGTACAAGACTTAGAGACCTAAACCCCAGTCCAGGTTAGTTCCTACTTACATGTTCCTTGTCCCAAAGCAGGATGTTTACCCACAAAATACAATTAGTTTGACTTAGGATTTCACAGCTGCATTAAAACTTCTTTCACTTCCCAGAAATGAGAACCTTTGATATGTTTTCTCAGTATATTTGACATGGGCATCTATCTTGCCCTTGTTTTGCATTCCTTTCACTGCTAATTTCCCTCCTAAGACCATTAATCATACTTTGTTTCACTCACTCCTAGAGCTGTGTGAAGGAATGTAATCAGTTCATTCACGGAGATTTCAATAGTTCAAAAAACGGGTTTGCTCTGGTTTTAAACAACACTGCAGAACCATCTACAAAGAAAAGCCCCAGGGTGGCAGGCAGATGTAGAAGTGCTGCCAAAGCAGTTTGACCAGTGAGGTGGAGACCTGGGGTTTCCAGGACAGTCCACTGATGGGGCAGCCCCATAGACGTCGATTCTCAGGGAGTACTCTCTTTGTGGGCTTTCTGAGGGTAATAAGCTCTAGAAATCCTCCGGCCTCCAGGCAGCTGAACAGCCCGAACTTTCCACACCAGCACTCCTCTGTCATCCTGCTATCTGCCAGGCAGATGAGCTGGCAGAAGGTCAGACAGGTACAATGAAAACCTGCTGGTTTTCCAGCACACCTTCCTCAGAATAGGCCATTGCCACATGGCATCTCATCCACACATGCCACATCAGCTTTGCCTGAAATGCTCCAGCGCAAATATGTTCACCTGGCGCTTCTGCAGCCAGTGCTACAGATGAATCCTGACTGACGGCTGCAGGCTGAGGTGGGCACACTTTGTCTCCATTCTGCTCATCAACCTGCACACCCTTCCTGGGGCTGAAGGTGTGCAGAGTGGCACTGATGCTCAGCTTAACGTACAGGCTGGCAGGAACACCTAGGGAAAAAAAATACCTATTTCGACCACTCACCACCCTTTGTGGACAGAGGCCTATTGCAGAGGGAGAGGTGACACTAGGAATGCAAACATCTCTTTGCTTCAACTCTTGTGCAAGCTGGGATGGAAAAATTTTAACGCCAGGAAAATACCAGAAGTATTTGGTGGTACTTGAACTTGCCTGCACAGCCTTCTCATCTTTCTCCTGTAAAACAGACCCCTCCACTAAATGTAGAGCCTGAGTAGTGCTAACTCCCACCTGGTAATATCTCCCCTGAGCGGCCTCTGAATTGTTGCTGAGGATCAATTCCAGCAACGGGATTCAATAGTGAGGCTTGGCATCTTTCTATAGGAGTACTGCTGGAGGGAAGAGGGCTTCAAATTCCCCAGCAAGGACTAACTCCAGAATTCAAACCTGGCAATTACTGGCAGCATTACAATGTTTGTGGGCAAAAATTTCTGTGCCAATATGTTTTCATATCTATTTTATATTTTCAATGAGTATAAACAGAGCTAATTGGTGAATATAATAGTTTGGAAAGTCTGAAGACCTGTTCTTAATAACCTTTAAAGTAGCTTCCTTTGAAAGGTTTTCTTTCACCAGTCTAAATATTTAATATTGTACTTACTGTCCTTTTTTTTAGAGAAATGCTTTAATGAAGCAAAATGGGTAATGACTTGGAAACCACTGGTTGTCACAGGAGCCAGACTGTGGAGATCATTAGAAGAAATAGAGAACCACTTATCCAAAAGTTCCTACTCTACAGGATTTTGGATCCTGTCCTGTAATTCTCCCTAGCTGTCAGAGGTTCAGGAAATCCATGGAGTACAGGATTAGTGTTTTCTAAGACATAATACTAACAGACTTCCCAAGACTACTTTTTATTTGCAACTAAGTCCTCTCCTTTCTCCTGGCTGTACTTTTTCCATTGAATTATTTTCTTAGTTTTTAACTAAACAACCTATATAAATATATATATAAAAATATATTTGCTGAATATGTATATATTCTTTATTATATACATATATATATTATTTATTCTTTATTATATACATATATATACATTATATATATTCTTTATTATTTACATAATAAAGAACCATGAGAGCCGACCAGCTATAGAAGATAAATTATAAAATAAAATATATTGATTCACCAACCTTAAAAAGATTCTGCACTGAACTTTTTTAATTAACTGGTATGTTACAAGCGGAAACAAAATGCAGCTCATTTGTGGAGCTGGTTGTTTTGGAGAAAATGGAAAATGCTAAATGCTTGACTTCATGTCTCCATATTTTGACTTCTTATTATTTCCCTCTTTTCAACCCTGATTAAATTACCACTACCAAATTTACAGGGTTGCACAACAAAATTAAGCAATCCTTATGAAAAGCTCGGACTTCTAGAACAAGAAGGTATGCAACACAGCATACAGAAAGAGAATTCAGGCATGGCATATTGTGATACCACTGGAAGCTAAGAGTAACGGGAAGGTTTTCAGAGGAAGAATATCTGTTTTATGAGAAATGCAAAAAATTTAAAAGCTCATGAAATACCTTAGATTTGTACAAAACAAAAATTGAGCTTCTGATCCTGTTATTAGAGATACTAAATTTGACACATTGTGTGTTCTTCTTTCTACAGTTTTTCTCACTTGCCTTGCCTTTGCTTTTTAGGTGTTTGTTCATATAAAACTAAGCAAGAGAAAACAACAGGCTTTACCTTAAACCACTAATGTATCTAGATAAGGCTCAAGTTATGCAGAAACTGAAACCGTCCTGGGAATCCTGGGAAATATTCTCCCAGTGTTACAGCCATTAGTACCCATTCAATGGTTTCAGTCCCAGATTCAGGAAAATTCCCCTGTTTGTGCCAATGATAAGCATTACTTTCTTTGTGTCATTGCTTAAAGTTAGCTATCTTTTCAGAACTTCTTTGGATCAATGAGGATATTAAAGCAGATAGTTAAACACTTTCCCAGTTGGGGCCTTTTATTTTTTTTTTTCCTCCCATAAAAGTGGCTATAAGTTTTCTGCCATTCAGCATATTCTTGTCAGAACATGATTTCTATGTTTCTAAAATTTTTACCTTTCTGTCTAATAACTTGTATTTTAATAATGATTCATTATTATGTACCTACTACTACATCTTAAATAATCCCATCATAAACCAGGTGTTATGCTCCTGTCAAAAAATATTAAGTCTTCTTAAAAATGACCAGCCAGTTTTGTGTGTATCAGATGAATCAAAGTACACACTGGGCAGGAGTTCTGCTACGTTTGGGAGAGTTTCAGGATCTTTCAGCTTGGGTGGAAATGAGTAGAGCTTTTTCGGAATTATGGTTTGCTGAATAAGAATAACTTTGATTTTTGAAGTTGCCTAACTTATGCCTTAANGCCTTAACCCCCTTTTTTTTTTTTTTTCTTATTTTTTACAAAGTTACAGCTATGCTTTATTATCCAGAGAGTTATGTGAAAGAGTGCATGTATGTAGACTATTTCAGTAAAGCTCATTAGAATAGGCTTGATTTTAATGAAATACATAATCCCATTCTGAAAGCAAAGAAATCAAGAATACAAACATTTCAAAGTGAACTTCAAGGGAAAAAAAAGGCTGAACATGAAGTTAAGTTTATCCTTCAAACTTTTGCTCAACTGGGGCGCTAGCACAAGCTTCAGGCTGCCAAAACCTGCCAAGCTGTCTAGACCTGAACCTCAAGGCACATTTTGGCAGCTCAGTCCAGCACTGCCTTCCACCTGAGGATCAAGATTTACCCAGAACTTGCATTTTGAATCCCAAATTTCCCCGCATAGACATGTTTAGGCACACAGGTATATGCAGAAGCAACTTCATTTGAGGAGTCAGGTGCTTTGCTCCTACCTAATCTTCACACAACTGAGACCCAAGGCAAGAACATACCTACATGAGGAAGCAGAAGACAAAGTTATTGAAGGCCATTAACTTTTCTCTTTTTCCTCCTTTGTTAAGCAGTCTGCAGCTACTACAGACTTAAACACCCCTGGCATTCCTATTATATTTGTACCCTTACAGCCCCCCTTCCTCCCAGAGGTCAAACTCTGCCTGTGGCCAAAACTCCAGAGTGGAGCAGGATGTTGTAATCTCCCCTGATCCAGCAAAATTTGCATTAACTGCACTTGCCCAGCATGGAGCAGCAGCTTGGGCATTTTTATCAAAAACCATAGCTGGAGGAGCTACTGTGTACTTTTTGTAGAAATCCTCGTGGTTAGATTTTTTAAAGCAGCAGAAGACTTGAGATCAAATCTCTTTTCACTCTAAACAGTTCTGGCACTGTAACTCCCACTTCACAGAAGGAAATCCAAGTTGCCAAGCTACAGGAAGGAAAACTGACCACTCTTCTTTCCCAAGATGAGCAGATGAGTAGCAAGAACAACAGGCCACCAGCAGAGCAAATGAAAGGCGGTATGATGTGGTGACATCATGAATGAGGACATGCAGAAATGAGCAGCATGGGCCCAGATTCTCATTTCCCTAGATAATTCGTGGCTTTTATTCACCAAGTGAAATATAAAACCTAAATGATTGCATTAACTGGAACTGCATTAAATGTCTGAATTAGAATATAGTATTTTAAGAGACTATAACTACAAGTGGTAATCTAAGTATAACTGTAACCACGCAGTATGTGTAATTGAAATAGAGCACTGTGTTGGCAAAACATTAGACTGTTTCCTAAATCTAAGCTGCATGGATCAAGTAAGCAGAGATTGTAAAGCTTTTGCATTAACTTACTGAAGCTCCTATCGCAGCTTGTAGAGGAGAAGGCAGTCACACTGATGCCAGCTCAAATAAATGTTTCTTGAAGACTGGCATGTTGTTCCCAACTCTCTTGGCTAATTAAAGACCCAAAACATTGTCCTACTGAAGCTGATGGCAGTACTCAGTTGACATCAAAGGGAATCAAGATTTCCCATTCTTTTATGAAGAATTATTTTTACTGTATGATTAAAAACAAGCAAGGCAATTCACAATGCATCACGTGGTAGCACTTTTGTCTCCAGGTGATGGCAGACTCCAGTTCTGTCGTGCCTCAGAGGTCCCACCTGAAGCCAAGACATCAGCTCAATACTGAGGTTGCAGTATTTGAACCAAGCTACGGTCACCTCCAGAGATACCAGCTCTGACTGGAACCCCGTCCTGCTGTGCAACTGGCAAACATGCTAGAAGACTGAGGAGCTTAACAGACTAAATAGACAAGGATAAAAGATCTCCAATGTGCAGATAAGAATTGAGACAAGTGCAGACTGGCTCACCTGAAGTCACACAGTTGAGCTCCAGTAAAGCAAGGGAAGGATCCCCAGGTTCATCGCTGCAAATCCAGAGGGACTATTTGGGTGCACATGGCACTTTGACCTTCATGATAAAAATTTTGCTTGGTTCTCCTGGCTTTATGCTATCTTACATCATCTCTAAAATAAAGAGAAATCAAAAAAGTGAAAAACCTCCTCTCTCCAAATTCTGTGCACTTTGTTTTGTCAGTGAGTGTAATGGAAGCTAGTTTACAAGCAGGGCATAAGTTCTTTGTTAGTGGAAGAACTGTGAAAAATTAGGGATCACACCTGAGTCTGGGAAGTCTTTGCTCCCAAACAAGTGGGAAAATGGGGAAAGAGACATAACTTTAAAATAACTGTAACATTAATTGATTACCATTCTCCAGATGAAATGCTGAATAATAACATCTCTAGCAGCAGCTCTATGGCCAGGGAATGGGATGGAAATTGAATCAAATAAGACAAAATTTTCTTTCTCCACAAGATATAACTTGGATTATTGGCAAGGAAATATTTTTGCACATTTTATTTAGAGTTGCTGCTCTATAGATATCTGCTATTTCAGTCATAGTATGTTAAGATAACTCTAAATGAAAGGTACTGTGTGAAACCAAACTCTAGGCTGTATTTTGTGTTTTAATCAGGATTCTTTCAGAAAATATTGCATTATGGCTAATGAGATATTAGCAACAAATGCGCTAGAAAGGACAGATGGGAAGATAGTCAACTATCTAAATCAGAAGATTTTCAAAGTGCAGTAAACAAATTATTAAACACACTTCTCTGGCTTAATGCCAACATATACTCTAGGGAATTGGTCAAAGAGTGGATCATGAAAAGCTTTTTGGGAGCAGCTAAATTCTACAGCTGTGGTCTTTGTTTTTCTAGTACTTTGCAAGAACAGAAGGGGGAATTACGAAAACGTCTATCGTACACTACCCATAAGCTGGAAATGCTTGAAACGGAATTTGATTCTACACGTCAGTATCTTGAAATAGAATTGAGACGTGCTCAGGAGGAACTTGAAAAAGTAACTGAAAAACTGAGGAGGTTAGTAACTAACTTTTTGAAATAAACGGGGTTATTAGGAATTTACAAGTGACTGTGTTAAAAACATATGTAAGTAAAAATATAAGTATATACTCTCAAACATACATCATTTGTTATGATTACACGTTGTGTTTTCACATTGAATATATATATTTCACTTATCTGAATATATATTACATACCACATGAAGTTATTTACATGTGATATGTAAGATGTCTGTATTGAAAGTAAATATGCAAATAGAAATATAACTATACAGGTGCATATATGACAACGTGTATGTGTAAACATACATGTGGGTTAGTGCCACATAGTGTTACACATACAAAGGTTATAAACAGACTACATATATATACTTATACTGTATATATACAGATAAATGTTTTCTAATGACATTGGCTGCATATTTTCTGTTGTTACTCTCCATTGCACTGACACAAGAGAATAGAATTTGGCCCTCCATCACTCAAAGTTGAGACTATGTTCAATTCAAATAATATTATGACATTTCACATTATGGTATAGCAAATCATTCACTTTTAAGTCCCAACTAAAATAGAATGATACTGAAAACCTGTTATTTAAAATTGTTGAAGCTGTGGTATGGTGCTATTGCAAATCAGGGGCCTAGTTAATGTTAATGACAAATTATAATAAGCATGCACTCCAGACATTCATGGCACTGATTAAACCGGTCTGTAAGCTAGCTTTAAATTTACCAGTGATTCTTATTCTCCATTTTTTCATCTGTTTGCAAAACTTCTGAACCTACAATTACCAATTGTGGTGGGTTGACCCTAGCTGGATGCCAGGTGCCCACCAAAGCCCCTCTATCACTCCCCTTCCTCAGCTGGACAGGGGAGAGAAAATATAACAAAAGGCTCATAGGTTGAGAGAAGGACAGGGAGATCACTCACCAATCACCATCATGGGCAAAACAGACTTGGCTTGGGGAAATTATTTAATTTATTACCAATCAACCAGAGTAGGATAACGAGAAATAAAGCCAAATCTTAAAACACCTTCCCCCCACCCCTCCCTCCATCCTGGGCTTAACTTTACTCCCAATTTTCTCTCCCTCCTCCCGCCCAGAGGTGCAGAGGGACAGGGAATAGGGGTTATGGTCTGTTCGTCACACATTGTCTCTGCTGTTCCTTCCTCCTCAGGGGCAGGACTCCTCACACTCTTCCTCTGCTTCAGCGTGGGGTCCCTCCCACGGGAGACAGTCCTCCACAAACTTCTCCAATGTGGGTCCTTCCCATGAGCTGCAGTTCTTCACAAACTGCTCCAGCATGGGTCCCTTCCACAGGGTGCAGGCCTTCAGGAACAGACTGCTCCAGCATGGGTCCCCTCTGGGTTCACAAGTCCTGCCAGAAAACCTGCTCCAGCATGGGTTCCTCTCTCCATGGGGCCACAAGTCCTGCCAGGAGCCTGCTCCAGCATGGGCTTCCCACGGGGTCACAGCCTCCTTCAGGCATCCACCTGCTCTGACGTGGGGTCCTCCACGGGTTGCAGGTGGATATCTGCCCCACCGTAGACCTCCATGGGCTGCAGGGGGACAGCCTGCCTCACCATGGTCTTCCCCACGGGCTGCAGGGGAATCTCTGCTCCGGTGCCTGGAGCACCTCCTCCCCCTCCTTCTTCACTGACCTTGGGGTCTGCAGGGTTGTTTCTCTCACATATTCTCACTCCTCTCTCCGGCTGCCATTTCTGTGCCCATCGGAACTTTTTCCCCTCTTCTTAAATACGTTATCACAGAGGCACTAATGCTATCGCTGATGGGCTCGGCCTTGGCCAGCGGCAGGTCCATCTTAGAGCCAGCTGGTATCAGCTCTATCAGACACAGGGGAAGCTTCTAGCAGCTTCTCACAGAAGCCACCCCTGTAGGCCCCCACTACCAAAACCTTGCCATGCAAACCTAATACATTTATTTATGCAGGGATGTTTTTACGTTTCTTGTGAGGACTTTCCTAAACTGATGTAGATAATTGAACTGTTTGATTTAGTTTGTTGGATGAGTCAAAACACAATTCAGAATTAATCATTCCAGGGCTATGCCCAAAGAGATATTTTTAATTCTTTGCAGAAGGCAAAAACCAAACCAAACCAAAGCCACATCTATCAAGAGCAGTCTGAAGGTTCTCCATATTGTTTTCTTGCTAACAATATTTTTCCTTTCTCTTCACTTAGACCACAGGTATTGAAACTAGCTTCAGTCTTGACATAATTTTGTTCCAATATATTTCAGATATTTTTAATTCTTTGCAGAAGGCAAAAACCAAACCAAACCAAAGCCACATCTATCAAGAGCAGTCTGAAGGTTCTCCATATTGTTTTCTTGCTAACAATATTTTTCCTTTCGCTTCACTTAGACCACAGGTATTGAAACTAGCTTCAGTCTTGACATAATTTTGTTCCAATATATTTCAGCTTTAGGGATAAGGAACATTGGTACTCTTTTCTCCCGAAACATTATTTCAGGCACAGCTGCCATAAATCCTGCATTATATTTAGCGGAGGGGCTGACCATCCCACTTCTGTTAAAACAAAGGTTCTTCCTAGTCAGTAGGAAGTCTCTTATCAACTTCACTGGGCACTAATAAGTTAAGCACCCTTCAAAACTCCAGCCAGAAAGTCTTTTTCTGCTCATGGCAAAGCCTAGCACTCATACCAAATATCAGATTAGTAAAACTGACTTTCCAATATACTAATGGAACATTGTATCATATTACGAAGAAAACTTATATTCAAAATTATGTTTCAGGCAGGTGATTACTCCCCTGAAGACATATCATATTGGAAGCCAAAAATATTTTATGAGGTGAGCTTTAAAAATGTTTCTATTGAGAATAGCAAGGCGAACGGCAAGTTGAACAACTAGATTTCTCAACCTGGAGAAGGATAATGTCTGAAACAAAACTGTCATCCAAAAGCATGTCAGCAACATGTCACAGAGGAACATCTGTGTGAGAAAAACAAGGAATTAGAATTAGTTTCAATAACGTGTCTCTTGCTTTATTCACTGCACAGGGAGAGAAATTGAGCCTCCCTAATAAATAAGCCCTGTGTAACAAGATCCCACTTGCATACTAGAGAATATTTCTGTTATTAAACTTCCATTACTGTTAAAGTGCAGAATTTTTCCAAGAGGCTGAATGACCATCCTTTTCTACTCCTTTCTGAAAGCCTTTATTCTCTTAATTTATCCAGAATTACCTGCATTGCTGCTAGGCCTTCCCTGTTCATTTACGTGGCTAGATGGTCAGGTTTTTGACCTCTCTACAAACAGTTAGAGGTGGCCTTTTTCTCTGGGCCCAGTGAGAGCAAGATCAGGCCAGCGCTGAGTGGGTTTGAAAATATTAACTGTAAAGCATAGGTTCAGCTTTGAAAAGTGACTGAAAAGAGATTGGGCATTTCATATACCTCACCGTGATCCCCTATCTGACATGATCAGCATGGCTTTTTAAGTAAAATTTTTAAAATATTCAAATACCAGTCTTGCAACCAAAACTGATCTCCAAAGGTCACGCTGGGTTTCCTGCTTTAGACCCTACCCTGGGTAACAACTTGGTGAGGTCCCAATCCCAGCTTTTACCAGAGAGTAGAGTTATTTTAAGACGCAAGAAATAAACCCATACAAGCATGTATTTAGCACTGACATTAGCCCACGCACATAATTGTTTCACCAAAAGCAAGACATTTCATGGACTGAAGGGGTGTTCTGAACAGGAATCCTGTAGCTGTATTAACTTTGGAATAAATGGGGGAAAACTCTCTTGTTTTCGTAAGGAAGTCAGTGTAACTTGTGATAACAGAGAGGGAAAAGGTCTTTTGAACAAGAAGTTACTATTTTAACAGTCACCCTTCAAAGCTAAACTGCACTCTGGGTGAAATTCTCTTCTTTAGAGAAAGTCAGCCCAAGCCTGTGTTTTACTTTACATATGTTTCATGGCCTTAAGAGGGCTTGAGACTGAGTGGAAGCCAAGAAACAGAGGCTTTTGTGAACTTCCTCTTTAGTGGTGATCTGCAGAGAGGAGTGTGTTGCTTGCTGGGTTAAAGCACAGATATGTAATGTTCCATTTGATCAGAATACTTTTCATCAGGCCCTAATTTAGGTGAGAACCTAAACATGCATTTAATGCATGCACATATATACACCTGGAGGCACGTGGATATCACCTAATAATAGGAACAACACAAAAAGCTTTAAAAAATGATAAGTTATTGATTCACAGGAGTTTATTCTTAAAACAGTTTCACAGGGTAGTGAAGCTGACCTATTCTTCACTCTGTTTACAAAGAAGCCAGATTTACATTAAAATGTTTCATAGTTCACAAGGTTGGCTATGTGGGTATATATTTTCCTCAAACAGGGTTAAATTACGATTTGCTCATGTGATCATTTTCAAATTGAATAATTTTCCCTACTCCTCCTTTATTTAGTGTTGCCCAAAGATTGATTTAATTACCCTATTCCTCTTTTATCCCTTTAACACTTTCTTCCCTATATTTCTGGGTCCATTTCTCTCCTTGCCACCCACATTTGCTGACACTTCTTTTGGCACAGTGGATTTCCAATTTGGGTTTTATGCATATATGTGCATGTGTATGTGTTTGTGTACGTGTGCACGTGTTTGTGCTTATTTTGACTACCTTTTCATAATGTTCTCAATAGAAACACTTTTTGAAGCTCAGCTTCCTACTTACTGTAGATTTTTTGTTTAGATTGGATTTGATTTTACTGGGAAATGGTCAGTTTTTTCAGTGCAAAATGAATGTGTTAGAGAACTAGGATTTGTGGGTTACTTTCACCTAAACATAAAACAGAGGAAAATTAGCTGGGCGAAGACAAAAGAAGTTACAAGCAGAGAAGCAGATTGTAATAAGCTTGTGCAAACCCCCCTCTACCATCTATGACATGGAAGTGTTGCCAGCCAAGAATAATTATATTAATGGCAACCAATCTTCCAGTCATCCATATCAAGTGAAAATCAGTGTCAACAGAAACTGAGGAGCAAACCCAGTGATGTGTTGCCACAGTGATAAGCCAGATATCCAAGTAACAACTATGCTGGTAATTCATGATCTTAAAGATAGGGAAAGGGAACCTTCAATGTCTCCCTTGAGCTCTCCACATAGGTCTATACTGCAGAACAGACTGGGGTACAGAGAGGCTTGAGCTAGAAAAGTCCTGAACTAATAATCTTTTTCCCCTTTTCTTTCAGGAATTTATGCAGGTGCTTTTGAACCCATGCAAACTTTTAGGAAGTTGCAGGTGTTTAAAGTTTACATTGGTTTTATAGCATGTCTAGTTCAGCCACAAGCTGCCTAGGTGCAAAGCACGTTTAACCTATTTTATTTTGTTTTACTAGAGAAAAACACCAGACCATGAAAGACAAGATACTGGGGCACCTCTGGTCTCAGCCAGCAGGCCCTATCTTATTTTTCTAAATCCTTGTTCCCTACACCACAGCATGCAGACTTACCAGCAAAACATAACTATGTTAGTGCTGAGTAGCTGTTTGCAGGCAAAGCCAGTTTAACCCTCCTTGCTTTCACTGGTTTACCAAGATCATCTCTGCCTTCTCCTATGCCATGAAAAGCTGGGTACAGGGTACCCTAAGATTTCTCTCTGTTGTGTGGACTCTGGCTAAATAACTGTGAAAGTCTCAATTATACCTAGAGCTGCACAAATAAATGTCTATACAGAGGCTTAGTAGCAAATGCTGCATCTAACAGGAGCATGGACAAAGCAGAGATCTGTAAACTTCAGTCAATCCTTTAAGTCACCTGGACATTTACACAATGGCACTGTGAGAACTGGTGGGTAATGACCAAGTTGTAGGTTAGTTCAAGTCTTGTAGATTTTCAGCCCATTTGAGTCACCAACTTAGCACTCTTTACCACAGATCTGCCTTACAGGGAGGAAATCTCTTCTCAGCAGCTCTGTAAAACGTACATGATGCTGAAACTTCCCTCAGACTCACAACGCACTTTTGAAACGGCTGCCCTGACTCTGGGCTGACCCTTGGTACCCCAGGGAGTTTCACCCATGGTGATGTCATTATTTCTGCCCACAGAGCATCTGTCCTCAGCACAGACCTCTCCTCCCAGGTCTGGAGGTATTACTGGGAGCCCCAGCAGGAGTTCTGCATGCCTCATGAGGGGCACCGCAAGATGCTGGCCTGCCCCCAAATAGAGAATTTTGATCATTTAACTGGAAAGAAAATCTCCATGGCAACAGAAGCAGGGAGAGGCACTTCACTGTCAGGAGGGGCTGGGCTGGACCCCTCAATTTGCAGCCATGGCATGGTTCAAATGCAGGTCTTTGTTCCAATTTCAACAGCCAGTCCTAACCATACGATAAACCAAAGCAACTTCTTTAATCCCAGTCCCCTCCTGATCATCTTGGAAATTACATCCAGATCCAGGCTTCTCAGAGGAAGTGGCTTTCTGCTGAATGAATGTATATTACATCTGAGTTCACTCTTACAGAGAACACACTTGCCCATTACCTAAAATCAACTCACCGCTGAAAATACTTCAACCAATTGACCTAAGTTAGGTTGATTCCCAGTACAGACATACAGATGTATTCAGACAAACTTTTCACATCTGAACTTCTAACATGTGCTTTAGGTTTTTCACCTCAGATCCTGCTGAGGTGATACGTACAAACAAGAACAAGGAACTACCCTCCTTACCTTCTGTGAAGAGAAAGGCATAGCTACTACCAAAACAGTGTTTTTTCCCACAGGCTGCACAGCTTGTTCATTGCAATACCAAGTTTACCATCTAAGCAAACTAAAGATGTACAAACTGAAACTTTTCTTTGGTGTATCACTCTGGAAAAAGCAGGGAAGTCTCATTTTGTGAGTCCATTCAATCCTTCAGTGCTGATAAAAATAAATACCCACCTTTTTCCAGGTGAAGCTATCTAAATGTATTTCCTGAGGAAAGAGGATGTGTTTAGCTCTTGAGAATAATAATAAAGTAATTCCTTGAGCTTCTGTCAAAAGAAGGAATATTCTCTTCTAAGTCATGTGGTGATGTCCACATTGCTTTTGCTACAGTCATTAGATTTCTGCTGCAATTCTCCGTATTAAAAGAGCTGCATAAATCTTTTTCTGTACTGTCTAAGCATACAGCTCAAGCTTCCTGTCTAACATGTAAAGCCACAATCTCTTTGTGCAAGTTCCCATGCTGCAATGCATGTCTGCACACAAGTACAGAACGGCAAACATATCTTCACTTGCTGGTGGAATTTGCTGCTAAATATAGCAAGCAAACATGACATAGAAGTTTGCTTAGGAAGTAGGTAGTGATTACATTTCAAAGGGAATCACTGACTGGCAACAGGAGTGATAAGAAAATAGATTTTAAGTAGTGCAAGCCAATGTTTTGTACTGATGTGAAACTTACAGGTAAAAAACAGCACGAAAAACAATGCATTCAACTACATGATATCATCTTTGTTTTAGGATACAAAACAATTACCTAGCCTTACAAAGAATTAATCAGGATCTGGAGGACAAACTTTACAGAATGGTAAGTTATCATAAGTGAACTTTTTTTTTTTTAATTAAATGTGGTTTTATGGTTCTTAAGACATAGGAAAAACATATATGTAGCTGTCACAAAAAAACCCCTCATGCTCCAAATGCAGTATGCTTAAAAAAGATATATAACTTTATCAGTATCATGATCTAGAAGTCAATCTGTGTACGACAGCGTAGCTCCATCAATTTAAATGGAGATTGCATTGGCTGATGATCTGGCTGAGTAAATTGTACCTTTAAAATAATTCTGGTTAATTTAGTTAATAACTTCATGGGTTTTAAATATTTATGTTTTCATTAAGTAACAAATTTAAATAAGGTAATCTAAGGTTTTCTCATGCTTCTTAGATACTTTCACTCAGCTTTTATTACATGATTTAATAGAGCTTGGATGGTCTGACTTTTATGTGCTGTCATAACTATCAATCTCAGTGTATTAATTTCCGATCTGCATGTGTCTGCAACTACAGTGTCAATGTCACTGTCACAGGCCAATTAATAACTGAGCAAGGAAATCACTGCACCATTTATGGGCTCCACATCTAAGACTAATATTGCAAGACACAGCACCACCATTCAAAATAGTTTGAAGACGTTAAAAATAAATGGCAATGCCTTTAGTGCCCTGGCTCATTGCTAATGCTGCTGGGACATTATACTCGCTGTTAGGAGAAAATTTACAGATAAATGTGAGGGTAATGTTTAAAGAAGGAAAGAGTGACAGTTTTGCACTTCCAAAGGTCATGAGCATAGCCTGAGCTGCTTTCTCCTCTCCTGGCTCAGTATGATCAGTTGTTACCTGCTCTCCTTCTGCCCAGCCTCATGCCTGGCATGCCCCAACAAGCACAAGCACAATGCACACACACAAACACACAGTTTATAGGTCCTCATGTACAGCTATAAGGATACCAGGATAAGCCCCCCTTTTACACAAGTCTCCTACGTAACATTTGCATGGGTGGGCAGCTTGAAATGAGGGGAACAGATTACTGTGCTTTGACAGTAAACAGGGACTATGGCAACATACTGGAGAGACACCAGCCTTTACTAAGAAACAGGAAACAAATTTTTTGAAAATGTCATTGTTCTTATCTCAGGATTCTGTTTAAATAGCTGACAATGAATAGAGTACTGATGCTTTTGTAACTGGCTAACAACAGGGCAGAGTTACAGCTGGGTTATAGCTGATATTTGTTCATAAATATATGTATAAACACTGTACAAGCATAAATAACATTTGATCTCATGGTATTGTTTTTTTTCTCCACTCTTCGTTATATTGTTTTTCCTTTTACCCAAATCACTTAGGGATTTTGTCTTCATCTGTGGCCTAATAGTTATTACATATGCAATACAAAAGGTAAATAAAGTAGAGGCATTCTGACTGGTAAATGAAATAAAAAGATTAGAAACACAGAAGGAAGGACTCCAGAAAATCCATGCTTTTTCATCAGGTATTTCAGATCAAAGTGAAGAATTTTTAAACTGTGTTTCAGCATCCACTTAAAACCCTGAGAAATTATTTCAGAGAACAGCACAGAAAGAAGGAAGACTGGTTCTATGGAGCACTGTACCTTTCTTTCTCCCACTAATATGAAAGTCATAGAAGGTAGCTTTAGAGCCTTGAAGAAGATCAACCAGGCTCTGTACGCCACTTAACTCCAGACTGCTTTGCCTTCTGAAACACTGAAACTGAAGACACAAACAAAAACAAATGTCAAATGGAAACTCTATTAAAAGCAAAAAGATGAGGAAAATAGTACCATATTTGATTTAGATAAGCCAAACCATTTCATTTTCAGGGCACTCCAAAAACCCTCAATACTTCAGAGAAAGTTGGATTAAATAATGGCTGGTCTGGCTAATCAACAGCTTATGGGGGACTGGGCTCTTGGATACCTTTCTCTCCCTTTCCTGCTTAGGAGGAACAGCTGTGTTTATTTTTTTGTATAATTTAGTCAGTTTGTCATTCCAAAATCAAAAGTCTTTGATTTCTCTATCTTTATACAAATCCAAATATATAAACCATCAGTTTACTTTCTCCCTCTATCTCCTACGCCATCCCTCTATACACACACATTATGTATACGCACACACATGTATATACACTCAGATTCTTGCACAAGTTTTGATCATTTAATGTGTCCAAATGCAACAAGTAGGGAAAAGAAGACCCCCCCCTGGCACAGCGGTCCCTCGCTTCCCCTGCCTGCAGGTGACCTGGGGTGCTCCCAGGAGACCACTTTCTCCCTGCCCTTACAGGTGACTCACAACTCTCCCTCTCCCCGTGACTGGCCCCAGCTCATGGCTCATCTAGGACTCCACCTTGGCCTCCCTCTTCTAATGTTTTTGGGTATCCTGAATGTTAAAGACTTTCATGCCTGCTATTGATATGAGGGATGTAAAAAATAATCATTAATTCATCAGCAGTCACAGAAAAGAAGCTGAAGTAGCAGTTATTTTTCTTCTAGGCTCTGTTTCCTTTTGAATGCTAATCTATAAAATATTTAGAAATGTTTGAAAGCACACTTCTGATCAGAGCAAACAGTATCCAACTGAAACCTCTGTCACATCAGAACTCGAAATAAAAATGTAAAATATAAACCACACTGTCTGTTGGCTAAGAGCTAAAAAATGCAATCCTGAAATCAGGGGAGAGTTTGCTGTATTAAACTGAGGGAGACTAAATACGTGGCACAGTAGAGGCAGATGTAACGTAGAACTAAAACTCTGCTGTCACTACTCATAAAACTCCTGTTCTTACCACAGCTGGGGTCTTTGGAGATTTGTTTGGTCTTGCTAGCAGTGGTTAAGCAGGGGAATATATAGGCTGTCTTCTTAAATAATTAAGCTTTATAACTCTTTTATTCCATTAAGATGTGGGAAAAGACTTAGCAAAGTCCTCAAATTTTACACTGTGATTCCATCACAGGACTGTTCAATTAAAGAACTTTTTATAATATCTAGTTCCAGTTGTCACCAGTAGTCTTCACTTTCCCTTACACTTTTCTGAGTTTCCCGAGGATGCTCTGCCATGATCTTGCTGCTCACAAACAGCAATTACAAGTAGACTATGCAAGTCATCCCAACCACATGTTAAGAAATCCTTTATATGTCCTCAATCCAACTGTACCCCCCACTTGATCCTCACTGGAATTAAGCAATGTATTTTAAAAAGCTTCTGAAGTTTTAAGGCTTTCGGTTGCAGTTAGTTCTGTAATTTTACCTTTAAAGCTATAAACCAGATTTTTAATGGTATCTACATTTGGGAAGAACTGATACCTAATGATAGCTGCATAATAAACCTAACTGCTAATGAAAATCATGCCCGTTTCTCCTCACCCTTTTGCTTTTTGAATGTTCTTGAAAACTTGATCACAGAAATCCATCTGGAAAGAACACGAGTCCTTATTCTCCAGAAACACCCCAAAATATGTTGTTTGGATCTAGAAAGTAACAGTTTGACAGACAGACTGCTGGATGGTATAAGCTCACTTCTCATGCAAAGTGCTTCAAGAGGCCACAATGTAAACCTCTGCTTGGTCTAAAATGCATGCTATCTGCATCTAATACAAAAATACACAGGAAGCATTGGAGGTGGATATAGAAGGTGACAGCCCTATGGTTAGGAACAGAGCCCTCTGATGACCAGGGGAACCAGCAGATAAATCAGACGTGTCTGGGCTCCTACACTCTGTGGTGTAGGAGATGCTGGGCACCAGCTCTGCCAGTCCTGCCAGGCTCCCCTGCACAGCCCCAGCCACTGAGGCTTTGGTTCTCCCCTCTGCAAAGTCAGCATCATCCCTCTGCACACAGTGCATTGTACATTTTATCATCTGTCAAGATAAAAACTGTTACATCACAATAATGCCTAACTTTTCACTTACATTAAGGCAGGCTGGGGGGTGTGGCTCAGCCATAAAGTTGGAAGAAGAGTAAAGAGGGATTTGTTTTAAGGATTATCAGGTCTGAAACACTGCACTATCTGAGCACTGCACTGATTTTTATCCTGTTTCTTCCTCTGCCTATGAGCTGGAGGAGGACTAAGAGGTACAGCAAATAATTCAAGATTATTTAATTAAGAGTTATTTATCCAGCTCTTAAATATCTGGGGCTTTCCAGTCTGCTGGCCATAATATATACCTAAGCATCTCCAGCTGGGGAAATCCAAAGATGAATTAAATATGAGCCAGGCAATTTTAAGTGGTGCTCTGAGACTTTGTGTCAGGGGAATGTTATTTTAAGGGAAGCAGCTTGCTGGGTGCTCAGGCCAAGAAGGTAAGGAATATAGAAAGTTTTGAGGAATTTGATGAACAATTTCAGTCAGGCATTAAAAGCATCTAACTACCAAGGTGAGCCCAGTGCTTTGGCTTTGGAATTTAAACCAGTCACTAGATTGCACCTGAGCCTCCCATGACAGCTACCAGTCACACCCCAATATGGTTTAAATCATAAGTGAAAGATGAAGGCAATGGAGAAAAAGCCTATTTCTGACACAAACCTAAGGAAAGCAGAAGCCCAGCATGTTTAGGTTTCTGCATGGTACATGATGACTTTGTTGGTTACTTTGAATGGAGTGATTTAAAGCACATCTTTTTCATTTTCTTTCCATTATGAAGATTAAGTTGCTTCCCCCCCCTACTGCATGTCCCATGAAAATCAAATAAAGATGACCTAAATATACTTAAAAGGATTTGCATCCCAAAGACAAGAAAAGTTTAGTCAGCTCAACCTGACAGGCTCATTTGCTCACATTCAGTGAAGACAGCTGTGGATTTCAAGAGAAATTTATACTGGTTGGTTAGTTAAGGCAGAAGCCAGAGAAAGTCTGTGCTTTGTGGACTAAAACAACTGGAAAACAACATTTCTAAGGAAGGAAATGACCGTAAATGCCACAGAAACTAGTCATTTATAAAAATAGCAGTTGAAAAAATGCATTTCTAAGAGGACTTTAGGTTTCATCTTTTTATGCTTACAGGCATTTTGTGCTAAAGATCTCCATCTCTCACTAACTCTTTTCACACTCATTTACCAGCTAAAAAAATATTGCCAAATAGGTGATAGGACCAGCCTTTTAAACCTACACATATTAACACCTGTAGCAACTACACAGGCTCAGACTGAGTAGATCCATTAGTTTTGCAGTCAAATAAATGAATCCTCCTGGGTAAGTTGGCAACATGACTCCGCCTTGCGTGAGCAGCAGGCTTTCAGACATCCTCAGTCTTTTCTCTCTCTCTCAATAGAGATTCATTTCCCATTGTTATGGCTGGCAGGGCAATCCTTCTTCCCAAGAGACTTGTAAGGCAGTCCAGCCTCTTTCTAATTGCTGTAGATTAATATGACATCAGGAGACACTGTTCTGGAAACCACTTTCCATTTTTTCCAAAGCCAAGGGACTATTCTTCTGCTCTGCGTCTCCCTCTTAGTAGGACATCTTCCACAAGTACAAGCAGCCTAAGGAAGCTGTAAGGTGATGACAGACACTTGTCACTTCCAACATCGTCTCTGCTGCATGATGACATAAATCTTTCTTTCTCAACATGTGCCTTATCTCTTGGCCACCAGTATGCATTTCTGATACCTGAGGTTTTCGATCATTTTCTTCATCCTGATCTTCATGGGTTGGTCTCTGTCTCTCAGGACACCCCCTGGGGCTATCATCTTGACCAGCTGGGAATAGAAAAATGTGCTGTTTTCAAAGTAGCTAAAAATAATAGAAATATTTCAGAGGTGTGGGTATCTTTGACCTGTGCCTTCCTTGTAAGTGCCTTGGTCTTTTGTGATTATCTGCCAATTCACCACAAAGAAAGGGAAAGCAAGAAGAAGTAAGAATAAGCCTGAAAAGGCGGTCTGTAGCATGCACTTCACATCTCAAAGTCCTTCACAAAAGCTGGTGTCATCTATGAATGTGGAAAACAAGGCACAGAAGACGGAATTGTCTTAGCCAAGGTCATCAAGAAGCAAGGAGCAAATTTACATATAACTTCTAGGTCTTCTCTATCCAAATCCACTGCCTACAAAAAAGACCAAAGGGCTTCCTAGGTTCTCTTAGATCGAATTTACGATGCCAATTACTTGTCTCCTGTTTATAAAATAAATAGGAAATGGCAAAGACAGGGTTTATCATAGAAGAAGAAAAAAGAAAAGCATATACAAACAGAGTATTTTCCCATTTAGTCCAGGTCCTTATAGGGGTTTACTGTCACCTCTTCTATAATCTATTTTATTTCTAAATAAAGAAAATTACTTCTTGGAAATAGTATAGCAGCTACAGAACTCAAACCCATGTCATTTTGTCTGTACAGGACGGAATGTGGAATTAATTGAGATAAGAAAACAATTACTTTTGTGGAGAGAAAATGAAAAGAGGGATGGAGAAAGACTGATTTGTATATTGTCTTGTTCTAATTGCATCCCTTATGCTCACAGAACAGTACTACAGGTGCGTAGGATCATCAACATCATAAGATCTTGGGTCAATTTTATTATCACAAGTGGCCTGTACCTCCAGCAGAGTCCTTTTTGCTCACTAGAAATGTAATATGTAATCTTATACTTTTTTCTTTTCCCCTTTCTTTTTTCCTCCAGAAACAAACATTTCTTCTTTCAACCTACTGTCACTAACACAGCCTCAGAAGTTACTATTACATTGACTTCAGGGAATTAGCATCAATCAACACCATCTCTATTCCCTCCAGCTATAATTTATTTAGCATTTCTATTATCCAGCAGGATAATAAAATTATCTACCCTGGCAAGGCATACCACTGATCTGAAATGTGGGAGACAATAGGTACACAGAAAGACTATAAGCACATTTTGTCAACTTCATCTCAATTGCTAGTAGAAAGAGTATAGGCTGTGAAGATGACTAGCCGGCTTAGAAATCCTTTTAATATGGTGATAGGTAAGATATTTTTTTCAAGCATAATTGCAGTGCTGGAGGAGACCAAGGAATGTGATGGCAAGCAAGTAAAACCATGTCTCTGGCTTCCAACAAGTTGGTCCCGCTGTCAGTGGGAACGACATACATACTATAAACAGCAGATCCTCAGTGCTGCTGGTTTCCTGAAGAACTGGTCCTGGGAAGAAACTTTTTGCTACAGAAGATATCTAGTGCCTGGAGTAAAGTCCTGAGCACTTGAAAAAGAGGAGCAGCCAGCTAATTCATGCTTAGAGGAGCAACCAGCATGTGCAATGATACCCTGTTCATCCATATTTTATATCAAAGAGTGTATCTAAGCAGAAGCCAGGCTAGGAATGACAGGACCCTTCCCCAGCCTAGGGCCAGATTTCTTTGCACTCATTGAATTTAGATAAAGTATCCCTGTTTACAACTTAAATTTGCTGCTCAGATTTCCATTCCAAAAGAGCTGGATAAAAGGCAACATGTGCCTTTACCCTGAGTTCATGTTAGACACAGGGTATTTGTTGAACTGAAAACCTCTGGAATATTTCCAGATGACACTGTGACAGGAAGACCTTTAGCAGGAGGTGCAGATGTAAGCAGTCTTTATTATTCCTTTAACTCAGTGTATGCTGTGTAGATTGGCCTTATTTCAAATAAGCAGCAAACCTCTACAGCTGTCAGTGATAAGTTGTATGAACTAACGTACCCTGCTCAGAAAGGCAATATTCCTACTGACCTCAGTCAATGCATGCTTGCCCCATGAAGAAACATTAAAGGCCAGCACTAGTGCATTTTTGTACTGGGAAGAAAAATAATCATCCTGCATATGTTTTACAAATCACTTGCAAAGAAAAGCATGCCTTTACTTCACAAGCAGCATCTTGACAGCACTTTGCTAACCAGATTTCTTTCTGTGATACATTATTTATTATACACCAGTGTCACTTTTTTTTTCTTCTACTGCTATGGAGTTACATTTCAAGCCTGTGACATGGGATAGTCAAGGAAACAAATCTTTATAAGGCCTTTGCTAGTACCAGGTTAAATATGATATTAAGAGCAAGTCATTCTTCAAATTAAATGCCATAGAGCATGAGATCAAAATTCTCAAATGAAACACTATCGCCCCACAATGTTATCTTTAATAACATTATACTGTTTGGAAATTGGGAAGAGAAATCAGATGCTGCTGCAGGTCATTTTTTGATCCAGTGTTGATCCAGAAACCAGTGTTGTTTATTAAAAAGGATAAATTCTATAATTTAACTCTGATGGACAAATTTAGACTTGAGGCTACACATCATTTCTCAGAGAAAAAAAGTGCTGCTTATTTTCATAGCTCTGCTTTGCATAATAAATCTTTTAAAGTCTTTGGTAGCACATCCATATACCCAGTTCCTCTGATCTACCATAAACAGAAGAAAAAGCCAAGCTTGAACATCCCACTATGAGTTATACTCCTGTATTTTTCTTCTGTCAAAAGGTCCACAGCAGAGAAAGGTGTTAAAAAAGTAAACCTCTGTATACCTAAACTCTATCCTCCTCTTCTTGCAACTCTTCTAGTACAGTGACAAAGTGGATTATAATAATTTCAGCTCACAAATAAATATCTTTCCTGAAAAATACCTTTCTTGCTTTGTCTTTCCCTTGGTATGTCTTCCTGAAATCCATCCCCAACTCTAAATGACTTTTCCCCCTCATTCAAGTCAGGTTTTTCTAATCCTTTTTGTCTTGGAATAGCCTTGGTCCTGAACTTAGACCTTGGAAACAACTGACCGGGTATATACAGGCACATCAGAATGTCTCAGTAAAGTATTTTCTCCTTCTTTTCTGTGGTTTCTTAGCTATATCTTGGCTTTGCTTTTTGTGTCTTCTCAGTGATAGCCTTGCTCTAAAGGCATTCAAGAACAATTGTCTGAAGTATCTTGCTGGTCATGTGGTATGTGGATTTCACTATCTGCTGTATCAATTTGTTGGATTTTCTTAAAACTGTTTCCTTCCTCACCGTATTTTCAGTCCTGCTGCCTCTATACACTTCTTAATTATTGCAGAAGATATGTATGGAAAAATACAACTCCGTATTTTGGAAAATTATGAATATCCCAAACATTGACAAAGTGACTACAGAATTTTTCAATGAGCTGAAATTAACTAAAGTTATACTTTTGACTATTCTTCCCAAATGTACCATAGAATAATCTGGCATGAGAAGGATTAGAAAAGACTTGATTTAATTATATGCTCTGTCTGAGCAAATACAATTCAATTAAGGAAGATGTGATTATTAAATCTAAAATACATTAGCATGCATCAATCAGCTGTATGAGCTTTAAATTAATAAATAGTTCTTTTGCAGTTAGCCAACTACTAGAGAGAGAATCAGAATTAAAACCGCTAATAAAATTAGCCCAAGTCTCTCAATGCATTTTTTTAAAGCATAATTTACTGAATGGATCTTTATGCATCAGCTGTAGTATGCTCAGTGAAGTTTATTCCAATGTTGGCTGATGTTTAAGTAGTAATGGATTCTGGTTTGTCACAAAATGTAGTTTTCTGTGTTGTGGGGCTAATTGAAGAGAGCACAGTACAATACATTGGGATGTTTTTGTCTCAAATTACCTGAACCTTTCAGGTTTCTTTCAAAACTTCTAAACTTTCCTGTTTAAATATTTTAGCAATTTTTCTTTCAGATTTCTAGTGTGGATACAGAGAGATATCAAAGAATGCAGTGCATACATAGACAAAGGATATCAAATACAGTCAGTAAAACTTTAATTTCTATATAAGATGCCAGGAAGGCAGATTAAAGGCTATCCGAGATGTCTAAGTTATCAATTATTAAATCTATCTTATCAAGATAGATTTAATTCCTTCTAATTGGGTGCAGCCATTCAATAACCAACTCCAGATGCTAATGAGAGGTGTCTCAATGAGGAATTCAGTTTTGTTAGATCTCCAAAAACAGCCTAGTAAGAAAATTTAAGGAGTGCAAAATATGGCTGAGTCAACCTGCTGCACTATGATTTCCCATGTGTAAAGCTCAAGCCATCTGACTTTACAGGGTTGACATGAGGAGGAAGCTGAGTGAGCAAAACCCTCCCCTGGAGCCACCCCAGCAGTGGCAGTACGCCTCTGTCCTTGGCTGGAGTCCTGGGACAAGCCCACCCCATGAGCAAGAGAGACTCCTGCACTAAGTACTGCCAGCAGGTCGCAGAAAGCGAAACTTTTTCCCCTCCGGTTGAATGTCCCTGCTTAATCACTCTTTTTTTTTTTTTTTTTTTTTTTTTTTTCAGTTACATTTTCTTCCTAGAGTGCACTGGGGAGGGAAATAGTCTGTAGGCAGGAGACATGCCAACAGCCCTGGGTGAGGCTCTGCGCCAAGGAAAGCAGCTGTCTCCTCTTCCCTTCCCAGGGTGCCTGGAGAATTATCTCCCTGTTAGATGCCTCCCCAGTACCTGCTCTGCTCCTCTGTGAATTTTCATACTCATATTAATGTCTCTACATCTCAGGGTTCCCAGTTACAGTGACGCAGGAGCTCAGTAAATATAACATCACGGGGAGAAAATTCATTTGAATAAGGTTTATTTTACTCCACAGTGACACACATAATTGGCTTTATCTGCTGCAATGAGCTTTTGATAAACCCTTACTACACGGTCTTGCCCAGCTTTCCATTGCTCAACTTCCCAGAATTTTTCTTCTGGGTAAATAGCCACAGATGAAAAATAAAGAGTGAGAATATATTCCATGAGGAAGAAGAAATACAGGCCAGAAGCGCTTTTGGAAGAGTGCTAAAGGAGCATGGAATGGCCTGCTTCTTCCAGCATTTTAACTATATATACTTTTCCTTAAGCTGATTTAACACAATTCTAAAGGCTCAGAGATTAGAATGAGGAATTTTAATGGTAATTTCCACACAGGGGCTAATGCCAGCTAGCTTTATTGTCTCCAGGGAAGAGTTCCCAGAAGACTGCTGAAAGACAGGAGCCATCAATATAATTACTGGTCAGAGAGCCTCCCTATCCTACAAGGAAAATAAGATAGAAATCAGGATGCCCAGGAAAAGAGTTGCTGACTAGGTATGTGGCTTTAGGTGGTGAATCTGGGCTCTGTGGAATCCTTATCCATTTGCTATGAGCAAAAGAAGCTCTTTGGTTTAGCTGTACTCTGCTAAAGCAAATAGGAAAGTACAGGCTGTGGAACTGGCGAGCTATACCAACCAGGCATCAACCTAAATAACAAAAAAGAGGATTAAAAGGAAAAAATAAATTGTTCTCATTTGCTGTAAAATCAAGGTGTCAAGGATAAAACCAATCCAGCCACCAAGGGGTATGAAAAGAGGCTCTCTAGCTGCCCATATGCCAGCACTAAGAATCTAGCAATAAACTGGAAGAATTGGAAGCAATGCATGTGCATTGGTGCCGAACCATGACTGAAGGTCATGGAAAAGGCTTGTGTGACTAAAATGTTTAAATTAGCTTGTTTGGGATAGATGAAGTGGATTGCAGAGCTTGGGAATGGCACTCTGTATTGTGCCTGGCAACTCTAAAATAGTAGTCTTGAATATTTCTCAATTATTAATAGAAGGCAGAGGCAGATCACATGCTGGTCTGTGCATGCTACAGACCATAACACTGCAATGAGTTGTGCAATATCTCTATAAACAGCTATTTTTAGCACACAGGTGAAAAGTATTCTGTCATCTTTACCTTTAATGACCTATGCTGATGGTCACTTACAACCAGTACAGAGTTCTTTAGTAGTGGGTAAAAAAAATTATAGTAACAATTTCCTGATTATGAAAATGCTGCATTAACATGAAAGAATTCTCTCTTTGCCTTCATTATGATAAATACAGGGACTCATCTTTGAACTAAAATGAGTTGTAGCTTAAGGGTAAGAGATCATTAATTTATTACATTTGATATCTGTACACAGAATAAAATCCAAACCAGTGATATATGTATTTGATGCAAAAAAGAGTGAATCTTGCAAAACTGATAATTATTTTGAGCCAAACCATCTGGGAGAAAAGATTTTAAACATTTATCAATAACCATTCACATTGTTTTGCTAAAAACAGAACTCACATTTAGGAATAAAAGAGAAGAAAGCTATGATTAAAAAACTTTAAGAGAAGAAGTAAAAATTGCTACGTAAAATGGGAACACTACAAGTACCAAGTGGAAAGAAGAACTGGTAACAGTCAATACCAGTTACAAGCCCTGAAATATAAACAATAGATAAAGGAAGCAAAAAGATACAAGGAAAGAATTTGTAAGATATTAGGTATCATAACACAGCTGAAGTTCATCTAACTAGAAGAAATGTAAACAATGACTTTGGTGTTTTACATACTAGGCATGGTGGAGTGTGCATTGGCTTTAGTACTGTATGGAGGAGAAGTCAATGAGCATTTTGTGTGCAGGAAAATAAGATATTTTTATATTGTGAAATGACAAAATATTTTGTATTTTGACAGTAACTGAGGATGATAGGAAACACAGATAACTAAAAATGCATGGTTTTAACTTTGCAACTCTTTATAAACACAGTTTCAGGTTTTGAAATTATCATATCAAACATGAATTTGAGGTTTTAATATGTATTACTAAGAAATCTGAGAACCATGGAGAATTTCCAGAAGATTGAAAGAAAACTAATATGCCATTATACAAAAAATGGAAATGCAATGAGCAGTGAACTAGAGGTCTTACTATTTTTTTCCTAAGAGCTTCACTCTCGGCCACCTACTAGATTTTCAACAGTTAATACAAGAAAGCACTAGTTGGAGCTTAAGACAAAATGTGTGCTTCATGTCACCTATTTCTAGCTCATTAATTAAGTATAAGGGCTCAGCTAGTCCCCAGGCTTCTCTCTAGTTGATTAAGAGGTAGAAACACCTCTACAATGTGACTGTCATCTTGAAACAGGTGTCCAAGCACATGGGCATAGACACCCTTTGGGCACACCTCTTCCACTGACTAAAGACTAGACAAGCAGCTTTATCCAGTGCTTTACTTGTACATGGTGAGATGAGGTTAAGTTATCAGAGATGAATACCAGGCTCCTGTGACTGCAATCATACTGTGTCATTCAAAGCTATTAAACCCTTCCTATGTTCACCCTGGGTATCTGTGTTTCTTCTTTTGTGCCCTAAAAGAGAAATACATTTTAAATGATCCTTCTTAAGGAGAAAAAAAGACCGAAGACTTCAAAAATTTAAGTAGAGCAGAAAAAAAGATAGTCCAGTCTATTAAAAAGTTGTGCCATGAAATTTGATTTTCTTGAAAACAATGGATCAAACTGGGAAGAATAGCAAAACAACTATTAAAAACAAGTCAAGAATCATTACATAAGTATGCAGAGCTTTCCTCAAGGGCCTGAAGCATACTTCCTTTTCTAAATATGGTTTTCATATTTACTGTGCTCTGTTAAGCCAAGAGCACTGCAGAATTAGCAGATAGCTATGCAGTGGTAGGCATTTATGATGAGAGTTTCAGATGGTTTTCTTTTTACATACATTACCTAAACATTATACTCATATTCCAGGCATGATTCTCTAAGTTCAGTGTCAATAACTATTTAGTAGTATGCTGGGATGAGAGGATATGGTCTTGTATAGATGACTGTACAAGTAGCATCCCTAAATACCATTCTATGTTTAGCAGTGTACAAAATTCCCTATTTTGCTCCTTCCTGGCTTAGCTTTTCCTGTTGTTCCAACAGTACATTTTAAAACAAAACAGTTCTTCTACCAAGACCTGAGGGTTATAAAAGCTTTGATTCATTATAAAGGGGAGATCAGATTTAACCTGAAGTGAAGAATGGCTTTGCACAACCTGAAGGGTGTGTCTGTAGCTTAAAGCCCGTGGGTTTTTAAAGCAAACCCTGATGAGCTCTAAGGGCTTAGATGATCCTCTTCTAAAGTCTCAACTGTTGGAGAAATCCTCAGAGGAAGGCTATTTCTACAGAGATCCTCCTACAAATTTTCTGAGCCTCTCCACCTGCTATCATCTTTGCTTGGAATCTTCCTTCTGCCAAACACACTAAAGCCAGCTCAGCTTTGTAGCAGCGTGTTGGGTTTTGAAGAGGGTTGCTGTAGTCCTATGCTGTGTGATGAGATTGCAGTGTGTCCACACATCTTTTCCCATCCTACTCAGACTCTGTTCCCTCCTCCTGCATCAACAACAGATGCCCTAAGTAATTCTGCAGAGATTGGTGATACTGCAGGCTGGGAAGTTCATGCTCATGATGTCAAAATTTGCTAACAC
>VYZV01027217.1:53940-77517 GCA_013401275.1 Pandion haliaetus | reverse complement strand
GGTCCGACATTTTGGCGCGCGGGTCCGACATTTTGGGGCAGCGAATTCTTCCAGCAACTTCTTAAAGGGGCCGCCTCTGTAGCCCCCCTCCCCTGCCACCAAGGGAAAACCGCGCCACACAAACCCATAACAAGCCTTTAGGAGTTCCTTTATGGAAGGCTTTACCAGGCCCCACATACACCAGGGACAATGCACATTAAAGGAGAAATAGATCGAAATAATTACTTAATGTCTTTGGGAAAGGCTTTATAGGAATTGCAGAAGTACATGACAATAAGCAGATGCTTGGAACTGGATACACCAGCCCATTCCTTTCAAGCTGGAGACTGGGTCTACATCAAGTAGTGGAATTCAGAGCCACTAACTGAAAAGTGGAAAGGACCATTCCAAGTAGTCTTGACAACTCAGCTGTCAAGGTCCAGGGGAAAGGGCTGTGGATTCATTACTCCAGAATTAAAATGGCTCCCACTTTGTGAACAGTTGAACAACAGTCTCCCCTTGAGCTGAAATTGAGAAGATTATGACTGAATTTTATGTTTTGTTTGTAACAATTACGGTAGCAAGTGTCCCAGACATCACCTTGGGATCAAAACCTCCATTTAATCCTAACACAGAATATAACCCACATACTCTGTAGAAGTGATAGATTTGTACCCAAATGCCAACTTCAGGACAAGGACAAGGCCTACCCTTGATAGGAGTACTGCTACCAATAAGTCATTATTTAACAATCCACAGTCTGGTATGGGATGTTCAGACAATGCATGGTGGCCAAGTCTTTTTGGAAAAAGACAAGAAGAAAAGCTGCAAGTCACCATAATAAAAGATAACCTGAATTCCACCATATGCTTATATGGGCCAGATAATGACTATCTTAAGTTCCTATTCCCTTAGATCTGGAGATGGTGGCTGTGATAATTACACTGCCAATTGAAATAACAAAACTTTTGTAGGGTGTTTCTCAGGATGTAATAGGACCAGTTCATATTGGAGGCCCACACTAAGTCATATAAATATGTCAAATTATTTTGGCCTCCCAGTCCCAGAAGGAACCGGTTGGTATTGGTTATGTGGAATACACACTTGGAAAATACCTCTCAATTGTCAAGGAGCATGCACATTGGGAGCAGTAGTTCCCAATATGACAATAATTGACAAACCTACATAAAGAGAGCAGATGGGTGAGGACCTTTCTCAAATGAACTAGGAGGGGGCTCATCATCTCATTGCGGATTGTCCTTCAGGATTCCATAGTTTAGTCAGATGGTTCCTCCCTGGGATTGGAGTTGGTGAATTGGAGAAGGCAATTGTAAATACATTAGCTGCAATAGAAGACATTGGAAACAGAACCGCTGATGCTATACAGGCATGGCTAAAGAATTTGTTACTATAATAGTTAGAATTTATGCGTGCATCTTAGCCTGGATAATGATTTAATGCTGTAGTTGTTGTAGCCAATTGTACATGAAAGTTAAGAAAATTAATACCAGAGGGTCTCAAAAGACCACCGACCCATGTAATAGCATATATTCTAAAACTCCAAAATTGTGTCTTGGAGAGTTTCTTTGACTGGCTTTTACGGTAACAAGCCTTCAGCCTGGGCTCGGGTCTGATGGGGTTATAGCTTGGGGGTCTCTGGTGAGAAGTGGGCTGGTGTTTGTGCTGTGGGGTCTTGCTTGGGAACCTTTTTCCCATGGGAAATGCTCTTCGAAGATGGTGAGATGCCATGTGCCTGCTGCAGAGAAGCATTAGGTTTCTATCTTTTTTTGCTTTTTTAACTCTGCACTAGGCTTCACAGAGGTAGCTTTGATGGCAAAACGAAAGCATGCAAAATGTAGTAGTGTTGTGGTGGGATTAAGGGTTGCCTGTTCCTCTGTAAATTAATGCTTGGAAGCAGATGCCAGGCTGGGGAGAGCCCTTTCGTTTGGGGAAGGTGGGAGTTGTCCTCTGCAGAATATAGCTTATTGGTAAATGAGGAGACAGCTTTACCTGTATCATGTGCTCTGGGTAATAGTTAGCTTTCCAAGCTTTACAGTTGAAGGCCCCATGTTAACAAACTGGTATGATAGCTCACTTGGCCTTCCATGTGCCTGCACATGATGAAAACTATGTTGGTAGGGACATCTGAGAGGGTGATGAATACCAACATATCTGAGCTGGGCACGGAATAGTGCGTAGTGGTGTGTCTGGCATGGCTGAAACACCATGTGGTCATTTCTGAGCAGTCAAATGAAGTTAATGGCTGCAGGACTGACCTATACACTAGAATTGAAACTGTAGAAAATAAAGATGTTCAGTGTTTCTGTCCTACTTAAAACTATGGGCTAGAAATTTTCTTTGTGGCCTTGTCTCTTCAAAGAGCTGAAGTGTAGATTGCATCGGGGGGAGACTTACTCTAAGGCTCAGTACTGTTTTGAACATCTTCATTCTTGTTTTCAGTTCAAGATGCATCAGCTACACTCTTCCCTCTTAAGGCTTCAAAACAGGTAGGTGTTGCTTCCAAAATACAGAGTTTAAATTGAGAAATAATGTGTAGGTATGCTTAGAGCAACTAGCCTGGAGTACTCTTGTATCTCAGGAAATTATAGAACCTGTATTTGTAATCCAATAATTGCCTGTGGTGTCTCTTCAGGCAGTCCTCACTCTGCTACTGGGAAAGGTCACCTGTTTCTTCCTACTGGAAAGTGGATGTGAGGCTGCTGCAGTTTCTGAACCACTAGTCATCCTGTAACCAGACTACAATAGTACCCTAGATGCTTTTTCTCCTTTGTTACTGTTGTTTCGTCATCCACAGCAGTAAATAGTTTATTGTTTGGAAAAAAGTGCCTGATGCATGTTTCAGAAAACCTGGAACTATCAGGATTGATGTTAACTAAATCAGAGAGCCTATGATGGTTTCAGTATAAGAGTAGTGGACAGAAGTGATTTCTGAAAACTCTGTGCTGAGGCTTTTTTCTGTGCTTAGTGTCACTGCCAGAGGTACTCCCCCTAGTTCTACAAGTGGCTGAAACTGTCGTGTCTCTTGCAGATCTGCCACTGGATACGTGTGGAGACTTGCTACCTCAAAAGGTAAAAAATACTTACTGAAAATTCAACACAAAATGGTGCTTGGTGTTTGTCTAGAGAGCATCTTTTGTTATAATAAGACCAGTAGGTAGACTTCATTCCCAGAGCAAAGTTTTCCCTCTGGTGCCACAATGATGACACTTATTTGCTACTCTTGACCAAGAGAATGATGAGCACTTTTACCACCATAACTTTTCACTGAGGCACAACAACTTTGAATTCCCCTTGGTGTTTTGACTTCTGAATAGGCTGTTAATAAGCTTTTTTTCTTCCAGGATTTGAATTGTGCAATTGGAAGACTTGTGGAAGAAATGTCACCTGGTGAGAAACATGTAGTCTATGTAGGGGTTTCTTCCATGATGCTGCTGAAACACTGCAGTGGAAAGGGTGGGATGTGTAAAATGGGAGGGAAGTGCTTTGGTATTAATTTCCACTCATACGCAGAAACAATTGATACTGGCTAGTATTCAAAACCTCAAATATTTCTTTGTTTTATTTGGAAAATTTCAATCTTCAAAGCTGTCACAAGAGGCGATTGCTTGGTACTATTACTCCAAAGCAGATACAGTGATGATGGCATAGTTCAGCAGAATATCCTGTGACGAGCAGAGTTGTCTTTCGCTCCTATCTGATGTATCTAGCTCTTGTGACCTCTTGCTAGGAGGTGTAGACTTGGCCACGAAGGCTGAAGGAATTTGACTTTTTTTTTCTTCCTTTGTTGCAGGCACTGGGAGAGGAAGCTATAAGCTGTGCAAGGTAAATACTTTATTGCCTGCATCTGTAAAAACTGATTTATATCCTTGATAAGTGAAAAGGTTGTGTGTGATGACAGCATAGTTCAGCAGATGACCCATGGTGATCATGCTGTTACTGTCTTTCGCTCCTATCTGATGCAGCCTTCTCTACCTTAGGCCGTTAGACAATTCATGTGGAAAGGTGAGGGTGAAACACTACTTCCTTTTGCTCTGTGAATGTGTTTTGAAAATTTGTCTTGGAAGATCAGTAAATGGGCTGAACATTAAAAATTTAGTAGGGCAAATAGAGTAGGCTGTGCTTGTGAAATTAAGCACAAATACAGCAGAGCAAATTTTCTATTTCAGTAACAAAATCTTGGTTGATCTGGTGTTAGTACTCCAAGTTCTGCAAGTGTTTTATTGCTCTGCAGGCTGCCCTGGACAGATGATACCTGTGCTTCCAATGTGAAAAGCGATTTCACCTGTTACTGATGTTGGTGAATAGAAGGCCTTCCTAATTGAAGGTAACTGAAAATCATTTTTTAGACGGATGCTGCATTTGGCTGTGCTGTGTAATAAATTGTTTTGCGGTGTTAGATGATTTCTGGAATGTGCCTGTTGAGACTAAATGGTGTATGTGGCAGTACTATGAATTTGGTATCTGAAATGCTTTTCCTGGTTTAGGCCAACTTAGATGTTTACACAAAGTTCATGTCATGGAACTCTGCAACTTAAAGGTTTCCTCCTTTCTGCAATTCCAGCAGTCTCTGGAGTTGAAGAATTAACATCTCAAGGGTGTTGGGGAGAGTGCTGGGAGAGGGCTTTAGGCTGCCTTTGTGGAAGGGTGTGGGAGTGTTGTAGTCTGCTGTAGATGATGTTGAATCAGGTCTCTGATCCCAATGAGGACAAAACTTGACTAAACACTGATACAGTATTTCACTGGAACTGTTATTATGCTAAAACTTTCTGCTGGACCCTATCTAATAGCAACTCTTCCTTTGCAGGCTTCCAAAGTGTTTCTCATTGCAATGTAAGTACTTGGTTTACCTTTGCAAGTATTAGCATTAAAAAAAAAAAAAAACCTGCATGTAAGCTGCAGGGGAGGTGCAAGGGGCTGGTGTTGGCTGCTGCTTGCATCTCAGCCAAAACAGGAGGATGCTTAAGGGGAGAACTGCTGGATAAGGCCCAGCCTTGACAGGCTGGTTTGTGCTAAACTCTTTGCTGCGTGCCTGTGAGCTCATGAAGTTGCTCTAATAGTGCTGTTTATTTATTTGCCCTCTTCCCTGTAGCAACCTTGGCCTAAAGCAGATAGCTGTTCAGTAACAGACAACATGAGCTGCCTGTGTGATGAGATGTTGACTACCTTGACTTTAATCATGGAGGTCTGCAATTAGCTCTATCTGACTTCAGGCACCTGACCAGATTTCATCCTTGTGTGCTTGCTTGTGTGCTGTCCTGACACTTTGCTTTGTTCCAGGGCCAGTGCAGTGAAGCTGTGAAGTGGTGCAGTTGGTAGTGCTACCAGCAAAAGTAAGTTGCCAGCAAATGCCTGTAACTGGTCAGAACTGCATGATAGGTGGTGGGGAAGTTTCTAGATCCTGGCCTCTTAACTGCAGTGTAGCTGCAGCATTAGGCAGAATGTTCTTCAGGATTTTCTTATCTCTACTAAATACATCACAGCTTACCAGCAGTCTGCAGGGTTCCCTTACCCAAGGTGCTAGGGACTGAATCTCATACTTAGTGACCAAACACAGTGATAAGATACAGTGATGATTGTAACAGGATGTACAGAGGAGTTTCTGGAAATCTTAATAAGGCTTTAGAGTACCATCAGCATTGGACTGACATTTTCTTACATGTGTATCCTAGATTTGAGAACGGGAGAACTGCTGGGTACTTGGTGACAGATGCTTCTTACTTGGTAAGCTGCTTGCTTTTCAGTTGCCATAAGACTTTGTTTACTACTTGAAAATGTTAACTGCTTTTTGTAACTGAAAAGAGTATGGACCAGTTGAAATACAAAACTGCTGTGGACTGCTTGATAAGAAAGAACGTGTGGTAACCTGGCAGTGCAAAGCTTGTGCTGACCAAAGACTGTACAATTCTTTGCTGTTTTAACTTTTTCCTGATTAAATTTAGTGGGCTTTTTGCAGGGAGTAGTGTGAGACAAATGATTTACCAATGGCTAGATTAGAGCTTTTATGTGATGTGAATGAAGATGTGGTTGGAGTTAAGGTCTGAAATGCTCATGTCAGGTCCTCCTCCAAGGAGAAACAAAAGTAACAAAACATTAAGCTTCTCTAAGCCTGTACTGTTTGTGATGATTAATTCTAAGCAATGGGAATCTCTCTGAAAGAGGCTGAGGAGGACTCCTGTGCTGAAACAGTACCCACTTTCAAAATAACTCTTGAAGCACTCCCAAGGGGTAGTGTATTAATCAAATTTCACTTGTTACAGACTGAAGCTCATGGGGAGTTTGTGTGAGAAACAAGACTTAACTTATGTCTGAGGTAAGTGTAGAGTACACGGGGTTTGGCAATTACTGGAATATTGTCTTTGTGCTAAATGCCTAGATAGTGGTGCCTAAAATTGGTCCTATAATAGATCTGACTTGTCTTCCCTTTCTTGTATTCTGATTTGCCCACTCTCAGCAATGTGGGAATGAACATGATGTGCTTGAAGCAAGAATGCGCTTCTATGTAGTTCTGAATTTGACTTGAAAAGGAAGGGCTCTTTCTGAGCAGATGCCCTGACAATTCCTGAACTGTAGTCAGTGGTAAACTTGTTGTAGAGTTCTGTTTGTATGAACAGATGATGTGGCCTCAGTGACTCTAAAAACTGGGGTTTTATTGCTGGATGTCTTCACACAGTGGAAATAGTAAAGGAGCTGAATCAGTGGAGACCACTTAGCCAGCACAGCATTGATAATGGACAGCAGAATGCACAGCAGCGAACATATATCGTATCTGATGTATCTGGCTATTCTGTGAACCTACACTATGACACTGCACTCTTGAATTAAAAAAAAAGGCACCTGTATGCTGCGGTTGTCACTGCTCAGTAATTTTTGCTAATCTTGGTTATGTTGGCTAGACACAAATTTAGGATTGAGTTCTAGGTGACTGTGGTGCAAAAACTTTCTTCCTCCAACAGACTGGTTCTCACTTGTAAAGGATAGGTTTTGAAGATGATTTGAGACCTGCATTTTACGTATCAAAACTCATTGAATACAACTTTCTGTTGGGTAGAGACAAAGCAATTAGTAGCTTTGTACTTTTCCCTGATTCTTCCAATGTTGGTAATTCTGTATTTCCAATTCAGTTAGGACTTGCAAGCTTTGTATATATCCTATTTGAGTGTTGCAAGTTGAAGTTGTTGTCAGCTGCCAGCTGAAATGCAGCCTCTTTGTAGGTAAAACTAGTTTGGTGAATAGAATTTCATAAATAAATAAACTTGCATATAGTTTTGTCTGTTATTCTGAAACATTGTCTCTTTTTTCTCAGGGGAAAAGGACTGTGCTGTCTGCCACCTCATTGGGTAAGACCACACACATGAATTCTGTTAAACACTTCTGGGAATATTTGTAGCCACTGATGAAATTTGATTCTGCCAAATGAATTGCTGTGATATTATCATTTCCGTTCCACTTTTCTCTGAGGTTACAAAGCTGCTGTGGGGCTTTTAGCAGTTTTGCTACTGCATATGTTAATTGTGGTTTCTTGCTTCAGGGTGAGGAGGCAACTTTGAAACTGTGTGAAGAACCAAGAAGGTGAGCATAACTGCAATAATGAAATTTATTTGCTGGAACAAATGATGATAACCTTAGCCTGAACTCTCTCTCTGAACAGAGATGAAAATCTAAGGTCTGAGTTGTTCCCAGCAACCTTGTGCTGTTTGGTGTCTTATAATGCTTCTTGTGCTGGTTTGGTGTCTTACAAATGCTTCTTGTGCTGGTTTGGTGTCTTACAAATGCTTCTTATGTCTGTCTTAATAGGTGGAAGATTGCAGAATAATGGGTTACACTCACATGAACAGCATTAAAGCTGAGTTTTGTTGTTTGTTTTTTTTTTTTACCACACTGGTAATGCTTGCCTGATACTGATAGAACAAATAAAAAATTTGCAAACTCCACCTGTTGTGAACTGCTTTCTGACTTGAACAGCTTGCTGTAAAACAGCTCTAGGCTACTTTTTATAAAAGCTTCAAATGCTTGATTTAGAGCAGGGATTAAACTACTTTAAGTGCTAGTCCTGCAAGTGCCTTTTAACTTAGGTGTCAGATAGTGCTAGTGTGTGGACTGCAGTTGAGCTGACCCATACCAAGACTTGGACAAAGCTAAATAACTGAAGAAGTAATTAGTGTTTTGTAGGTAAGCTAAGCACTACTACTACTTGTGTATTTGCTCCTAAAATTACAGGCCACCAGTAAGTTGGGTATTACATGTTCAGGCACAGGTGGTGTGTACAGAATAAGCGCATACACCTTGAACACTGTTAACCCTTTTCCACTGGACTCTTAGGCTAATCTGGTCAGTGGCGTTAGTCTGGAGCAAGATAGCATCCACCTTCCAAGAGGAAAAAAAAAACCAACTATTTGAGTGGAGAGTGTTGGGGGGGTGGGGTGTGTGATAATACTTTTTTTTTTTTTAAAAAAGTTACTGCTTATGAGGCACTTGAACCTGCTTAAGGTATTGCTGCTTCCCAAAACTCATTTATGATAGGTTTCTTCTCTGAAAAATTCATTTAGTTTCCCCCATCTTTCTGTTGTCTCAGGACTAATATCAATACGGGAAAAGTCAGCTCTATGAAGAACTCATTCTCCATAAAACTTGAGCTATTGCTGTAGCAGTTCTCATCAGAAGTGAAACTAGACATCCACACTTCTGCAGGAATATTTTCAGATTATTAGTGTTCCCTAGAACCCTTCAATAAGAGGAATATGTTTGTCATACCTCCCTCCCACTCCAGCTGGTACAATCTACTTAAATTTAAGTTACATCTTGTAGAAGAGCTGAAATCTTTTTAGCCAGGATAGTATTTCATCCTAGAGAAAATGAATTAGACATCCTGTGTCCATGTGCAAATTAAATCTCTTCTACACTAAAGCAAAAGCCATTAATAATGTCTGTTTCCATTCAGAGCTGATGAGTAGCCTCTTAATACTCACCACCACCACTACATTACTTTTTAAAATACCACACTTCATTGTGCCTGTTAAAGAGTTTGAAGGGACTGTCATAGCCTGCAGTATAGAAGAAGTCTTCATGGAATGGTAGACCTCTGTTTCTTAAGATTCTGGCCAAGACTTCAGCTTCCTCAGCATATTTCTCTGGGGAGGCAAATCCACCAAAGGACCTGGTAGAAGTGAAAAGGGAGGGGTTTTTTTGTGAAGGGTTCAAGCCCCTGCTTTTTATTTTCGTAGAAGGAAACTTCAGGCTTGCAAAGCAAGCAGTGTTTGAGCACTTCTGATGCAGTTTGTAGTTACTAGGTAAACTGTGGAACTGTTGGGAAGCATATGGCTATGTATGCTATTTTAAAAGGTAGGATTTAGAAAAAAAAAACAAAAGAAAATGCAAACCTCCTAAGTTGCTTGCAATTATGAGAGCATTAGCTGACATAGATTGTTGCCTGTGGCTTTAATACATGCCGAAAAGGCAAGTGTAGCTTTGGGTGCTTCTGTAATAAAGAACTGCCACACGGGTTCTGTGAGAGCTTGGGATTACAAATAAAGGGGGCTGGAAGAGTGATTTACATGTTCTGTAGCACAGAATGCATCCAAGAGAAGGGGACTCTCTAGGCTGCATTTCTTATAAAACCCACAATCCAATATTTAAGAGTGCTGAAAAATGAATGTTTTAAAGCTTTGTCATTTCTCTTTGTTCTTAGTAAGACACCCAAGCATAAGAAAGATTTCCAAATGCTTGGGTTTTACCAGTGAAGGCTCTGAACAGCAGAATATATCCATAGTTAAAAATCAGCTGTAAGAGAATAGTCCAGAGTCTTAATAGATTAACCCCTTTCAGTAGCTGCCTTCATTAGTCAGCTGTGCTGGTGCTGCTTACCGGACAAAGATAGGTGCTGCTTTCCGCTCTTCAATAAACACAGCTGAGTCGGTGGGCTCTGGTGGAGAGTCCTGATGTTCAAATGGCACAAAGAAAGAGATCTTGAAGTCTGCGCAGCCGTGTTTTATCAGNGGGGGGAAAGTTCTAAGTTGCAAGCAAAGACAGTGCCTGAATGCTGCTGTATGTAAAGGGTCTTGCAGACCTATCCCAAAAGCAGAAATCAAGGCGGCCTCATGGGTGTAATGGCCTAATGGAGTCACAAGGGTGTCAGGCCAGGAAATTGAACCTGCTTTGTCCCACAGCTCATCTACTGTCTTACACTATTCAGCTTCATTTCCCATTTGTGCTTGCAGTTCAAAACTAGCATACTGTACCTTTCTCGTTCTTCCCTTGGATGTAGTGGAAGAGTTTCCAGAAGCCCTGGCGCATTGCCTCCTTCTGGGTTTCTCCCCTAATGACTGTGCTGACCCACTTTGCCATCTCGTACTGACGCAGTTCATAATCCTTTGCCTAAAAGGTAGCAAAAGTCACAGTAACCATGAGGTGAATGTTAAAGATTACATAAATTAATAGCTGATTTTTCCAAATCGGCATGAAAATACTGTTGCAATGACAGAACACCGGGCAACCTCTTTGCTGCAGACGCTAGGTATGCCCCCAGTGTCAAACTGTTTGATGCGTCCCTTGCAAAACCATGCTGTTCTGTCTTAGGCTGAGCTCCTCAGAGCTTCTAAGTAGGTGTTCCTCTCCCCCTTTGCAATTAAGTGTGAACAGTCTACAAAGCAACACTCCCCAGCTCCTTCATGCTCGTCAGCCTGAGAATCCCAAATCCACCTTACCTCTGCAGCACCCTGACTGCAGAGAGCTCTCTTCCCCTGACCTTTAGCAGTTACCATTGTCTCTGCTGAGCTCCACCGAGGGGACTGCAGATCCAGGGACAGAAATGTTTGTTTGAAGGATTTGATCATCTTGCCAGAGCTGAAAGGCAGACACAGTTCATTGGCCTCTCTCCGATCAATGCAAGTATACATATGGAAGAAGAAAGTGCTAGGGCTTTTCTGCCTAATGTCAAAGAGCTTTTCCTCAGCCTCTGGTCTCCAACCTTTCAGTAACGCTTCAGAAGTGACTGGAAAAGCTCAGGCAAAAGACTGGTTCTTTTTAAAAAGCAGTTGTCCCTGAAATTGTGAAAGGCCTGGGTTCCACCGTTTATCCCCAATGATTCAACAAAAAGGGCTGAAATCCTTTTAGCCGTGAAGGAACCAACAGAGAACCAGGACCAAGAAACTACCTCTAGGCTGATGTGGGAGTGTTCATCTTTCAGGATATGCTGCCTTCGCTTCTCCATGAAGTGAAGGCATTTCCTGGCTGTAAAACAGGTTGAGATTCTGCAAGTGGCAGTTTCATGCAAAATCCGTAAGTAAAAAGGGCTTGAAGAGTTCAGCTACTTTTCTCCTGGATGAAAATGTACTGGTGTTAATGGGTATTGAGTGTGTCCATAACTTTATTGGGCCTCTCATAAGAGCTGATGCCTTTCTTAAAGGCCTTTAGCCCCAGAGTCCTGCGAATAGATGAGATTCTCTGTATTTATGAATATGTAGCTACTTTCCTAGGTAGCCTTCACATGGAAGGAAAAAGCTGAAAACACTCAACTTTCTCTCACTGTCCCAGAATAAAGCAAGCGAAAATAAAGAAAATCGCTACTGAAGTAGTCACATCTGGTTAAAACTCTTGAGATTTTAGGAACCTTCTTTTATGATTTTTGTCTATACCAGGCAGATCATAGTACATAACCTACATCGCAAAAGTCTCTGCTTTCTATTACATTACAATGTCCTTTGCACTTCATGTTGCAAAGACAACACATAATTTATTCAGCAGTTAATCTTGATTCTTGGATCATAGTACATTGTCTTCTCAGAGTATAACTTAATTGCATGTTTGTGGGGTAACAGAACAAACTTAGAGGTTATTTTGCATTTCTGCACCTCCTCAACTGTTTATAGCTGCCAACACAAGAAGCCACTGCCCTGTCACTCGTGGCTCTACTTTTTTCAGGGGCTTTTAGTATTAAAGGTGCACTGATGCAATTCACAGCGTATCCCACCTCCAGTGGTAAAGTCTTCAAGTTATGCCATCTTTAACATGACGTTTGTGAATAGCTATTTTTGTAAAATGAACTGCCTTGTGCTACCTGACTACCTTCTTACCTGTTTCCATTTTCTTACAACACGTAGGCTACTGTTGAATGCTATTGATCCCCTTCTGTACCCTGGTTTAGAGGTGGCTACAAGGATATTTGTCTTTGGGATCTATGAAGTTGAAAAGCTTTTATCAAAAAAACACCCCCAAAAAACCCTGCTGGCACTGATATCGCTTACAATCCTTAAAATAAGTAGTGCACAGAGCACTTGCATGTTGAGCTTTTTCTAGCAGCTCCTTCAGTTGTCACCATAGAGCAAGGGAAGACCAGAGAACCACACAGCAGGGGACTGATGCTAGTGGTTAAAAGCAGGCGCTGTCCCCCTCCCTGATACAATATCCTCAGCGGTCTTTACTAGAATGACTGGTCACAGAGGGCTGCTGCACAGTCCAAAGCTGGACAGTTGTACCCTAATACACCTTTTGCCAATAGTATATACAAATCAACAAAGCATAACAATAAAGCAGGAATCCAATCATTTTATTAGAAGCAAATGTGAGCAATTATACTGAAACTTCCTACAGTAATTTATTTTATCCGTTGCCATTTCAAAGGCAAAGGTACTTACTGCTGCTTTGCTGTTGCTTCACTTTGTATTTCTCCTTGCTACAATTTGATGAAAAACACCTTTCTCCTCTTCATGTGCTCCCTGGGTATGTTAGAAAGCAGAGAAGTAAACTTCCTCCGTTTCAACACCTACTGTTGTAGTAGCTGCTGTACAAGCTGGCTTGTCTCTGTAATTGCCAATTCCAACCCCTCCCTGGCACACCTTTTCTTAACTGCTGGTTAGATCTCTCTCAGCTCTGTCTTTCGTAACCTTGTGGCCAGTACTGTCAGTGACTGCATGTACAAAATACTTTTGAATTGCATAAAAAAATGCTTTGGGGGGGGGGAAGACAAACTGAAAGGAATCCTCCAAATATTTACAGTTGAATTAATTTTTAAATCTACAGGAAAGCTTAGCTTTGAGATTTCCATCTGTTCATATAAATATTGCTGTAGGGTGTCCAGGCTTTTTCTGCAGCTGTTAACACATGGGCCAAAGGGACAGAAAGCACAGCGGGCATCTTCGCAGGTTATACTGATGCCATGAGTAAGCGTAGCCAGAACATGCCATTCCACAAGCCGCTAATTATATTAAGAAAGCGGAGAAAGTAGACATACTTACGTATTAAGCTGTCCTTCTAGCTATTGCAGTCTGTCCTTCTGAGGCTGCACATACTCGCAAGATGCTGCATGTCAGTGTTTATTTTAGTTTCGTCAAACTCCGCCCATGCCTCAGCCCTACTGGAGGGAGATGCTGTTATGAAAACCCAAAAGCTGTAGCCCTGTCCTCCTCTGGGTCTCATTGGAGAGCTCCCACACAAATGCTGAAAGCCCCACCTACTTACTGCCCACGAGACAACATTGGGTCCAGTGTGTGATCTGGCTCTACAAACAGTTTTGCACCCTTGTGTAACTTCCCTGGGTTTCAATGGCTTTGTGCCTACTTACGTCAGGGTCAGCAGCAGGTTTTGTGCTCTCGGGAGAAAGAATTTCACATAAATGACATTCCCCCCCAGACTCAGATCACATGAGAGTGATGGTACAGAATGATAGCTTTTCCTTTTTACCCCTGGGGTAAAATGGTAGGTAGAAATCTGGCTGCAAACCAAGCTGAGACCATCCTCATGAGATTTCTGCTGGCATGTTATGAAAGACAGAGTGTTCTATAATGGCTGGCTGTTTTGAGCGGTATTTGAGACTAATCAGCCCCCTTAGCCCTTGGATATCTGCACAAAGGGGTTATACAAAGCTATTGTGAAATTCTGTCCTGCTTGTAATACACAGAGTGAAGCTGGACTCTTCATTTAACCAGCTGCAGCTCCAGACATATTTAGGTACCAGCACAATAGGGCAGATTAAACTTCACAGTCTGAGTTCTGAGAACACCTCCAGTGTTTGTCATGGTTTGTACAAATTCCTTGCAGCCAAATTCAGCTAAGCTCTCCGGGCCTTTTGAAATCAATAGCTGGGAATTACTTTTAACAGGAAGCACACTTTGCTTGCAGAGAACTTAATCACAAAGTGATGTGTGTGATATCTGTGACAGCTGAGTGATACACTCCTGTTCTAAAACGGGGAATGAAAAAACCCAAACCCATGCCAAATAGCAATTGCAAACTTACCTCTGAAGCCACAAAGCTCTCTACAAAGCTCCCCACAGAAGTGGTGTAAAGAGTGGTTTACTAGTGGAGCCTATTAGAACATGCTAAGGCCTGAAATGCAGAACCAGGTCTCTGCATGCTTTGTACTTTTATTTTACAGAGTAAACTTTCTCTTCATTTTACCTGTGTTCTGCTTGGGACAAATAGGAAAATCACCAGGGTGTTTCAGAGAAGCGGAAGCTGCTACTTCATCGTCTTTGCTCAGGAGATACAGGCATGCAAGGGCATGTGCTTGTGTAAGGTTAGCTGTTGCACTACTCCATCACCCTAATGTTCCTGTTAAGTGTGTACTAGTAATGATTTTCTCCGGAGTAGACAAGGCCATGTAAGAAACTATACCCAGCCACAACAGTTTGGCAAATCTCAACAAATTTACCCCACTCACGAGCACAGAGAAGTATTGCCTTGAAAGGGGGGCAGTTAATCTGTAGATAAACACAAGCCCACTGTGAATTCTCGTTTTGTTTCTGAAGCTGAGAGGCCCAGAACAAATCCCCAGTGAGTTTGTATGTGTCCAGCTGATGTCCCTGACAAAGACCTAACTGTTCCTGGTGGAGTAGCCCGAGGCTAGAGAACAATCATCAGTGTTCTCCCAAGATGTTGTTTTCCAACACTTGTTTTTCACATATCCATTGGGAGAACATGTCAACAGTTGGAAGAGACAGTAGGGCAAGCATGAGGACAGGTATTCTGTGCATAAGTATATACATACCCAAACTGTATATAACTAGGTGGATGGGGAAGGGATTATGATGGAAGCTGACACACAGTCTCACTAGTACCTCCAAACAGGGGAAAATCTGAGTATACTAACTCTGTACACCTTGCCCTTTACACAGGAAAATAACATGTAAGAACTGGTTTAGCACCTTGAGGTCTCAGTAGTTTGCAGAACATAAGACAGGGAAGTTCAACAGCATACGTACAGTGCTTGTTTGCCTGGCTGTCTCTCCTGCACGGGGAAAAGCAAAACCAGGCAGTAATAAAGGCTCATACTGCTTATATACATACCATATACTGTATCTCTAATGCAAAGAGTTGCTGCCGACAGAGGAGCCCTAAATGTACTAAACAGGCAGTAATTAAGTCTCAAAGGTAGCCTATGACACCTCTGTTTCATGTCATATATATATATATGTCTGGGACTTGGCTGGTATTTTTTAGAATAGCTGACAAAGCAATGTTTTTCTGCACTGTTGCCTTAAACTCAAGGAGTAGACATGAGGGCACAACCACATAAAAGCGTGCGATCTGTAGCTTAACTTCACTGTTTTCAGCATGCACTTCTGTGCAGAACACTGTAAGAACTTGTACTTAAGTAATGGCTTTTCAGGCTAGCAGCTTCTCTTGGATAAGTATAAGGACAAGCCTGTGGCGTCATCAGTTGTGACTTCCATTTTTCCTCTCTATAGATGCTATCTATAACAAGCCCAGACGAGACCTTAACCAACATGCTATATAGCAAAAATGCTTATGTACACCTGCTCTGTGGCAACATTATAATAGCTGCTGTCAAATTCATGCAAGTGTGTTGTAAGTTGCCTTTATCCCTAGAGGCAAGCACAGACTACTTGCACAAAAAAGATGAATCTTTTCAACTGACCAAACTGTGTCAGGATTGGAGAAGCCCTGGAAAAAATGTTTTGTTACAGTATGGCTAATGATAATTTAAAGTCTTGTTCTTGTAGCTGACGAGTCAGTAGCATAATATGAAAAAACTGCATGTGAGGGACAGAGAGGGATGCACGTGTCTCCAGTCTGGCCACTCACATGTTCTGACAAGTGGTCTCAACCCAAATGCTCCAGGCAGTTTTGCATTTCTGCCTAAACCTGTCAGAGCATCAGTTAGCCTTGCATTTGATAATGATGTTGATTTAAAAGAACTGAGACTCTTCACCTATAAATGGCATTTGCTTTTGCAAACACACACTTACCAGATGATGCAGAGGCCCTTACTTCACAACAAAGTTGAGCATGTGATGTTACTGTAGTTAGTGTAAATAATAGTCCAGGGCAGCAAAAGTGTCTTTTTATGTTCTTAGATGAACTGTGGTTTTCTGCAAATTCATCTCCCAGAAGAAGTCTCTTATCTCCTTGTTCTAAAGAAAGAGAAAGCCTTCTAGCAAATTCCTTTTTATATCTTATTCTCACTTCCAGCAAGGAAAATGAAGAAGCGTAAATGTACCATCTTCTAAAGAAGCAGTTCAATGCACTATAGTACTGTTCCAGGGAGATTCCATCTTATCCTTTGCAAATTGTGGAAGTGAAATCTCTGCCATAACTCTAATGAAATGGTATTTAGACCTTATGCTCTAACCTATGCATTTTATGTCAGCACATCAATTTGTTACCATTGGATTGGCCTTCAGCCAAAAATCATTTGCTTTCTGGAAATGCATACATGGATTTTGTCCATCTGCTTTTTGCCTGGTTCCAGCTAATTTGTTGGAAATGACACATGAAACTATTGCATCTGCCTGCTACCTTGAACAGCTGACTCAATGACAGCATTACCTAAAATCTTGCTAAATGAGTGACTCCTTGCTCACTTCATCAGAGATTGCATGGAATTGACTGCTCTTGACCAAATAAAAAGCTTCCTACATCCAACAACACTCTAGAGCACTCTTGACTTGGCATTTTCCAAGATTTCTCTGCTGAAGGTCACGTTTTGGAATCATTCTAGGTTTGGCGAATTAATCCTAAATAATCCTTCCTGCCAGTTGCCATGAAAAACCTTCCTGTCTTCTGTCCATAGAGCCCAGAGAGAGACTAGAAGCTTTCTCAGCTGTATATACTGCTTTATTCACTTGGCTTCTTTCCAAAATAAGGGTTATTTTTAATATGGATCTGTTTAGGGATCTAGCTATCAGCTGAACCCCACAAGCAATTGTCTCAGTAAACTTCTTTAGCCAGCACTAATACTCATCTAAATCCACAGAAAACTTGCACTCCTCTCTGAGTGCTGGAAAGAGAGGAATTGAATTAATCTTCCACTACAAATTCATCCACATTCTGCTATTGAAAGATTCTTCTCAGAAACAAGAACATGAAACAAGGTGAATTTTTATCTTCAAGATAAGAACATCTCATTCAGGGAAATAGGATTAAGGTCACATAGGTAACAGTGTTTGCTAGAAAAAAGCCTTGACACAAATCTACTGTATTGCTATTTTTGCTTTTTTAAATGGTATTTAACAATGACTTAAGCTATAGCCTAAGGTGAGAGAGAATACACCTTCTTTGCAAACAACTCTGAAGAGGAAAGAGCCAGGCGTCAATTATCTGAGAACATTACTCAGAGAGAGGGCTCAGAAAAACAACCTCAAAGAGAACAGACATTTACTGATTGTTTCTTATCAATAGGAAGGTCCAGTATTTGAAGTCACCAACAATCCGTACCACAAACAATGCTCTCAAGCAATACAGAGAAAGGATGTAGCAAGCACAGTGGCAGCCCAAGGCCTTTTGCATCTCACCTGCTACACAGCCTGCTCTTCTGCCCCCGCCCTGGATTAAGCTCCTGACTCTGCTGAAGGCTTATTTTGGGATGATGGGAACAACCCCAATAGCCTGAAAAGGACCCGGGTATGTGCAAATTGCCCTGGAGTGGCCAGGGTTTCCCTATGGAGTCTCAGTGACCTGAAAACATGTCCAGAGATGATGGAAACAGGCCCAGAGCATAAGGACCAGTATCTTAGAAAAATGTTAGAGAAAACGGTCTCCTAAAATAATCATATTTTCCACTTTCTCCAAAAAGACATGGAGAGATAACCGAAAAAATGGTGAGCTTCTTGCTAGGGCTGTCTCTATTGTGATAGCTCTTCAGCAGTACGAGTTGAGGACGACTGTGGTACACACTGGGTAATGCGAAGCAGAATGAGGAATCCATTACAAAGCCCTGCAATCGTGAATGTATTTATTGGCACGCAGGCGTTAGTGATGCATGGCTGTAGGAAAGTGTTCTCTTTCTGGTCTGTAGATCCAACTAACCCCCTAAGCACAAACTGATCAGTTATCCTATCTGAGGGTTTGTCTGTTAAGCTTCTTCCTGATCTTAGTTGTGTGAGTCTGAATCATATCAGAACTTCTCCCACCTTCTAACAGTGGGGATTTTGGTAGTGGATGTGGGGTTTCGGTGGGCATTTTTGTTATTTAGATTGTGCAAGTAAGGCCTCCAGAGATGGATTCTTAAAGAACCTGGTCTCTCTTTCTCTCCTTTCTCAAGAAGAGCCAATGCTGCATTCTGCAGCAGATGGCACTGTTGTTTGTGCTCAGAGGTGAGTTTTACTTCAATACATAAGCCCCCAAACTCTCTTGGTTGCCAGTGGCCACTTCAGTTCACTAATGGATCCAGTGCACCGTGACAGTTCTTTCTATTTCTAAAGCCTTACGTTTGAATATGCTCAGGTATCTATTAGTGAACTGTTAATGGGAAGATGAAACATTTAAGCACCTTAACATCTTGGTATGTTAAACATCTTTTATGCAGCAGACACACCAGTCTGAGTGTCTATGTTAGGACAGTTAAGAAGATCCTAAATTAGGAAAATCCTCCAGGTTAGGAGGATTCTAGAAGAGTTAAACTGGCAAGCTTCCAGATAGTATTGATATCCAACTTCACAGTTTAAAACTCAAATTTAAAATCAGAGAGGTCAGTATTTCTTTTGATTTTTGGACCTTTAGATATAGAGCAGAGAAAATGAGGTAGATGCTCTACATATAATGACATCATGTCAGCTTCTCAGATGATGTACTTCTGAATACCAGCCAGCCGAGAGAGACGGCATTTAACAGAATTTCATCACTTTCACAGGTTTTGTCTTTTTGAATTTCTGCCATCATTTAGGCTTGGGTACTTCATATTTGTTCTGAAAACAGGTTTTAGTCTATCTTTAAGAGAATATTATATCTGGATACATTTATTTATTGCAGAGAGAAAGAGAAGCAAAATTATAGTTTAATTATGGCCAACCAGAACTGCACTCATGGTAGCTTGAGAAATGGGGAAAATCCAGATGTAAAAACTGTGTAAAAACTGTGTATAGGTAGAGAGAAGTGTAATTTGGTGAAAGTAGAAGTAAAGGACAGGGGTGGTAAATTGTAGTCAGTGTAGAAAATGATTGAAGTTATAATACAGCAACAGCAAAAACGTCTGGAGGACACTTGCAGGGCCTTTGGCTTCAGTAGTTAACCTACCTCAGCAAATCAGTTATTTGAATAATGGAGTTCTTAATAGATATGTGAATCCACTATGTTGGCACGTGGCAACAAAAGTGTTTATAACTTCCCTGTTTGAAATTACCTTATGGAGTTATTTAGATAAGCTTTTGACATTCATGTTGATTTCTTTTCCTTATAGAAAAATTGCTTAAATCTATAAAACAGTATTTTTATTTCTATACTTGTTTTTGAAAAATAGCAACTGATTTTTGTTGCTGTTTTCACTGGTGTCCTAATATCCCCTGAGCTTTGGCACTAATGACACTTCAGTGCTTATTTCAGTGGCAAGTGGGAAGACACTTTTCCGGTCACTGCACAGCATGCTGCAGCTGCAGCCAGCCTAAACTCTTCTGCCTTGCCCAAAATTTACAATGCAGATTTTGGAACCTGAATGTGAGTTCATGTATTCAGATTCTCCTGAATATAAATTCCCACAGCCAGTTAAGCCTTCCTAAATGTGGTTTTGTTTTTTTTCCATCGGAAGGATGTATTTGGCATTAAACATGCACTTGAAATGAGTACAAAGGAGAGGAAGTATTTTAAACGTCAACAGTTTCTTCTTTTTCTCATCCTTAAGACTCTGAACTCACACAACATTGGCACTGCTGATTGCATGTGGTACGCTAGCACTCAGGACATTAGCAAAAGGGGCCGCACAGATATTCATTTGCTGATGACTGTAGGAGGAATGAAGAGAGTTAGTAATTATCCACTGTATTCTGTAGTACTGCTGAACTGAACCTATGCTGTCCTTCAAACCTCTGTGGAATAACTTGTGTATTGGTTTTGGCTAAAGCACAGTTCTTTTTCCTTCTAGTAATTACATAGGGCCGTATCAGTGTAAATATCAGAGAGCCTTAGAATCTTTACCATCATTTTCTTAATAGCATTCCTTCCAAAGGTAAGCAAAGAGTACCCTGAAACACAAAACCCTCATCCAAGGACCTGGGGAGAGGGACAGAGGCAGTGAGGGGAGTCAGAAACACCGATCGGGGCTTTGAAGCATGTGGGAAGACAGTCCCAACCCTGAACCAGCACTGAACTGGGGAGGTGATGGTCTGGGGCAACTCTAAAATTTGTCAAAATGTCTCTTAAACTACTGTAAGATTTTAACCCCCTCTAGCCAGCTCTAAACCACTGTATCCCTCTTCTAAATTGCTCTAAAAGTCCTTTAATCAGCTCTAAAGAGCTGTAAGGACCTCTGTATTGCTGCAGTGAGGCAATTGCCTCAAAACAGATTTAATTTTCACAACAGTAAGTGGTCCCTAAACCACTCTAAAACTCTTCTAATCAGCTCTAAACTGCCACTAAATGGCTCTAAACATCTCTAAAAATTTATTACCACCTTTGAAATACCTTAAACTTCCTGTAAGTATCTCTAAAGATCTGAAAAATAACTCCAAATTCCTCCAGAACTCCTCAAAAGCACACTAAGCAGTTCTGAGAAGCTGTAATATCCATTTAAAGAGTGCTAGGGTCCTCTAAACTGCACTAACGTCTTTCTAAACCTCCTCTACGCAGCTTTCAGATTCAGCTGATCTTATCTAGAACTCCTCTACATTGATCTGAAGATCCCTGAATTTCCTTTGGACCTCTAAAACTCCTCTAAGGACCTCTAAAACTCATTGACTATGTTCTGAGGTGCTCTCAACCCCTCTAAAATACCACCAGACAGCTACAAAACATCATGGGTGAGCTCTTAAAGAGCTATTATTACACCCCCTAAATTTCACCTTTTTTAATCATTTCACTGATTCTAAAACACTCTAGGGTGCCACTAAACCAGCCTGGGCTTCTTTAAATGGCCCCAAAATACCTCTGAAATGCACTACACTGCTCTACAATCCATCTAAACAGCTCTAAAATTCTTCTCATCAGCTACAAACAACAGTGAGAAGCTATAAATTCCTCTAAAACCTCCACTCTACATCTCTGAAAATCCTCTAAACAACACTTACATCTAAAATTCCTCCGCACTGCTTTAAGCAGCAGTAAAATGCTTCAGAATAGATCTCAAACCCCTCTCAGTCTCCTTGCAACTGCTCTAGAACTCCTTTCTTCAGTTCTGAAACTCCTGTTTAGAGAAACAACACTAAAACTTCTTTGAAGTCCTCTAAACCTGCTCTGAACAGCACTAAGCAGTGCCACATCGCTCTAAATTGATCTAACTCCCCTAAAATCCCTATAAACAGTTCTAAGCGGCTCTGAAGTCCTGTAAAGTGTGCCAAAACTCCTGTAAAGCACTGTAAACAACTGTAAACTCCTTTACCTCTTCTAAACCTCTTCTAAAAAACTCAGAGCACCTCTAAACCGATCTAAAGGTCCTCTATGTTGCTATAAGCAGCACTAATGTGTCTCCAAATACATATAAAATGCCTCTAAATCTCTACTGTGCAACTCTAAACTCATCTACACAGCTCTAAAATTCCTCTAAAGAGCTCTAAAACCCTTCTAGACCAATCTGTAACTCCTACCAACTGTTCTATGCAGCTTTAAACCACTTCAAGCTACTCTAAAACTTCTCTCATATGCTGTCAACAGCAAGAAGTAGCTCTAAAACTTCCTTAAAATACTCAGATAATCTTCTGAACTTTCTCTAAATGGCTCTACAGAGCACTGAACTGTCTCTGAACCTCCCGAAATACACTGTTCTTCTGGGGCCAGTAGTACTTAGCCTCTTCATTAATGACCTGAACGATGGAGCAGAGGGCACCCTCAGCAAATCTGCAGAGGGACCTTGACGGGAGAAATGGACTGACAGGAACCTCAGGGACTACAACAAAGGGAAGTGCAATGTCCTGCAGCAGGGGAGGAATAAGCCCATGCACCAGTACAGACTGGGGGCCACCTAGCTGGAAAGCAGCTTGGCTGAAGAGGAGCTGGGGGTGCTGGTGAACAAGCGGAACATGAGCCAGCAGTGTGCCCCGGCAGTATCCTGCATTAGGAAGAGATTTGCCAGCAGGTCGAGGGAGGTCATCCTTCCCCTCTGCTTAGCACTGGTGAGGTGCATCTGGAGTACTGGGCTCCCCAGTAAAGGGAAGACATGGACTTCCTCAAGCGAGTCCAGTGAAGGGCCTCGAAGGCGATTGTGGGATTGGAGAATCTGTATTGCAAGGAGAGGCTGTGAGAGCTGGGACTGTTCAGCCTGGAAAAAGAGAAATTACCCACAGGGATCGAAGAGCATAGAGAAAAGGCGATTTCTGGAAGAATGAGATGAGCGTCAAAGAAAAGAAAAATACATGTGCTTTGTGAGAACCTGTTAATAAAGCCAAACCCCAGAGAAAGCTCTGCATGTGAACAGCCCACAGCAAGCATATTTTAGAGTGCAGGAGGAATACCACAAACCCAAACTCCTGAGATTATTATGTGACTATGTGAAAAATGTTCTCCCAGAGCACACAACAATGAGGGATTGTTCCCTCTACTGCAGGCACTGGATGCTCTCAAAACGCACTCTGATGGAAGATCTGAAAGTGCATGCTGGAGGTAAAATGTTTTATTGCACCTGTTTTATGGATGGGTGTAGAAAACCCAAATTATTTTCCCTAGGAGGCAAACAAGCCCACAGAAATGCTGCAAGCTGCAGGCACTGGGGCATATTGAAGAAAGACCTATTGATGTCTTTATAGTGGCCAGTCCATATGCACTCTATATGGCTGTCGTGGTTTCGGTTTCAGCCCAGCTGGTAACAAAGCACCACAAAGCCTCTCACTCACCCCCGCACCTGACCACGTTGGGATGAGGAGAAAATCCAAAGGCAGGCTCGTGGGTCGAGACAAGGACTGGGAGGGATCACTCCCCACTTATGGTCACGGGCAAAAGACAGGCTCAACTTGGGGAAGAAACAAAATCAATTTAATTGACTACAAATCAAATCAAATCACAAGGGTATTAGGAAGGAAAACCAAACATCAGAACACCTCCCCTCACCCCTCCCACCTTCCCGGCGCAGCTCCATTCCCAGTTCTTTCTACCTCCTCCCCCCGGCGGCTCAGGGGAACAGAGGATGGGGGTTGAGTCAGCTCGCTACACGTTGTCTCTGCCGCTCCTTTCCTCAGGGGGAAGATTCCTCACTCGTCCCCTGCT
>VYZV01027217.1:24571-37789 GCA_013401275.1 Pandion haliaetus | reverse complement strand
TTTCTTTTTTTTTTTTTTTTTTTTTATTAAGAACAACTAACTATAGTAAAAAGCTGTTCACGTGGGCAGCAGAGTAAAGAGTGGAAATCGGAAATGTGTAAGTGGTCTACCCAAGTGAAGCTGAAATGAAATGGAGTTATTGACTGTAAATATAAAAGAAGGACAATAACTGTTTAAGATGAGGAGCAGTGGTTGCAGAAAAGCTGGTATAAAATATCTGGTTCGTCTGAATTTTGAATAAACTTCCTGTGATCAAGTTTTGCAGCAGCCTGCCAGGTAAGCTAGCAGGGTATAAAATTGCTATGCTAAAGCTTGGCTCAAAGTTTATGAAATACATTGCGTCTTGCCAGCTGTAATAACGTGGAGCGACGGTAGAGGACACCCAAGCTCGCTCCTGTCCTTACTGTCTCAGAGTTGGTATTAAGGCTGAGGAACATGAACCTGGCCAGAGTTTGCTGCTGTGTGTTGGCACTATCTCTTCCTACACCAATTCATTTTCTTCAGCAAGGTTTTGGGAAACACTCATGCTCTCTGAGAATGGACTGTGGGTGTTTTCTTTAATAGGTATAAAGTATACATTCAAAACCTAAAGAAATACATATATAGATAGGTATGTATAATGTTATGTAACAATACTTAGTAATAATATTTCTCCTGTACTTAACTAGCAACTGAAAATTGGTGTTTCAGTATTACTGGTTTTCAAGACCCTTTCACTTGTACATGCTACAGATCTGTATTTTTATTTGCAGCTTCGAGTGGAAGGCTTTAACTACATTGGCATGGGCAATTCCACTAACAAGAAAGATGCGCAGAGCAATGCTGCTCGAGACTTTCTCAATTACTTGGTTCGGGTGAATGAAATGAAAAGAGACGAAATTCCTGCTTTTGGAGTAAGCTGCTCTTTCTCCTTACCAAAGGCTAATCTTTAATTGCATTGCTGTGCGTCTTGTTGCATTTCATCCCTGGAATTCAGTCTGGCATCCGTGTGCAGTGAAGAAGACTGAATGTGCAGGACTTCTGCTTGCAGTGCTGGAAAGCTGGAACACGTACAGTGAATGTTGTAGAGTGATCTGGTAAAAACAGCTGTGTGTCAGTCTGCATAACTGGTGAGGCTGGGGAGAATTCAGAGTTCCTGTAAGGTGCAGCCTGACTTTAAAAGTGCTGAGTACTCACACCTGACACTGNAAAAAAAAAAAAAAAAAAAAAAGAATTATCACAGACATCTCAAACCAGATATTGAAAATTTGGCATTTTTTAAGTTGTAGAGGCTTTCTGCCTTAGCTCCTCGTGTGTGTAACAGGATCACTGCTTTTTATGATGTTTTATGAACCGTGCAAGTATCAGCAGACTATCACATAAAAGCTGAGGAGGAGGGTAACTCTTATCTTTACAGCAATTTTAGAGAACAGTAAATAAAGCATGAAGCTACATGTTATGCGCTGGGAGGGAAGAGTTTTTCTAGTGCCTCATTAAGGTTATATCTAATCTATATAAGATACATAGTTTGATCAGTGGAAGCAGTGTCCCTGCCTCGTTAGCCTAGGTGAAGGCCTACCGTGACAGGACCTACATTGTTTCTGATGGACCACTTAGTTTCATGGCAATGCAATGTGCTGCATGGCTGGGTCCTAAACAGGGATAGCATGTTCTGTGTCTTGAATAAAGAAGAGGTAGTGTGATCAGTTAGCTAAACATACACCTCTCAAAATGGGGAGAATTCAAGTTTTAATCATTAACCATAATTTTGTCATTTCCTAAAGGTATTAATGTTTTCTTACAGCTTTTTGTCTGTGTGTGTGTTCGTAAAGTATATTTCAGTTCCTTTGGATATACGATACCAATATCTGTTATTTTAACCTGGGTGCTGAAACAGTTGATATTATAATTGCTGAACTTCAGTAAGTCAGGGCTACGTGTTGGTTGGAAATCCTTTTATAGGACACCCACAAAAAGCCAAATATTCAGCAATTGTATTCTTTTCAGTTTTTAAAAGGGTGTTACTACTGAGGGTTACTGCTGGAGGTAACTATTGTATAATGATGCATGATCTCTTTAAACTGCCGAACAGTTTTCTAGCTAAATAGTAAAAAGACTTATGCTGTATGAATGTGCTGATATTTCCCTTCATTCTCTCTCCTAGCCAGCAGCTGGTGATACCCCTGATGGACATGAAGCAGCTACAGATGTTTCTGGTTCCAGTTCTACTTTGGGTGGACCTCTTCCTCCGCATTTGATTATAGAGGCTGAAATAGGTAAGACTGTGGAAAGTGTAATTTACATGTAATATATGCATATAGATTTGGGTGGGGTTTTTCCTCCCAAATAACATAATTCTGCAGACAGAAGACAGTTAGAAGTCATTGTAGTTTTGAGGCAGAGGTGTGAATGACTGCATGAGATCTGAGGGACTGGTCATGTCCTGTTGAGGTTGCCAGGCAATACCTCTCCATTGCTAAGAATGTGTTTTGGGGGAGTTATTTTGTTTTTGTTTTTTATTTTCCACGTGGTAGGCAATGGCCCAGGTGCAGCACCTGGAAACTGTGGCAATCGTGGAGCTCAGTGGGACCGGGGTGCAAATTTGAAAGATTATTATTCAAGGAAAGAGGAGCAAGAAGTACAGCCAGTAAGTCATTGCATGGAATTCCGCTTTAGTTCTTAAATAGTTATATTTCACTCCCTTTAATTTGTTACTAGCGTTTATAATCAAGCTTGCAGTTTTCATCTGATATTTTGCTGTTGGTTTTAAATCTGTAGATTTACTTGCTGACTTTTAACAAAAGTAACTTGTTTAAGCTAAGAACAAAATAAATCACTCTGGATACTGTGAATATCCAATTGTTTGTATAGACATTTTGTTGTGAAAATAAGGAAGTACTGAGGACTTTTTAGCATTTTCTGTAATGTCTTAATTATTTTATAGCGTCTAGACAAGTTATTTTAAAGATTTGTTGTAAAAATGTTTAAAACTGAAATCTATTAAAAACTAGTAAATTATACTTTTTTTTTCAATATTAGACCTCAGAGTCAGAAGTGGACTTAAATGCTGATCTTCATGGGAGTTGGACCTTGGAAAATGCCAAGGCACGTCTAAACCAGTTTTTCCAAAAGGAGAAGATTCAGGAAGAATATAAGTACACCGAAATGGGGCCTGATCACAACAGGTTTGGTAGTTTTAGTCACCTTCTGCGTATGAAGGGTTAGAAATTACTTGGATGACAGTGGCTAATGACACTTCTTTGCAGTGCTCCATAGTGCCATTTGAGAAAGCAGTGTTCTTTACCAGGACCAAGAACATTCCTAAATCTTGAAATGGGGGTGATGAGCCTTGGTTTTGAGATCTGAGTGATTGAATAATTTCTATCTGATGTTTTCGTGGATCTGCAGCTTTCAAAATGATTGCTGTGCTCTAGCTGACTGTTGAAGTGTTGGTTTGGATGGAAAGAGTGCTAAGTTGCTTGCGGTAATTGTATGACCGTAGTTGCCTTTGTACATTTTGAGTAAATCTTAAATATGCTTACGTTACTTATGTAGGAATGTCCTTTAAGGACATTTTATTTATTTTTTTCTTATAATTAACTTTTTTGGCAGCAGAATCTTCTACTGGAAAAATTAGTTTGGTAGAATCTTCCTGAAGGAGTTTTGAGGGTCTTAAATTTCAGTTGAAACCAGCTGGATATTTCTCTTTTTTGACTTTCTGCCCATTCCATCAGAAAATTTGCATGTGCTTCTCCCAGATGAAAATAACACGTAACAGATTGTACATAAAGAATTGACAGTTTTTATTTTTTACACCTGTTTGGAATAGTCTTTAGAAATCATCAAAACTTCAGGACATTGTATTATTTCTTGTGAGATATAATTATATTTTGTGGTCAGAAACAATGGCATGCTGCTGCTGCTGGATTCTTGTTGGGTTTGGGGTTTTTTTTTTTTCATTATATAAACTTGTGTTCTATGAGAGTTACTATTTTTAGAAAGACAAGTGAATTTTCTTATTACAGTCTTCCATGAGAGTCTTACTTGCAGGACTTCTGGTATTCTTTTGTTGTTGAGTCTTACAGGCATTTAGAACATCTAAAATACGTGTATTGGTGTCAGAAAGTTCTAAATTCTCATTTAAAACCTATCTTCAAGTCACTTACATTCTCAAGCAAGGACTTTTCTTTCCCTTAAATGAGTGACATAAAAAATTAGTTTGTACAGTACTAGGAATTTAAAATATTCTCATTGCAGGTGTAGTTCTTGAGCACTTGTTTTATTCTCTAACTTGCAGATTATTTGTGCAGCTCATTTTGTTATGCCTTCTGCAGGTAAAAGCATTAGACCCCATGTATTTAAATGTATATAATCTTGAACAGAATGAGGTGGCCGTAGATGACAGTATGTTTCTCAGCCTGCTTACTGTTCTTCTGGAGAGCATTTCAGGGTTTCCTATTTACTACATCCAGGAAAGTTTGTGTGAATTGCCCTGGATGGAATGGCAGAAGGGGGAAGTAACTATCTGCTGCAACAGATTGGATAGGCATGAATAAATCCTAATGTGTTCTAGCATTCCTTGAGAGAGGACAAACTATTGGATTTAATCCCTTTGATATATATATATACAGGAGAGGAATGATTTCAGATGTTTTTGGAATTTTGAGGACAGTAATACAGTTTTGGGGGTTTTTTTTGGTTTGGGTTTTTTTGGGTTTTTTTTTTTTTTTTTTTTGGAAAATCCACTTTCCCTTTTTTTTTAAAATTTTGTTTTTTTTTTTTTTTTTTAAAGTAATGGTCTTTATATCAGAAATGTCAGCCTTCTCTCTCTCAGAGGTTTTTAAAGGAGAAAGGTATTTTTGTTGCCAATTAATCATAGTCACATGGTATAAGAACTTAGTAATAGCTGGAAAATTTGGATTTGGAAACTTTGTTTTAATTGCAACAGGGGGTTATAAATTGTAAAGGTAAACATGGCTCTCCTACTACACAAAGTATGACCTAAATATTAGGGGATGGGATGTGGCTTTTCTCTTTTGGGATTCTATCGGTAGTGTGGGATGCCTTTGCCTCCTTGTGTTCCTGCCGAAGATGGTAGCAGCAAGCGACACCGAAGATCTGTGCATGTTCACACACGGGCTGTTGAGGCTGTGCTAAACAATCACGTGGGATTCTGCTGTGAACTGATTTCTGGTGTTGCTGTTCTCCCCTTAGGTGGAGGAGAATGAGATTGAATGCTGACTATAGGCCTGGCTGAGAAACATACTGTCATCGGTGCCTTAGTTGGCTGTTGTGTCCCTGAAAGCCAGTGGCCTTCGACCCATGAAGCCACTGTGCCTGAAGGTCAGTTCACTGGTAGTACAGGAAGGAGTTCTAATTTGAAATTTAAATCCCTCACTTAACCTCTTTTGTCTGTTTACAGCAAGAAATGAAGGACACAGATGCAAGGCTCTGCCTGCAGCTGTGGAAGTACCAAGGCATAGTTTTCAAAGAGGATCTCAGTCCGATAAAGCCCAGTCATACCCCTTGAATCACATTTGCCAGTTTAAATCCTGTCTTACAAGAATTCGGCTTTAATTTTTAATCTGTGCAAATACACACTTTGGTTTGTGATTCTTAAGAACATGGATCTTGGTTTCCATTATCCTCTGTTGACACAGGGCTTTCTCATTTTTTTTTTAAGCCTAAATTAATAAACGAGTTGACCTTTAAATGAATTGGTTACATGCCTTCTACGCAAACTGTTAAATTTGCTGTACAGAGTTACTTTTGACTATATGCTGTTCCCAGAGTATGGCAATAAGGGCTTCATGAAAATTCAAGTATTCTGTCTCCTTCTGTGCAGATGTGTTCAATGGTCTTTGACAAAATGACCTGGTTTAGTTTTGTCTTTGCTCTGAGCTGGCCGAATGTGTGGCAAAAACCAGGGTATCTTTATTAAGTGTTGCATCTGACTTGATAAACCCAGGCTACTAGTGGGTTACATTAGTGTAATGTGGGATACAGTTAATGGTGCAGTGGGATGCACGTTAATGTTACATTAACATGCTGTCTGCTTTATGTTGCCTTAGACAACTCAGAGCATATTTCCTAATAATGTGGCTTTAAATTTCAATGCTGAATGGTGGCATTTGCAGGACTCTTCTTAACCAGATCTACTGGTTCTATTGATGGCAAGCCTGTTACCTACCTACTAACTTGGGGTTAAAGAGACTAAAAGCAGTAATATTTTACCTTGGCCATTGATGAGTTGAGAGTTTCTGACTGAGGACACAGAGACCTTTGCCTAGAAAAATTGGAAAGAGTGGATCTTTTTGCAGCGTCAGTGTCACCTATTGATAATTGTACCTTTATATTCTTTCTTTTCCCTTACAGGAGCTTTATTGCAGAAATGAACATTTATGTGAAGCAGCTGGGCAGAAGTAAGTATTCCTATTTACTTTTTTATCTTAGGAAGAGGTGGGGGTTGATACAGAGGAGTAGGTTATACTCGTGGGTACAGACTTTTATAGGTATGTGTTGGAGCCACTTCCAGAGGTGAAGGTTCGTGTTTGTTTCCTGATGTGAAATTTTTTTTCTGTGTGCTGTGCTTCTTGCGTTCTACTACTTGTCCGTTACATGGTTCCAGTAATATTTTTTCTCAACACAAAGAAATGCTTTTGAGATACAGTAGGTTTTGTTGGTCTTAATTACTTGTTCTTCACATATCTGAGAAAAGCAGGTTCCCAGGCAATGGGCGTGCTGTCCATACCATGCCCATTTATGCAGAGCTTCCTGTGAAATTTGTACAATGTTGCTGGGTGGTATAGGATAGTCATACTTACTTAGACACTGAATTCAGAGAAGACTTTACAGGAGTTCCCCAGGAAGTCAGTAAGTAACATTACACAGCTAGTGTGAGTCAGCTGATGAAGGTGCCTGGTTGGATTTTATGTTAGAACTCTGGATTTATCAAGATTTGAGACTCTTTCCATGAAACCTAGCCTGTGTGACCAGTCAGCCCATTTCAGAATAGTATCTTCTGTGGAAGCTGTTTGACTCCTTAGCTACTACAGCTCTGAACTTTGTGTGCTGCAGGGATTTTCGGTCGTGAGCATGGATCAAACAAAAAGCTGGCAGCACAGTCCTGTGCTCTTTCCTTGGTTAGACAGCTCTACCATCTTGGTGTCATAGAACCTTATTCTGGACAGACAAAGAAAAAAGAAGCAGAATCGGTGAGTTTGGTGGAAAGGTCAGAAATTGTTGCTTCTGTTTTAATAATACAAGGACTCTCTTATAAAGACAAGTGAGTTAGAGTTTGCTCTCAATATTTAACAGCTTACAAGTTAATAATAATTTTGATTCTTTAGAACAGCAACTATTTCTGGTCTGGCCAGTGATTTGGATCAGAAATATAACTTCGTGTATATGTGAATGGAGCAGTAAATTAGTTTTATAGCCTATTAAATGAAATAGGATTTGTAACAAGTGCTTTTTTCAGTATAAATTTTCTAGAAGCTTAAAGATTTCTGTTTATGCTACATACAATTCTCAGCCATTTAGTTTCATTCTCTGGCACATTAGCATTTCTTCTGCTACTCAGTTACAAGTTTAGGAATGTTTCCCTCTGAAATTAAACTCAGATATTTAAAAATATTCTGCACATTCTTGTTGGATGAAAAGTCAGCAAAATGTTTCAAGAATGTGAATTTTGAACTGGTGGTACTCTGGCCTTGTTTCACTAGGAACTATTTGATGGTTCAGTATATTCTCTTGTAGCATGCAGGTCTGGCTTCCATTGTCTGTCTTTTTGTGTATATCAACATGTAGTTTTTAAACATTTAACAGGTGGAACCCTATGAGGTGTCACTGTCTTCCGACTTAGAAAATCAGCTGCAGAAGACTGTACGGGAACTGTCTCTGGAGATTGTGCCTTTGGTGAGTGTGTGGTTTAGATACTCCAGTGTTTAACATCAGGCCTACTCATTTAATACATTTATCTTTCTTTGCCCACTTTGCTTTTGGATTTATAGCCTGAAGATCCCAGTAATCCGGTTCTGATTAATGTTGGAAAGTTGGCCCATTTTGAACCATCGCAGAGACAAAGTCATATGGGAGTTGTTCCATGGTCACCACCTCATTGCAACTGGAACCCTTGGACTGGCTGCAATATCGACGAAGGTCCTCTGGCAAATGTAAGATAGCTTAAAGAATTTATTTGTTGTTTGTTTTCCCCATGCTTCTGGAACTTTTAAATGCTTTTTTCCCCCAGGATTTAAAGTATGAGCTATTCCAAAGGAGAAAACAGTCCACTGATAAAATTTCTTGCCTTCTTGACCTGGAGGAAGGGAGTCTTTTCATTGGTAGGAGTTCTTTGTATTTACTTCATGTTTTATTAGGTTCTTGAGCAGCAGCGTCTGGGATGTCCCAATTCTTTGCTTTGTTTCACTTTTTGCCTGCTATTGTGCAGCCTATACAATGTTCTAATCGAAAGTACAAGGTAAGTTTATGGGTATGTCATTTATAATTTGCTAGGCTCTCCCATATTTTCATGCTAGGACTTTCTTTTCTGGGAGGAGAAACTGCTCCAAGCTGGGGTCACTACACAATCAGCCTGCTTTCTTTTTTTTGTCATATCTAATCCCATTCAACACAGAACAAATGAAAAGCAGCAATGTGGCATGACAAAATGAGGAATGAGGGAAGAAATACTAGGTTGCCAAGTTCAGAGCATAATTTGGCCACTGGTATAACCTGGTCAGAAAAGACTCTCAGGGCAGGAACTTCACTTTCCTACAACAGGGAACCAGAGTACTTATGACCAAAATAATAATATAATACTTCTTCTGACTGCAGTTCTTTCCATAAATGACATTAAATTAACATTGATCGTTATATATTGATATAAAAAATATGAAACTGATGTAAATCTGAGTGTTGCTGCTTAAAACACCTATTTATGGACATTGCAAATTGAGCTGGCTTCAGGTCTCATTAGGATTTCCATGCACTAGTCGTGGTGCAGCTAACTTATTTTCAGTAAAACAATTAGCCCTTTGGTAACAAATCTGAATTGCTTTAGAATTCTTTCTTAGTTGAAATACAAGAGTTACCTGATGAATTTCCCTCTCTGCTCACTTTTCCCTTTTCAGCTATGTTCTGTGGGTGGTTATGTGAGGGGATTGGCGGCACAGACTCAGTGTGTGGATACTGAGACACTTTATTCAACAAGCAAATGGTTTATATATTCTTGCGACTTGTCCACGCGCTATCCTTTGCACCATCATTGGTTAAAGGATGATGTCCATGCACCCTACCTAAACATTTAATTGGCTGACTAATAAAGTCCATGCGTTGCTGTTAACTCCCTCAACTTCTTCCTTAGTTCTTTCTTTGCCTCGGGTTCCCGTCCAACTTACTGCTGCGCTTCCTTCTTATCAGCGTTCAAGGGTAGTCACGTCTGCCAGCGTCCACCAAGAATGCCTCCACAGTTATGTGCTTACATTATTTCATTCCTTACCTTAAAAACTCCTGTCTGAATGATCATCTAAGTATCTTATTGGCTTACTGCTGAATAGTGTGTTTCTCAAGCAGTTAAATTATTTAAATTGGACCAATCATCCTTTTTCAGTATTTTGGATCTTTCTGAGAAACTTCTTTGAGGATGGCCATTTAATTTTAACACCCTGGAATGAATGAAATAAAATAGCTCATAGGCATAACTGATTTCAGGGAGTTATGTAGGAAATGATCCTTTACTGATGCTTGGAATCATTATGTTGGTGTGACTGATGTTATATTGAAGTTATGATAAAGATAAGCAGAGGGATTAAAAAGCCTCTGAAAAATATCTTGTCTTCTCAGCTCACTCCAGAGCAAATAAGCATGGATTTGAAAAGTGATTTCACGTACCGTTTGGAGCAGGATCAAGAATTACAAAGGGTAGGTGCACTTCCTGTGACATGACACGCTTGCACTAGTCTTTTTCTTTTCCAAAAGACATTGAAGGTGTTATCCGAAGTGTGTAAGACTGGATTTCAGTAGTACTATGCACCAGGTTTTCAGAATTACTGGGTGTTATGCTGGGATGGATGTGGGAATGTGTTGCACTGTGTAGAACAAATCATAGTTTGTATTTTCTTTCCTTTGTGTAAGCAAAACCTGTGTAGAAGAGTGAGACAAAGTATGGATGTGGAGCAGAATAGGTTGATTTTTGGAGATTTTTGGAAATATGCTGGATTTTTTTCCAGATCCAACAAGAGAGAGAGACTTTACCCGTGAAGAATTTTGAAAGTGAAATTCTGGATGCAATCCGTCACAATTCTGTTGTTGTAATTCGTGGTGCCACTGGTTGTGGCAAAACCACGCAAGTTCCACAGTACATTCTGGATGAATACATCAAAACCAACAGAGCTGCAGAGTGCAACATAGTAGTGACACAGGTGAGGAACATGTTATAAATGCAACCACTTAAGTTTTGTGATCGGATGCTAAAAATCACCTATTGGGATGTGTTGAGAATTCTGATTATCTTTACAGGACATTGTTCATAAAAGTATCTCCTCGGTAACATGTGTAGGAGAAGCCTCAACATCTTGTATATTTTCATTTGGAGTGTTACTCTTTCATGTATCTACAGTTGGGATAATCTGGCTTGTACCTTGCCCAGGTGAAAACTTTTTGGCAGACTGAGGGGAAATAATTTGGCAGATGCCAGCTGGTGGTTCCCATGTATCCTTATCCTTCCTCTGTAATTTTATGTGCAGAATTAATAATTTCAAAGAAAAGAGCCTCCTGTTACAGATAGTACAGTTTAATGACTACTCTGTAAAGAAACCTTAAGACAGGAGACTTACAGCTTTTATAATTTCTTGGTTTTAGTGATGTTCTGATAAACTTACAAAACTTCATCATTAAGTTAGAGAAAACCTTTTCATCCCTCAGCCTCGGAGGATTAGTGCAGTTTCTGTAGCAGAGCGTGTGTCGTATGAAAGAGGAGAACAACCTGGGCAAAGCTGTGGATACAGTGTGCGATTTGAATCTGTCCTTCCTCGGCCACATGCCAGTGTGATGTTCTGCACTGTAGGTCTGTATTGTTTTGTTTACATTTGGAGCTTATTAATTATGGGTCTGAATTCCTTGAGTTAGCAGCAAAAGCAGAAACATGGTTACCTTAAAATTTTTACCAAATCTGTTTAAAAGACTAACAATTTTTGTTTGTTTGTTTGTTTGGATAGAGTCAAGTTTGCTGACATACTGTTGTGCAGAGAAAGATTAAGATAGTTGTTCAGAAGTATGATAATACAGGTGTAAAACCACACAGAAATAATCTCCTGAAGAGATAAAATTGCCATATATTGATTGTCCTTAAAAGGCAGAAGCACTATTGGGTGGGAAAGAAGAAAGAGTCTTTGTAGTAGTAATACTTCATACCGTCCCCATCACTTGTACAGACGAAAGCACGGCAACTGGAGATGGGGCTGTAAAAGGTGCTGGGCAGCCTGCATACTTCCTGACTTTTAAACCAGTGAGGCTGTTCTTGCTGAAATGAGGCGGGGCAGGGTGCAGGGGGAAGACTGAGCTGTTACCTACAGGAACATTTAACTGCTGTGTCTGTTTAAGGTGTTCTTCTGAGAAAGGTGGAGGCTGGGATCCGTGGCATTAGTCATGTTATCGTTGATGAGATCCATGAGAGAGACATTAATGTGAGTTAACTGTTGATTACAATACTATTTCTGTCTGTGCTTCTGTTCTGTTTAACTGTTGCATGTGTTCTTGTATAATAGAAAACATGTGAAAGGAAACTGCATTTTACTAATTGCCATATATGTGTTTTCCATCTTCAATAAGATTTTTAGAAACTCTTCTCTTAATTACTCCTTACCTGGTTAGAAGGGCCCTATCTGTTTTTTTCCTGTTAGGATTTCCTTCTATGTCCTGATCCTCTCTGGAAAATAGAACACCACATTACAACCACTTCTTGTCCAAGTGTGGGAGCATGCTGAGTGTCATTTTTATTTTGGAGTGCTTTTTCTACTGACAATGTTGTATTACTGTAATAGAACAGCAGTGGTATTTATAGAAGCTGTGATCTTGATAGTGATACATTTAAATTTGGTTTTGACATGAAGAAAAATGCAATAAGTTGACAATAGAATTAGGGGAGGGATTGTATGTAATTCAAGAAATGGGAAATATTTTCTGTCCCCTTGATTCTTCTGTATAGTTTTCAGCTTTGCCACACCAAGAGTGAGAGAAACCACTAAGTTCTGACATTGATGTTTAAGCTTGTTTTGACAGAATTTGGGGACTCATTTGGATGGAATTGCAATGCAGATTTTTCTGATGCATCTCTTAATAGATTAAGTTTATGTTAATGATGTAAAATACAAGTTTTGAATTTTGAATGAGATTGGAATTTTATCTGTTGAACTAAGGGCCTGCCTAAATAAATGCCGTGTTTAAACAGAACTATAAAATTTTGGATACAACTGCACTGAGTCACTCCTATTTATTTTACAAACTTTGGCTATTTTATATGTAAACCAAGTTTAAAAAGACCTTAGGTTGTAATGTATTCTTAGGAAGGAAGCAAACTATTTTTGAATGCTTTTCTTTAGTTTGTTTCATTCTGATAAAAGAATAACCCTTCTTTACACTAGAAATCCCAAAATTCACTTATCCCAGGAGTTGCAGTATTTTTAAAATAAAGCACTGACAACTGTTTCTGGTTATAGAATATTGTTGTGATAATTGTTAATTCTCTTGCCTAGCAAATCTCCTACTCAATAAATGTATATGTCTGTGTAATTCTTTATGGTTTCTTGGGAAGATGTTGCTTCTTATGGGTAGGAAATTAATGATGCTCTTACTCTCTTTGTATGCAGACTGACTTTCTCTTGGTGGTGCTGAGAGACGTAGTTCAGGCATATCCTGAAATCAGGGTTATCCTCATGTCCGCCACCATCGATACTAATATGTTTTGTGAATACTTCTTCAACTGTCCTATTGTTGAGGTCTTTGGTAGAACCTACCCTGTGCAAGGTAAATCATTGATTGAACTTTCAGGATCTGCTTTAGTTTTTATTTTATCAGTCATACACTTTGAGATTATGGGTACAGCAAGATACACGTTTCTTTTGGATTGTCATATCTTACAGATGTGGCTTACCCTGGGCAAAGAAGTCAGTAACACTGAATAATTTCACAGCACCATTAGGTTTAAAACCAAAATGAAACAAATAAACAATACTATTCTCC
>VYZV01027217.1:404-16391 GCA_013401275.1 Pandion haliaetus | reverse complement strand
TTGTGTGGCATATTATTCAATATTCTAAGGGGGGTGGGGGGTGGGGGAATTTCTTGCAGTTGATCAGGTTCTGAATTTGCCTGATGTTCCTGAGGAGCATGCTTAGTTAAATGTCATGGCTGGCTGGATTCAGCAGATGTTCATGTCCACTCCCTCTTTTTTTTTTTAAATTCCTTTAATTTTTTTCCCCTAATGCTGCTAGGATCATTGCTGCATTTATCCTTAACTTTATTTCTGGGCAAGATGACCTGAAAACAAGTCACCAGAGACTCTAGGGAGGTTTGTAACAAATAAACTAATGAAAACATCCATTCTTACCTCCCCCAAAAGATCTGTCTCCAAAACAAATGATGGTAAACACACTGTGGTACAGCACATTCTGGGCAAGCCCCTGTCTCCTTGTTTTTGAAGAACTTGGGAGAGAAAAATCTCTCTTTGTAGTAGTAGTAGTATTCAGCTTTTTGCTCTCCATGAATAAATTGAAAATTGAATGTAGAACTGAAATGCTTTGAGTGCAGAGGTCATTTGAGAACAGACGCACGTCTACCAGTTGATTGAATCAGAAAAAGCATTGATCCAGGATCCTAAACAACTCTGCTGTGCTGTCCTACATGACCGTGGATGCGAGCCAGTCTTCTGTTCTCTGTCAACAGAATGTTTGATGACTCAACCGTTTAACAACACTGGACCAGATAATAATCTGGATGTTGTAATCTCCCTGCTTGCTTTTGGGGTCTACCCCAATGTCTGCTACCACAAGGAGAAGAGGAAAATTCTTACCACTGAGGGGCACAATGCACTCATCCACAAATCATCTGTCAACTGCCCTTTCAGCAGCCAGGACATCAAGTATCCATCACCTTTTTTCGTTTTTGGAGAAAAGGTAAAGACTGAATTTGTTCTTGATCATGTGCTGCCAAGTTGTCTAAGAGGCTCTTTCTGGTAAAGAAGCTATAAGAAAAAACCCTACACTGTGCAATATTTAGCTTGGTTTTTGGCTGGGGGGGGTTGTTTGTTGTTCGGGTTTGGTTTTTGGTGGGTTTTTTTTTTGTTGGCTTTTTTTCCAGAAAGTGAACCTTATGTGGTCATGGTGTCACTCAGCCTTCCAGTAACTTCCAGTCAACCAAATTCTGTAGAAGTAGAGCTGCATAGAAAGGTCCTGTGAGTTTTGTGAAAACAGCCAGGTCATAGAGAAAGATCTACATTATCATCTTTAAGAGATTGCTTTAGGAGCCTTTCCATACTAATTAGGCACTGGAGAATTTTTGCCCTTGTCACTTCTGCTACTTATGGATCCAGAGAAAAAACAGGAACACAATATGGCAGTGGGGTGCTCCCTTTCTGGCACGTAGATAGTTTGTCATCTCCCAAGGACCACTCCCATTTCCCAAGCATCTCATAAAAACGCTGAGGTGTTTTCCCCAGGGTCACCACGACCTTTTCCTCCATCTCATTAATTTTGCATACTCGGCACATAGTGTACATGTACACGTAAACCCGTGTGCTCTAGTGTGCTCCAGTGATGGCTATCATGAATGCAGTGGCTCCTGCTCACCCGTCTTTCAAGGAGCAAATGAAGGCAATGCCTTTATGTAGGATGTAGCCGTGAGATGGTCCTCGGGCTGCCAGCCTGCTTGTGCTACGTGTGCGGTTACTCCATCACAGCGATGGGGAGGCCCTGAAGCGCTCTGTTGCCTGTTGTCGAAACCAGCTGTGCACAACACCGTGCCTTCCTTCTGCCTGGGAAGTGCTGTAAAGATGCTTTTGAGAATAAGCATCAAATTAGCAAAGCCTCTTGCTCTCAGGAGAGCCTCTTAAGATCTTAATAGCAGAGGTGATGCTGTAGGGGTTTCTTTTTTGTCACCTTGTCTACACTGGTTAGTTCAGAATTACAGTTTATTTATGCTGTTTGTTTATAGCCTCAGTCCTTTTTGCTGACATGCAACTTATTTTAGTAATGGCAGATAAACCACTTCATTGGTAATAAATGGAATTTTGACTCCTTTGGGCACTGGCTGGGGACTCAGCTTGGTACTCTGGATTTCCACACGCATAGTTCAGAGTTGTGGTGAGGCTTCACCTCTTCTTCACCCTTTATGACAGGATCCTAAGTGGGTCAGTCGGACCTTTGATCTGCCTCGACCATCGCTGTAAAGTGAGCTCCCCTAAAAACATCAAAAGACTTTTGAACTCAAAAAGCTATGCTTTATTAAATCAAAATACACATGGGAAACTAAGAGTGACTAAGGCAGTGGCTTAAAAGTGGCTAAGACAGCACCTGGGTGAGACTGGGATGAAGGAAAGATCTATATGCCGCTCTCTCCCTACCCATTATTTACCTGCTAAAAGAAAATTTCTCTCTGAGGTCTGGTGATGTGTTTCCTGCTGCATTTGGCAGTTTCTCTCTGACCTGCAAGTTCCCTGCTCCTTGCACTGGCCATTTTTCTGCCACAATTTCTATTCTGGAAGTTTCTCTCTTTTGAGCCTGGGTGGTAACTTCCAGGCAGGAGCTAATCTTCTCCCTGAGGACAGATAACTGCAACAGATTCGGCCCATCACACTCCTGTGTGAAAGAAAGGAGGGAGAGAGGCAGCTGTCAGGGTGGGAGGCTGAAATCCCAAGTACTGCTCTTCAGTTCCTCTTTAAAATGAACGGCAGTAGCCCGTGTAGTCAGTGCTGTTATCTCTGGCTCAGGTCAGACGGCTTGTTAGTCTGAGTGCTCGCTTCAAGTACAAGCTTAAGGTCTTGTTTCTACAAAATGACAAGGCAGGCCATGTAGCAACTTCCACATTTGCATGTGTAGGACCCTACTAAAGAAGCAACAAGCTTTTCATCACAGCCCCAGCAATGCAGAAGGTGGGAAGATAATTCAGCTATGCCTTGGTCATTTTTAGGTCTGCAAAGCATGAGGTGGTTCTTGCAAAATATCTGCTGCATAATTGCAGACATGCAGTCATGGAAAAATGAATACTTTTAAATGGCAGGTAGTTTTTGGTGGTTTTTTTTTTTTTACACCAGCCAGTGCTGAATCCCTGTAAACATCTGCCTAGCATTCAATTTTGTACGTGCATGTGCTCTTGTAATTTCCTAACATTGTATCTAGATTCTCTTTGTGTGTTGGGATTTGGGGGTTTTTTGTTTGTTTTTCTTTTTCTACAAAATTCCCTGGTTTCAGTGGCCAGAGGAAGGTGTAGGGATCCGTTTTCCATTTCAAGGGTCCTATTCCTTTTCCACCTGCAGATTCGAACACGAGCCATCTCTGCCAAAGCAATGACCTTGGTGAGCCCGCTGCAGTTGCTTCTCTTTGCCTCCAAGAAAGTCCTGTCAGATGGGGAGCTTGTTCTGGTAGATGACTGGTACGGACCTCCTTGGTGCTCATAATATTCAGGTCTATGAAAGAACACAGGCTGAGGCGGGGGTGGCTGCTAACACAGACAAATCTTTATAGAATAGGAACCCTAGAGCAAGCCGTGCACTACAAGTTAATTGTTGAAGGCATTACCTTTATTTCCTGTGAGGAAGGGAGGGGTTTATATGGGCAGCACTGTTTCATGCAGATTATCTGCTTAAATTGAAAACATGATACCAGGCAGTTTCCATAAAAACTGCCATTTTTTTCCCCTTTAACGGGAACATGAATAAGAGGTACTATGCATTTTGGACCTCCTCTTCAGACAGCGACTGAGGAAACCTTATTTTTAAGGCTTGGAAACACAGCTTGAGGAGAGAAATGCTGAGGATTTGTTGGTTGCCTCTGACAGCATACATTTTATGGCCATGACCAAATACCAACTGGATGTCTTTCCCATTCCCCCCTCCCACCCCATGTCAGTAAAATGGAGGTGAAGAATTGCTTAAGCTTCATTCACTAGTATTTTTGAGGGTGGCCTGGAGCTTTCAAAATCTTGAGGAGCCTCATGCCTTTAGTTTATATTTTTGTATCTTTCAGTTTTGGCGCTAGGGGTTACGTATTGGTGTTATCTGAATATGTTAAATCTCAGGAGCAAATTTAAACAGAAGGCTAGTTGTGTTTTAACAGTGTCAAATTTTAGGGATCTTGCAAATTTGCCTCCTGAATTTCATGTCCCTTCATTGACAAATTAGATTTCAAAGATGTGAATATAGATTTCTGGCTCAGTATGTACAGCATTCAATGAAAAACTGCTCTACAGAACATCTTTTGTAACAGGTTCTCTCCTAGAAGTCACAGTACATCCAATATACTTCTTTGTGCTCTAGGATCAAGCTGAAGATGCCCCACAATGCGGCTGCCTGCATCACTGCTCTGCGCGCAGCAATGGAGGCTCTTGTTGTGGAAGTGACTAAAGATCCTGAGGTCATTCGGCAGCTGGACCCAGCAAATGAGCGAATGCTGAATGCGATCCGTCAGATCTCCAGGCCGTCAGCTGCGGGCATCAGCCTCATGGCTGCCAGTGCAAGGTTAGCTCCGCTCTGTTGGCTTGTGCAGTCGGAGCTGTGGGGCGAGGAGCGCTCGCCATCTCTGCCCCCAAGGACACAGAGAGCCTGAACGGAGCAGGTCAGAGCTGTCAGCTCTACTGCTCCCTCCCTGCACAGTGGCTGCAGAAGCCCAGAGTTAAAATCACCAGGAGAGTCTTGTCCCATGTCGACAGGATCTTCAGGCTTCTGTTTCAAAGTCAATAGTCCGAGTGTATCTAAAATTGCCATGTTCAGAGTCTGATGTAGGTAGATCACTGCCTGTTTCCACAGGTAGGAAAAGTGGCTCTCAGGAATAAAAGCTGTCATTGCCTCTTCCAAAACAAAATGACTTCTAAAGAAAAGATAATCCAAATTTATTTTGGGCAGACCTATTCATCTTTATCTCTGGAAATAAAACAGATTTTTGGCTGTGCTTGCACGCCTCCATTGCCCCTTCTTTTCCTGTCTTGCTTCCAAAGCAAAGAAAAACAAAAACACCTGGGAGCTGTTAGTAATAAGGAACAAAATAAAGAATGGCTTAGATGTACACTTCACTGTGTTTTGCAGGGACCAAATTAAAGATAACTGTGCTCACATAAACAGGATTGGAGCTCCCTATGTGTTTGTGTGAGCTGGAGAAGTGGGACTGGGGGGAAAACTTTCTATCCCAGGTGTAGACCTGGCTGAGATTTAGAGGAGGGACTGCTTATGTGGCAGGTCAGGCCATTCCCAGCCTTCTTCACTGAAGTGGGAAAGGTGCAAAAGTGCAACTGTAATTCAAACCTCATACTCTGTTAACAGAAAATAGAGACGTCCTAACTGAATATCTTGGCAATTGGTTATTCCCATAATATTTTAAAAACAATGGAATCTGTAAGATTGCATCTAGTATATATAATGCTTCTCTTTGCCAGGTTCGGCGATGGTCCTCGCCCCCCAAAAATGCCTCGCTACGACAATGGAGGTGGCCTCAGAGGCTGGGGAGGTTACCCGCGCAGCTCTGGCTTCAGAGGTAGAGGATACAGTGGCTACAGCTATTCCGGCAGGCATTCGGGAGGAAGAGGATACCAAGGTAGCCCAGGAGGAGGCTATGGAGGCGGGGGAAGCTATCGAGGAGGAGGGTATCGAGGAGCAGGCAGTGGCTACAGAGGAGGCTGTGGGGATCTGGGGAGGGGCAGGTGGTAGTTACAGAAGTTCAGTGAAGTCTTTCTGCTTAGACAAAAGCGTGTTTCTCTCCCGAGTACCTTTCTTGCTGTTACCAATCTGTTTGCCATTTCAGTTCCTTAGTACAAGTACAGCTCTGTAATATATCGTGCCCTTAGGGAATTTACTGCAAGTCGTATGATTTTATTCTTAATAAAGAGTTTGTTTTTAAAGACTTACATGCTATACGTTTAATTTTGTATTTGGATTTATATTTTGCAGCCGTCTGTTGTTAGTTTTGGTTGTAGGAGGTATAAGGCATTCTGAGGAAACATTTTCAGTGTCTAAAACCATTCTCTGCCAAACAAATTTCAAATGACAGAACTTGGGCTCAGTGGGGATTTTTCTTTGTTGTCTAACAAACAGTGCAAATAGGCCTTGCTGCAGTGGTTTTCTGTCCATGCCAGGCAGCACTTGGTTCCTTTGCAGCCAGCCACCAGCCTACTGCATGCCATGTTAACATTTTCCAGCACGGCAGCTGGGGAGCTCTTCTGCTGATCCAGATAACGTGGGAACATGGAATACCTTTTTCAAGACTGATGTGACACTGCTTGTCTCTGCAGAACCTGAAGTGGTGTCAGAAGTGTGAACCGTACCGTTCATCTGAGGCAGTGTTCATTTACATTGCTACTCCAAAATAGTCACGCTTCATTCTTCCAAATGCATGTGAGAGAGAGCAATTCTTTAATAAGAACTCGTTGAAATTGCAGCTTGGGGATTCCAGATGTTCAAAGCTCAGCTGGCTGCCTGGTGCTTGCAGAAGTATATCGACACAGAGGGGACCAGAAGCGCTCCAGCGAGGTGTGGTTTCCTCTGTACCTCCCAGACTAGCACCTGGGAAGTGACCTGGAGCAGGGGTGGATGACACGGTGTACCTGCAGGTACAGATTACTCTCTAGGGTTTCTACGCTCAGGCTGTGTTGTGCAGGAACATGTGTGTCAACAAGACAGGAGAATCGCTCCANGGGGTCGGCCCAAACTGGTTGGGCTCTTGCCTCTTTTATGGCATGGCCACAAACCCAGCTGTGCTGGCCTGGGGCAGCAGCAGGTGGGTACTGCCTCTCCCACACACTTTGTACTGCAGCAGCAGAGGAAGATGCCTGTGGGCACAGCTTGGTATGAATCCTGTTACATTACCGAGTCTGACGAGATTAACCTCCCCACTAATCCAACTGGGAGGCTTACTCAGAACCAGTAATTAGTTGCACTTACTGGGCTGTGGGAGATGTTGGTGTTTGAGTGAAGTTTAAAGCAAGTCCAAATTTTTTTGTATTTCTAATGAGTTCTTAAAAACTAGGTGAGGGTGAAACACTGTTTCTTTAACTAAAACTGCTAAAAGCCAATGCCACATGAAGCTTGGATATCCAGCTGTGAATTACACAGCTATCTTTGATATCATCAAGTGTATCAGTATTAATCTCCAAACTTAAATCTGGGATTAATTTGGAGTTTGTATCTTCTGCATCATCTGGTGCAGTAAACTCCTCAACCCTTTCTGCTAATGTAGACTTTTCTGTAGATTGAAGAATGGTCACTCTGTGCCACCATTACTGAAAATGCGATTATTTTTCTTTTCCGGTTTGGGTTCAGAACAATCTGTTAGGGAATCAGAAGGGATGCACATTGGAAGATGTGCTGTAGTGTTAGCCACCTTCCCTCTCTACATCTGTATTTCTTGCATCCAGACAAAACTTGCTTTCCTTGGCTTGCCCCTCAAACACTGTGTTATCTCAGTTGTGTTGCTACCACAAAACTGGAAATGTGAAGCAGGTGTCCAATGGTTTTAAAAAGAACTATACTTAATAATTTGAATATCAAGCCTACAAATCTTCAGTATGATCTAATATCTGTTAAAGCTTTTTAGCTTCCCCTAGCTGTTACTGGTTTTCAAAAGTCAGCATTTAAAAAGGAGGCAGGAGAGAAGGGTGCAAAGTGAGCACAGACCAGAGCTTAAGAGAGGGCCCTACAGCAATAGGCTGTTCAGCACTGCCTCAGTCTGTGTGTGTGTGCAGAAACGGAACTGGAGATACTGGGAAAAATTCAGATGAACTCTAGTGAGCTGGCCTCCCTTCAGAGAGCAGCTTTGCTGGTATTTCCCTGGCGGAGTCCGGCTCTCTGTTAAGGTTTTGTTGTCCTGATCAGGACTTGATGTGTAGTGGGGCCCTTGCCGCAGTCTGCTTTCTGCTACATTATTACTATTCGTTTTTTCCCTGCTTCTAATGTAGAAAGTTTTAGGAGGTGGAATAGGGTACCTGGGATTATCAAGTGTCTGTACAACATTCTATGATACTGGCTAAAACCAGTTTTACCTGGGGGTACTTTGATGTTAAATCCTAGCTAAAGAAATTTCCTTTTAGAGTGAAGTTGATGTTTCTCAGGTCAAGTTACAAAAATGATTCTAATTTGTAACTGTAAAGCTCTTCTCTACTATTACTGGAAAAAGACCATAAAATGTTTCCTTAACATTAATGCCACCCTGGCTGTGATGTGAGGTCTCACTGGTTCTGGTACTCTTGCAGTGATGAATTTTGTAACTCTCTAAGATGGCTGTGCTTCTTGTGTACAGCTCAACACCAGAGCCCTGCTCATTAACAAAAAGGTTATATCTAATTCTATGTTGCTTGTAAGAATTGTTAAAAAAATGAATGGGTGCTTAAAGGTACAGCCAGGTGTAATAACGTACAAAATTGTGTAAGTCACAGTCTTTTGTTGGGAATTGCTGCCGGGGTGGAGCTTGCAAGGATACCCGGTCCTGAGGTAACCTCCGTTGTGGCAGGGGAAGGCAACGTGGACTATTTAGCATCTACAAATTACAGCTTGGTTTTATCTACGTGCTAGTGTTTTACATATGAAGGAGTGTCAAGCGTGAAAATACTGCTTAACAGTATTCAGTCTGGTTTTTATTACGTAATCCATCAGGACCAGTTAAGTGGGAAAGCAGTAATCCTTGCCTACACTTCCCGTGCCAGAAATGAATAGCGCAGTCTAAACAAGGATTGACATGCTGATGAGGAGCTTAAACAGCCTGGGTACAGAAAACTGAAAATTAACCCGAAATGACATGTACGTTTTCACAGTACAAACCAAGCTTGCGATGAGTTTACCGTGTCAATAAATTGATCTGTGCTTTCTTTCAAAAAGCCAGCTTGTCAGAGTACTCACATCTCTTGTACAACAAATTTCATTATCTGAAATTCAAGAAGAAAGAACTACTTGAGCTCCAGTAATCTCACAATCTGTGATGGTCGGAGAAGCCCCAGTGAGCACGGACGCCAGATGCAGCAGCCACGACACCATTGACTGTTTGTTCTCTGCTGTACCGACCTAAGGTGCGTCAGTTTTGTATCTTGGGCTTTTGATGCCACAGAGCTCTCATGAGGGGGTTCAGAAACCATCTTCTGGTTTTCTAGTTCCAAGGGAAGGAGTAGAAGAGTGACAATAGTGTCAAAATCAAAACCATACTGGGAAGGATAACGCTTGTCAGTTGGTTACTTGAATTTTTATCTTGCTTGTTTTAAAACTTCTCACATAAGTATTAACAATGCCACCAACAAGTTACAAAGTTGCCATTAGACGCACTTTTTATATTATTTACTGGACCTTGTGCTTGCCTGCCAGATGGCATGCACCATGCTGCATTAAACAATACACAAATGCTGTGCATGCAAACTGACAGCTCAGTTTCAAAAGCCTGGTGAGCAGAGCACGAACCGCAAAGGCATAGACTGTGTGTCTCTGCGCAAGAGAGGTGAGAAACGCAGCACGTTCGAAGCTTTTGTCTTTCAGGTGGTACATAGTCAGGCAGAGGGGAAGGCTGAGAGTCTGCCTTTTATTGTTCTGTTAGAGTAAATATGCAGAAGATTCATCTCCTCTACACGGTCGTACTCAGGCAGTGCATCACGTAACGTACTCCAGGGTAAGAATTGAAAAACTTCTCTGGCTGTAGGGAGATTTCTACCAATGGAGAGGGATTCAACCAAACCACACTATGATCTTTATTTGGAGAAAGTTTAAAGGGAAACTAAGCAGTCAGCTGTGTCATCAGCATTAATGGTATCCCGCTGATCTCAAGACCACCACCTCCAAGGAGGATGGGTCCTTCTCTTGAAAGGCAATCTTTGCGCTTAAGCAGTTTCTTTATAGGAGGTCTTTCTATGGAGTTATTTAGAAACACTTGTGCTTGATCTGTAGAGCATGCGTTAAAAGTGTGCCCATACTGAATTTGTTCCTAAGAAAACCAACCAAATTAGCATTGCAATTACCTAATGGATCTCTTCTCCTGCCTCCAAATAAAAAATGAGGTGAGGAATGCCAGCCAGAGGAAAGCTAATGTCACAGATACACCTTTATCGAGGTAGGTGGCTCAGCATACCAGATAGCAATGCTTTACCTGTCTCTGAAAAAGAGATGCGATTAGAATTTAAAAACACCAGAAAAAGAGATGGAGAGAAACGCTTCTCATCAGAAGCTCACCCAGAGCTTTGACAGGAGAAAGACCCGAAAATGGCTGCCTGAAAGCACATTCTCGGTTCAAACATTGTCTGTCAAGAGTGTGTGGCCTTGCTGTATGCAGCAGAAGGGCACGCTTCACTGGGACGCCGAGCTCTGAGATTCACTGATATTTTCTATCACCTCGTTCCACATTTCCCTCGTTGCCTGCTCTCTAGCCTCCTGGTGCTTTTCTCCTGATGCTGCCATGCATTAAGGCATTCTTAAGATAAGCTGAATAAAAAGTCCTCACCGGTAGCTTTGCATGAGGCACTCGTTTTTAGAAGCAGGTTGGGTCTAGAACAATGAGGAGGTCATTTAAAGAAGCAAGAGATGCTGCCTTAGTGTTGGTGAAGCACATGCATTTTCAGTGTGTCTGTGTCTGGGCAGAAAAGGGGGAGCTAAAAGACTGAAATAGCTTCAGTTTATCTGTATTTCTGCTGGGAGCTTTGCTTTACCGGTCAGCACAAGCCTTTGTGTGGCAGAAGGGCTTTAGCAGGATGTATTTCAGTGACTGTTCTCCCTTGGAGGTAATGTGCGTTAGAATGGCACACCAGAACTGGTGGGCCGCCGAAGGAGTCCCTCTGCATTATTTTCGGGATACTAAAAAGCACAAAAAATGGATGGAGTAAAAGATGAACTGGGAACCCGATGCCGTATTTTGCAAGATGCAAGACCATAGGACAGTGTGGGCATCAACCTGAACAAGGAAACATGCACAAGTGAGTGCAGGCATTTAGGTAAATGGTGCTTGCAGGCTTTAAATCCACACGGTGTGATTTGCTGAAGCATGTCTGGAAAGCTTGCTGATGCTAATTTCTTATTAAAGCCATCATCTTACGGGAGTGTTAAATGCAGTGCTAATGTTGATGTTCTGATTAAAAAAAACCCCAAACCCAAATCACACCCTTCAAGAGCCATCAGGGAAGAGGACCTGCCTACTTTACCAGTGCTATTACTGCTTAACTTTATGCTGCTTTAAAATATGTCTATTTTAAATATACATGTGTTTTATGAAACTGATTTTTCACTGAATTCCTGCTATACTGTATTCCAGTTGCACAGTACTTTTTCCCTAGCCAGCAGCTAACAAATTATACTCCGCTGTTCATTTTCACACTGAAACTTTTTAATCCCTTTAACAGCTCTGGTAAATGTACTTTTCCCTACCATTTGCTAAGAACCACTAATCAGGACTGCTTTTGAGCTGTGGTTCATAAAGACAGAGGTAAATTATTAGAGAAGACACCACTAAGGTCCAATAATAAAGTCTCTAGTTAACAGAGAAGTTTACAGCCTCACATTCTCCTGGGAAAATGACTGTACCAACTTCCTAAAGCCACGTTCAAATTATCATGTTGCTGAAATGGAGTCTCCACTGAAAAATCTTTCACCCGGACAGGAAAGAGTGAGCACCACTTCCTGCATTTGCGCAAACTGAAAAAAAAGCAAAAGTGAAGTTTCAAATTTAGCAATTTAAAAATCTTCTGCCCTGTTCTGTTTCCTGCAGTCAGTTGCTTTTGCAAAGAGCTTTTTAGATAGCAGGGCTGTATTTTGGAATTCCAAGTTTTCTTCCCACGCTGCTGTCTGCAAAGAGACATTCAGAAAGACTATACTGGAAAATACGTGAAGAACTGCTTTTTTTTTCTAGCTACTGTTTTTGTGCACATCTAAGCTCTTGACCTATAGTCAGTGTCTGGTGTGCAATTCCCCAGTGTTCCTCTTACCTACTTGCTCAGTGTAGCCAACTAGTTTGGGTTTGGTTTTTTTTTTGGGGGGGGGAAGGGGAATAAAAGTTGTCTCAACTGCATAAGCACACTTTCCAAGGAAAGAAATTGCAAGAAAAAGAAAATTCTCAACTATAGTGACCAGAAAGAATAATAATATATTTGGTCACGTAGCTCTGTGCCATCTGCTACTCTCACTGTAATGATGGCCCAAAATTCTCACCTACAGATTGAGAACAGAAAATTGAAGGTCCAGTCCTGGAAAGATATGCAGTAGGTGGTACCTAGGAGTTCAGGAAGGTTCCCAAGGAAGATTAAAAGATACCTCAAGTGTTGGGGGTTTTTTTTGGTGATGTTACTTACTGTAAAGCACCTTGGAAAGATAATGCCTTTTTCAACCGATTGCCCATTTTTACGCTGCACTATGGATCATTCCAGCGCAATAACCACTTTGGTTGGTTATTCCTTTTGTGCTCAGCTGCTCAGACCACCTGCTTGCCACATCCAAATCCTCAAAATAAACTTTAGCTTTGTGAAATGTCAAAGCTCTGGGCTTTGACTCATGTTTGAAAACAAGTGCTGAAGTCTAAACACAGCTCTTGCAGCATAGCTACCTTTATAACGTTTGTTTGACAAGCTGATACAGATAGGACCAAAACTGCTTCGTTGGAGTCTGAGTGTCGTATAGCCTAGATCACATTTCATGGCGGATTTATTGTCATTTTAAGTCTGTGTTTTCGTACATAGGAACTGCTTCATTCCATGCACTGATAATTGACATTCCTGAAGATGTTTTCTACACCTATTTTCTACTTGTCCTCCACTTTTCACCCTTTCACTCTGCAGGCCTGATCAGTTCTGCAATTTGGTGGCAAGAAAGAATTTGAGGATCTAGGATGATCCAAACTCTGCACAGTGGGAACTATATAAGCATGGCCTGCCGGATGCTCTCAGAGCAGAAAACTTCTGTGAGAAACTCCCAGTGATGTCATATTTTCCAAGGCACCGTTATAAACTTTAATTTTTTTTAAATCTTGGAGTGACTCAGAAATCTGGCACTGTCCGAAGTATGAGCTTTGCTGGTATGATATGAGCATCTGTAGTGGGAGGAAGGGTAGACGTTGATGTTAGGAGTTCTCCTAATCCAACTGAAGATGAATTTAAGGAACCAATGTGGAAGAAAGGATCCATAAATACCAGGTACTGATCAGTAGCTCAAAAGTCTCAGGATGACCCAAGACCATGGATGTAAAAGTTGGGATTAAGACACAGTACGTTATCTAATATGAGGACGCATGGTAGAAAACAAAAAAATCTTTATTATACGGTGCTAGACACTAAATAGAACATTTTGCCCAATATACTTCTGCCTTGCTACCCTTCTTAAAATAGAAAATTTTTTTGGTCATGAGTACTTGTGGTACATAACCATTCAAGTCATAATTAAGGAATTTATGTGCTCATTTACACGAGTAAAGAGATTTTTCGCCCTGACACTGCTAGATTTCCCATGTAATTCCAGACAGAAGATTAAATCCAGTTTCACATTAATTGTACATTCTTTATATTCTGTGTGCAATGTGTAAGGCATCTGCATGTTAGCCCGTGGATATGCAGGCAACAAAACCTGCAATTTCAAAGTACTTAACAAATTGCTAAATAACCTGGAAAACAAGACCCAGACTATTCAAGAAAACAATCTTTTTTTTCCCCACTGAACAATTTTTACCTTAATCCTTACGTCTAAAACAGTGACAAAAGCTCTCTGCTCCTCACTAGAAGCGATGGAATAATACATTTGTTAGTTTGCATACGGAACTAACGTACTTTCACCTGAAGACTAGTAAGAGATCATGCTGGAAATGTTAGATACACGTAGTATGGGATTGAATGTAAACATTTGTTTATAGTGAAATGGATTAAATGAGGATGGTAGTAAATCAGTTGTGCATTCAGTGGGTACCACTCAGGCTCCGCATTAAACAAAGCGGACATCCAATTAAAAAATGCAACTCTTTTATGGACCCCAGAACCAATGAAACATGTTTTGCTATGGAACTGACTTCAAAGTATGCAAGTCCACAGCATGTAGTTGTCTGCCTGTTTGCACTACTCAAACTCATTGAAAATCACTGATGAAGTTCAGCCCTTGAGCCAGTTTTATGAAGTCTGGCGTGAATTTCAGAAACACACGGAGAGAAGCGGTGGGCAGGCAATCCCAGGAGCTGCTGCCTTTGGAGGAGGCTCAAAAGTAGCATGTGGTCGTGCCTGTCAAAGACTCTGCAGTGTGTTAGGGCAGCTGCCCAGGCACCCGTATTTAGTTGCTAAGTGATTTTAAAATGTTAATCTCATTTAAGGTAGCATATTTAGAGCGTGAACTACACACACGCTCTCTTGAGGTGTAGTATAGTGCTGTAGCTGCTAGTTAATGAGTACAGACCAGTCCTTCACCGAACCGTAATTCAGACAAGACTGCTAGAGATTTAAATTTTACCTATTTAGTAGCCCTATAGGAAAAGGGCAACATCAGGTGTTTTACTTCTTTGTAATAACGTCATCGCTAATGTTACAAGCATCAGGCACAAAACTTATGAATTTTAAAATTTACAACCATGGCACTTGTTAACAAAAAGTAATTTTTAAAAGATAACAAGCAATAAACATACCTTGGAATAGTTCTTTTTTTGTTGTTGTAATTTTTTTTCTAAATTTTCAGGTAGCTAATGGCCACAAAGGGTTACTGGAGATGTAGGTTCCCCATATCTTCAGTAGTTCACATAGCACAGTATATTTTCCGGTATTCATCAGCTTCTCTAGTTGCTGGTTCTTCTTTAACGCTACTTTGATAATGAATCAATTCCAAACACAATATTTTAGACATTTCCAAATGTTTTTTTAAAATGGTGACCCACTGCAGCATGAATAGTTCCTCAACCAGAACTGAATATTTCTCCCAGCTTTCATCATCATCCCAATCCCTCCAAATGAAGTCACTGAAGAATGTAAAGGATATCTTCACGTTATGGTATGTAAGGGGATACAGCAGCAACAGAGAGCAGGAAAAAGTTGTCTTTTTTTTTTTTAACTCACCAATGTTTGCAGATAATTTTCCTTAAGATGGAAAGACTGTAAATAATATAATTAGATGAGATGAAATTCTGGCACAACTATCATTTGTGGTGGGCGCAGGGGAAGAGTAGGAAGCACTCCAGGACAATAAAACTTCTCTGTTCTTCTGCAGAATATAATAGGTAGCACACAAAATAAGCAAAACTTTCTTAAAGACAAGAATTTGAGATTAGTGGCATTATTGGATGTTTCAAGCCATCTCCCAAATACATCCCTGCAGAGAGATAAGGCTGAAGGAAATGAGAACATGTAAACACATTGCAAAACCAACTCTGGAAGCAGAAGGAAAGGGGCTACTAAACTCGTAACATGAAAACTAATCATGATAACAGCAACAGCTTGATTCTGTTCTTAAGAGAAGCCAAGTTAGAGTTCTAGTACATCCCTGCCTGTGAAACAACATTAGACTTTTAGATATTTATAGAATCAGAGAATCATTTAGGTTGGAAAAGACCCTTAAGATCAAGTCCAACCGTAAACCTAACGCTGCCAGGTCCACTACTAAACCATGTCCCTAAGCGCTACATCTACATGTCTTTTAAATACCTCCAGGGATGCTGACTCCACCACTTCCCTGGGCAGCCTGTTCCAGTGTCTGACAACCCTTTCAGTAGAGAAGTTTTTCCCAATATCCAATCCAAACCTCCCCTGCCGTAACTTGAGGCCATTTCCTCTTGTCCTATCTCCAGCCGCCTGACAGAAGAGACCAGCACCCACCTCACTCCAACCTCCTTTCAGGTAGTTGTAGAGGGCGATAAGGTCTCCACTGAGCCTCCTTTTCCCCAGGCTAAACAACCCCAGTTCCCTCAGCCGCTCCTGATAAGACTTGTGCTCCAGGCCCCTCACCAGCTTCGTTGCCCTTCTCTGGACACGCTCCAGCGCCTCCATGTCTTTTCTGTGGTGAGGGGCCCAAAACTGAATGCAGTACTCAAGGTGCAGCCTCACCAGTGCCAAGTACAGGGGGACGATCACTTCCCTGCTCCTGCTGGCCGCCCTGTTTCTG
>VYZV01027215.1:95704-109790 GCA_013401275.1 Pandion haliaetus | reverse complement strand
AACAGATTTATGCGCGTTTGTTTCCTGGAATCTTTCATGTTCTTCCTCTTTACTTTTGATATTTAAAGGCAGACAAATAAACAACATATGTTCCTCTTCAGTATCTACCTGAAATTCCCATGGCTGCTAATGGCATGGGCATTAAGATAATAGATTTGAATATTTAACACTGCAGACATTTCATGAACCCTGGGTGTCCAAGGATTTATTCTGCATCTTTTTCCTTACTTTACAGCGACCAACCACAATACAACAGTTGCTTGTTTTGTTTAAACACACGCACAAAAAAGTTATAGGAGCTACTTGTTTTGAATTCTTCAACTATCTCACATAGAGAGGAGTCTGCACCAGAGTGAAGCCAAAACACCAGCCCGGATTATCATGATACCATGATCTCACAGTGCGCTGAATTGCACTCTATCACATAACAGAATGTCCTATTCCAAAATAAAATTGAAATATCTATTTTTCTCTACTGATACCAAGCTTCCCCGTGATAGGGGGTGAACTACACGCCTTCTGAAGCTATGTTCGTCCTTATCATTGCCTTCAGTCAAGGCATTCTCTGCAGTTCCAGAAGTGGAAACAAATCTGCAAATATTTATACACTATGGACGCATCCAAGTGTTACCATTTTGACTGCCTTGTGCTTCAAATTTTGTTCTGTGTCTTTCATATTCTCTCTCCCCTCTCTCTGGCTTGTAGGGTTTCAATTTTAGATTCAGGTAATTTAAGATTACTGCACCTAATAAGAAATGGTTTAGGATGTTTTCCTCCTCTCCTCCCATTAAGAAAAAACAAGAAACACTTATGGTACACACATTTCTGATTCTGTGCACTATATGCTAATGTTAGCTGAACTATGGTGCAGATTTGCAATCTGCTACAACAGTGTATTTTTTAGTTATACAGTGGTAAGATTTTTATTAAAAACGCCCAATTACTATAGTTTCCTACTAGTTGGGATTTTAATTTTAATTTCTAAGGAAAGAAGGATTTTGTGATATTCCTGTAGAAGCACACATAGACATAAGGTAGGAATCCAAATAACTTCTGTGGCCATTTGGGCAATTTTGGTCAAACTGAACATGTCTGTTCTCAGAGGGAAGCCACAGGGGAGAGGTGCATTATGAACAATGGCATCCCAAGGGAAGCTTCAGACGGAGTTCACGCCTTGTCAGATGGCAGAGGACCTAACCGCTGAATGCTATTGCCATAAGTCTTCCTGCTGCTCACAGAATTAATTCTGTGTGCCAGCATTGCACTGAGAGGGGAAAAACAAAGGGTCAAGTCCCTTGGATTTTCTCCCGGTTATATTCACTTCCAGCTAGCTGCTGAGGGTAAGGGAAGGAAGAGCAGGTGGAAGCAGGGAAGGGAGGCCATTAAAATCAAATGCTGAAGGTTAGAGAGACACTTAGAGTACAGACCTGCTCCAAAGAATCTCCTCTGAAAGGCAGTTCACAGCACAAAGTTCTGCAGGAGTCTCTCTCTCCACCAGCCTAAAGAGAAAGGTAACCCCTGAAATCAAGTGGCTAAAAGTTACGTGGTATGACGCCATGATTTACATTTTCAGAAATAACTTTTATCAGAGTCCAATCTCAGAATATAAACATGGGCACAGTCAAATACTTCAGTGTATAGTAAATTGTCTGTATCAACAAAAAGTCAGGTCCAGGGGTGAAAGCATACTCAATGGCCCTATTTTATGCTCAAAACTTATGGACATAAAGCTAAAGAACAAGATTTTAAAAAGAAGTTGCTGAACTTTCGTAGCAGCCCAGAACCCTCACAGTAACCACATCTGCCGTTTTCTTGAACAACAAAACGTTGGCTGTAAGGGAGGCTCCAGAACAAAAAACCTACAGCTTTTCCTGCAACTACTCTACAGTTAGACTTCAGGGCAACACAGCTTGCCACTGTTAGAACTAAACATGAATTAGGCAAAATACATATCCAGTGTGTTGAAGCAACAGCTGAAGTTTGATACTAGCTTGTTTGAATCTCTGCCAGCATTTTCACATTTGGATACATATTTGAAACTTACTTAGACATCAAATCAAACATGTGTACCATGCAGATTTTCATACATAACCTTCTTTTCAGCAATGCTATTTTGTCTGAATAGCCTTAGATTTTAGTAATTGCTCTTAGAGGTTAAAAGCAGGAAAGCTATGAGAAAAAGAGGCAAAACCACTTTGCTATTCAACTGAATTCAAATAGTATCTAAAGTATTTACACACTTTAAGAGATTCCAAAAGTAAATCTATACTGTCCCAAAGTGATTATTTCATATTATATTTTCTGCATATGACCTGCTGTTCCACATGAATGGCCACACTGAGTCAGACTTTCTGCGACAACAGCCAGTGGCAGACATGTGGAGAAAGAGCACAAAAGCAGGGCGAGCATGAAGTGATACTACACCAGCATATTCCTCTGTTTTTCAGGAACTTTGTGAGCCACAGAGGATGTCTTTGCATTCAGAAGGCCCTCATGGGCTTTCTTTTGTCTCATCATTTCTGAACCCAAGCATACCTAAAGGCATTCGTATGACTGTATGGCAACGAGTTCCCCAGAACTATCTTCTGTCTTGTACGTTTCCAGCCTGCCACCTGATCAGTATCATTTGAGTCTTCTCCAATCCTGTGGTTACTGAGAAAGTGTGGTTACTTGTTCCTTAGTCACCTTTTCCATGCCACCCAGGATTTTACAGTCTTCTGTCATGTCCTCTTCACAATCGTGTTTTTCCCAGCCTCAAGGAGGCCAGGTTAATCAGCTGGGTTTTGTGCAGAAGTCATTCCAAATCTCTGAGCATCCTTGCCACTTTTCACTGTACTTGTAATGAGAAATGAAGAAGTGAAAATCGGAAGTGCACTGAGTTTCAGATGGGGGGCACAGAGGTGTTTTAAATGGGTATGAGCCTATTAACTCAGTTTCTTGGTCAAGGCTAGAAACTTGGCAATCTCAGCCTAGAACTGGATAATTCCAAATTAACTAGCCCAAAGACAGGAAGCAATCCAGCATATTAGAACAGCATTTTGCAAGTGCTAATTAAACTAGTTCAAAATTTTTAAGAAGCAGTCTGAGCTAAGGAAAACAAACATGTTTCATGCACATTCTTCTGGCCACCTTTTCTCCTAGCTTCCACTCTCCCAGAAAGCTGTCATAAAAGGCTCCCTCCTTGGAGTTGTGCCCTGTTTTAGCTCCACTCGTCTTTCCTCCCCCAGACTGCAACACACAGAGAAACAACTTCTGCAATTCCTCATCTCTAGCTCTCATGCGCCTGGCTTCTGCCCAATAATTTTATAACAAGGAAAACCCCCACTTAACCCTTTTTCCGAGCTTCTAACTTCCAGATTTCTTCCTCTCGGAATGCCTCTCCCTTTCTCCTAAAGTTGTTTTCAATTCTCAAAAATGAGGAATAACATGGGAGAAGGAAAATAGAATTCAAAGGTGGGGAGCAGGGAAGAGGTATTTATATAGTCAAAGGTATCAGGCAACAATTTTTATGACCCCACAAATCAAAAATAACTGAAAAAGATTCAAGTTCTATATCATATGGAGACATTCTGAAGAACATAAATCACTCCTAAGTAGTACAGAAAAGTGGGAATTGTGCTTGAAGTAAGCTAATGAGGTCAATACTATCACTTCTTCCTAAGTTCAGAATTCAGGACTAGAAAAATTATCCTTATCAGTTGGGAGTCAAGAACTTCTAAACCAAGTATTAGGGCTATAAAATTGCCTCTCAGATTGCACCCCTAACATACAACTTGCTTTATATTAAAGAAAGAATAACTTTCACAGTCAAATTCTCCAGCCAATATTTAATAGCACAAAGTCGGAAGACTACAGTGCAAAGTTCACAAACTTTCATCTGACATATTCTGAAGGTAAGGATTCTACCAGAACAGTAGCTGTAAAATGCTAGCAAAAGTTTCTCATTGTTTTATAACTTTGTAACCTTAAAACAGACTTGTAAAAAGGCTTCTGAAATGGTCCTCTTATTTCATTAGTAAGGAAATTATTTGTCTCTTTTCTCCTCCAGTTTTTAAAGTCACCCTGCACTGCTCAACATGAAGACACATGCATACACAGTTGAAACAGAAAAGCTAAGCATGTTTCCGAGCTGTGCTACAGCAACTAACTTTACAAAACCAAAATCCAATTCTGTTCAGATACTGGAATTCTCTGAAAAAATTCTCTAAATTCAATTTTTAAGTCCACAAAAACATGCAATAACCTATGCGTGCTCAGGTCACATGCAGAAAGAAAAGAACATGTGATCAATTTACAAAACTAAAGAGGATCTTGCTAAGTCAGAAACATTCAAGTGCTTTCAGACATGGAGGAATTTGACCTATACAATGTCATACTGATTTTGGACTTCTGTGAAGACATTATCCATACGATTTTGAGCCGAACAAGTCAGCTTAAAAACTCCTGAATTATTCGTAAATATTGATGGTTTTTGGCTGTAGCAAAAATGCATCCAACTCCTCTCAGTGCCTGTTACCTAGATCCACATTCCTCTAGACTGACCAAGATTATAAGGAATGATTTCTTGTATAGCTGAGTGAAACAAGCAGAGACTGCTGCCTTTGGACCACTCTGCAGCACACAGTTTGCCAACAGAGACACACACGTACCCTGTCTTCACTGGGGACTACGTATGCTTTGCACCTCTGAAAGTCCTCTTGTTTACCAAAACACGGTTCGGGCCTAAATAAGAGCACTGGCCTTGCTGACCTGAGGTAGGTTTAAATCAGGGTTAAAGGCCCTGAAGACCCATTACCAGTTCTCTCACCCACTATTGACTGCACATCACTTAAACATGTTTCTCCCCTTTACATATGCAGCTAGCGAGAAGTGGGCATATTCCATACTGCACTTGCTGTAAGCTATACACACTGGGCACTGAGTAGTATGACCAGAAGTCTTGCAGGATTTAATTTACAATCTTGCATGTTGTAAGCCCCTCAGGACAGGAAACTCTCATGTTTTATATATCTATAAAACAACATGCATACCTATGACACTGTATAAATAACTGAGGATCAGATTAAAAACATCTGTAGACACCCTGGCCGATCTATTGTCTTGCTGCCTGCTGCCTTTTCATAATTTTTGATGGCACACGAGCCATTTCACACAACAGGATTGATAGCAGTGCTGATGCAGCTACATATAAATCTATAGCAACATGTTAACAAGAGACCTGATGAAGAGAGAAATTAAAAAATAATAATAAACTGTCCTTCAGGCATGAAGTCCTGACAGGTTTCCGTTTGATTGTTGTTTACTTCTTGCCAAGAAAAGATAGGAAACATGGATGACTCAAAACATTTGGAAATGTGGTAGGAGGCAGGAAGGACAACATTTCTTTGATTCAGAACTAAGTCTGTTGTGATTCAACTTTTCTCTGGCTGCCCAGAACCATCAACATCTATTCATCTATTGTAAATTGCTTCTGTGAAAGCAAAACTAATGTATGTCCACAACATGGTGATAGTCACAGAAGATATAAAGAGAGTCACACACTGTGCAAGTATTGAGTGCAGAAATTATGCTAAAAGGGAGGCAGACTGTTATTGATACCAAGCAGGGAAGGGAACAACTACATTTCCAAGAGAGAGGCAAAGAGGAATCCTAAATTTAGAACAAAATTCAGGACTGAAGCCAAGATACTGTCACCACCAGAGCTGCGTGAACATCTCACAGAAAATCCTTCAACAGTGTTAAACTCAGCTCCTTTAGGTTTAGAAAAGGGAAACAAAATCAATTCCCTTCACATGAATCTTCTGTGTGTCCTTCAAATCACTATCTAAAATTCAAAATTTAAACACTTTTCTCTCTGCCCAGCTATATACTTTTCTAAATTGATTATAAGCCTTTCACTTTGACTCCATAGTCAAACTTTTGGCAGCTGGTCACACGGTAGGTCTGCTGAATCAAATGAGCCTGGTATGTTTTTGCAGTACACCTCAGGCTGCTTTCAGAAAAGACAAGCATTAATTAAAAGTCACTCTATTTAATAAGAAACTTCACTTTTGTAGTGAGGAATTAAGAACAGTTTGAAAGATAGAGGAAAATGCCAGAAGTGTGAAGCTGTATGAAAAATATTTTCTTCAAAATGAGATGATCCAAAGCTATCCAGTCAGATGCAAGTGTATCCCTCCACCTTTCCATGTTATTCTCTCAGACTTACCCATACTTAATCTCTTTCATTTTCCTCTCTCCTTCCAGCAAGTAAATGATCTAGTGATGATACCTTCTACAGTTGTATTCAAAAGTGTGGTGTTTTCTATTCAACTTTTAACACTCTCTTTCAAACACTTTGAAACCTAACAAGAAATAAAATGTTATGGAGCAGAACATTCCTCCCCTTACTCTTCTGGGAAGAGAGAGGTGGGCACAGACATACATATGTATGAAAACATACATATAGAATCCACATAGCCTCCAAATGTAGAGTATGTGAAGCATTTACATTGATATGACTTTTGTCTTTCATGTCACAAGTCTGGATACCAGCGACTTCCTTTCTGCAAAGAAAACAGGACACTCAGTTTGATCAGGATATTCACTTAGTAAACATCTCCCATAAAAACTGAGATTGTTTAAGAATGAAATTAGAATGTGATCAAACTGTTCTCCTGCCTGCTTTACAACCAGAGGGTGCCAGACCAGCTTGCTAACAAGGGCTTAGCAGGTGTAAGACACATCTGCTGCAGCTGGCAGCATTTTATATGCTGCTGCATGACTGCAGGTATACCTAAACCTTTCTTCCTCAACTTCTTCCCTGCGTCCAGGAAGGGACCAACACAAAAAGTAAGTCAGAATCTTAGATAGTATGTTGCTTACTATAAGAGATTTTTGTTAAAACAGATGAACTGCAACAATAAAGCATCTTAATGATTAAGGACAGAATCGGGTTACTACCTGCACCAGCAAAAAGGATAGAGTCTCTGTCACATTATTCCTGCTGCTGCGGAAGCAATCAGTAACTGAAGAAGGAAAGAGCTAATAAGACAATCGAGTAGCTTTGAAAACATCAAAATCCAAGAGAATCTTAAATTCTAATCCCACAGCACAACACAACCTTTACAGCTACACACAGTTCTGCAGTATTTACTAAAATCAGATTGTGCTTTTAAAATGTAGTTCATATTGGGAGTACTATATATTTGGAAGAATTGCAGGCCATTAACTCTAGCCCTACTTTTCTCTATGGATTCATCCTAGATGTGCTGCTGGTTTGCTTGTATACCATTTTGTTTCTTTTTCAAACCCTAGCTCACAATTCTTTTTGTATAAGCAGAGAAATATTCAAGGTTACCCGGAGAAGTTGTGGATGCCCTGTCCCTGGAAGTGTTCAAGGCCAGGTTGGATGGGGCTTTCCACAACCTTGGATAGTGGAAGGTGTCCCTGCCCATGGCAGGGCAGTTGGAACTAGATGACCTTTAAGATCCCTTCGAACCCAAACTACCCTGTAATTCTAATTTGGAATAAAGCTCTCAAGAATGCCAGAAACAGTCCTCAAGGACAGTTCAGCTGTTCCATAACAAAGCCTTATTTATAAAACACATCAGGTTCTCTTTGGCAGTCAGGAATTTAAACAAACAGATTTTGAATTGTCCCTTTTTTAGGGTTTTGAGATTTATTTCAATGAGAAGCATAAGCATGTGTTCGTTCATTCATTCATTCAGACTGATAGTATCAGAACCTTCTCTTTTGACTTTCTCTAGAGTTTCGGGGCTCTTCCTTCGCTCTTCCTTCATTGCATGAAGTTAAAACCCTTCGCAAATTATTTTCAACACACTAGGAAGAAGAGCAGCAGCTGTGAATTCTTGGCCAAAATCAGAAACAGTTCCTACTAGACTTGGATGGTGGTAGGGGGAAAAAAAAAATGGACCACCACCACCCCACATGCACACACACCTCAACAAAGCCATTTTCTGTCAAAAGATAAAGACAAAACTATTACACAAAATTGAGTCAGTTTTGCCAGAACACTACTTAGGAAAGAAGAGTGAAAGCATATTGGGGGTAGGGGGCACTTACAGAAGTGTTGAGCATTCATTTCAACCTTCTGTTACCCTGAAGAGTGATTTTTGTTTTGACTAATACAGTAATGTAAGTGAAGGCTGAAGAAAAACGTTAATCGGCCATTAGTCTTTCCCCCTCCTTTAAGAGCAGTTAGAAGCTTTCTGGTTTGCTTCTTATTCTGAAGGGAATCAGCTCTAAAAATCCTCTCTTAAATCAAGCTTTTCAGCTAGGCCTTCTTCTTACCAGTTGCCTACAGTTCTTTCCCAAAAAAGGGGAGAAGGAAGAAAAATCAGAATTTTGTATAGTCTTTCAAAACCATCTTCCCTGTCCTTCCCTTATTACTCATTTAGAAAGAGCTTCTCAACCGGAACTTCAAGTAACTCAGACCAGTTAACCACATGCATTCATCCATTCATCCAATCACTAATGGATCTATAGTCACTTAAAACAGCTGAAAAATCTGACTCCCCATCAGAACCTTTGAAGTTCTTGGTAAAGGAATCTTTTTAATACACAGAGGACTTGAGGTATGGAATTATTGCTAAATCACTTTCCTTTTGTCTTGGTACTTCAGCAAACTAACTCTACCCTGCAACAGTGTCAGTATTTTCTGCCATCTTGTCATCCTTCATGTGACTTGACTGTGGTAGGTTGACCCTGGCTGGGCACCAAGTGCCCACCAAAGCCGCTCTATCACTTCCCTCCTCAACTGGACAGGGGAGAAAAAATATAACAAAAGGCTCGTGGGTCGAGATAAGGACAGGAAGAGATCACTTACCAAGTACCATCGTGAGCAAAACAGACTTGACTTTGAGAAATCTGTTTATTACCAATCAAATCAGAGCAGGATAATGAGAAATAAAAATTAAATCTTAAAATACCTTCCCCCCACCCCCTTCTCCTGGGCTTAATTTTACTCCCAATTTCTCTACCTGCTCAGCCCAGCAGCACAGGGGGATGGGGAATGGGTGTTGTCGTCAGTTCATCACATGTTATCTCTGCTGCTCCTTCTTCCTCAGGGGAAGGACTCATCACTCTTCCCCTGCTCCACCATGGGGTCCCTCCCACAGGAGACAGTCCTCCACAAACTCCTCCAGTGTCAGTCCTTCCCACAGGCTGCAGTTCTTCAAGAACTGCTCCAGCGTGGGTCCCTTCCATGGGCTGCAGTCCTTCAGGCACAGAGTGCTCCAGCATGGGTTCCCCGTGGGATCACAAGTCCTGCCAGAAAACCTGCTCCAGTGTGGGCTCCTCTCTCCATGGGTCTGCAGGTCCTGCCAGAAGCCTGCTCCAGCGCGGGCTTCCCACGGGGTCACAGCCTCCTTTGGACATCCCCCTGCTCTGGCGTGGGGTCCTCCATGGGCTGCAGGTGGATATCTGCTCCACCGTTAACCTCCATGGACTGCAGGGGGACAGCCTGCCTCACCATGGTCTTTACCACACAGGCTGCAGGGGAATCACTGCTCTGGTGCCTGGAGCACGTCCTCCCCCTCCTTCTTCACTGAGCTTGGGGTCTGCAGGGTAGTTGCTCTCACATACTCACACTCCTCTCTCCAGCTGCAGTTACACAGGGTTTTTTTTTCCCCCTTCTTAAATATGTTATCACAGAGGCGCTACCACCATCCCTGATGGGCTCGGCCTTGGCCGGCGGCGGGTCTGTCTTGGAGCCAGCTGGCATTGGCTCTATCGGACATAGGGGAAACTCCTACCAGCTTCTCACAGAAGCCACCCCTGTAGCCCTCCTGTTACCAAAACCTTGCCATGCAAACCCAGTACACTTGACATATATCTTCTGCTTGCATTATTAATCCAGGAATGCAAGGTAAAAAGTTTAGCTGGTGAAAGGTTTCTGCCTTTTTCTAAAACAGCAAAAGGCTGTTGTATAAGCAGAGAAAACAAACCAAAAAGTATCCCAAGGATTAGTTTCATTTCCCTCAGACAAAATACATAATCATTTCCATTTTACATTTGTAGAGCTTAGACATACAAAATGCCACAAAAATGCATAGAAAACTTTAACACATACTCACTACTAGCAATAAACAATGAAAACCATCTGCATATGAGGATACATGACATGAAACACAAGGAGTCACGTAAACAATGCCTTATGATTTATCCTAATACTGGGAATTGCAGGATGAAGGCTTTTAATCAGATGGTCTCTAGCAACCATCCTGTTGCCTGGGAAGGAAACACACATGTAAATGTTTTTTATAAAGACATGATACAGCCTGTATCATAAAATGAGCCTCCTTCTTGTATCTCTTTATGTCACAAAATACGTTTACAGCTATACGCATGTAAAGTTACAAAGGCTTTGATAGTTTCAGACCTGCTTGTATTGGTAATATACTTGGCACATTTATGTGTGTAGATTTACCTACCAACTTTCAGAACTCAGAGGAAGGTAGACACCAAAACTTTGGCAAGAATATAAGGACTTGCCAATGAACCATTTCTACAAAAGGAGCATAGTAAGCTCTTTGAGATACAAATCTGTCTTTATTTTCATGTGATATGTAGCATGAAGCTACCAACAATAAATCTTAAAAGGGGAAAATGAGTAAACGTAGCAGTTGATTCAATCTCAGTTTTACTCTCTATACTTTTAGCAAAGGAAGAGGGAATCATTGAATAAAGAGCGGCAACCTTTGAGGGAGACATAACAGTACCACAAAATAATGATAAAACCAATAAGAGCAAGAGCTTGATGCCACCCAGTTCCTTCACACTTCACAGTTAAGGAGACTGTAACTGCTCAACTGCCATTTGGCCATAGAGCAGAGACTGGTAGACTTGTACACAGTGATAATTGCTGGAATCTTTAATGACAAGCTGTCACATAAAACATAGGACAATACAAACTGAAGTATCACATAAAATAACAAGGAAGTACTGAAGATGACTAGCCAGCTCACTAGTGTGAAAAATAATTGGTAAGATGAAAAGATATTCACATGTACTGTAAGCATATGGGAAGGAGAGGTGAGTACAACTGTCTAGGTTTGTGGCTTCCTATTGGAAACACAACATCCTGATAAGCAGTATAGTATCATTGTCTATGACGTGTCACATGTTGTTTAATGCTAAGTCTAGTCCAAATTTTGCACCTTCTAGATCCCAAAACAGTCTTAAGCCATCACCTTTAAAAGTAAGGAAGATGCCCCAACTTCCGCAAATTCTTTTCCACTGACATTTGGATCACAGATTCTCAGGATTTCTAAGCATACTTGTTTTTCTTGAAGCTAGTACCACAAAAATCCAGAGGTGTTTTGAAGAATTTTCTTCCATAAATGTTCACACAACTATAAACTCTAAAGAAGCCCCTATTCAGCAGTTTAGGCACCCTAAATGTGTTCTGCACATTATCAGACCAGATACACTAGTAAGTGATTCTACTAGATGAGCCCAGGGCAAACCCTTCACTGACCAAGCTGGCTTTTCCTCAAAAAAAAAAAAAAAAATTGCTATGTTTTGTAATAGTGTCCCAAATCCCTCTGTGACAAACTACTATCCCCCAATGTCAATCACAGTTTTATAAGGACAGCAAGAAACTGCAAAACTTGCAATTGCAAAAAGCTTTTTCCATTGTATAGAAGAATGTTATGTTCCTCAGGATAATTTTGGAAATTATGCATAATAAAATAGCAAAACACAAACTTGGACATACTTGTATGAATAAAGGATGTATATATCAAAATAACTATACACAGTAGAAAGGATGGGAAGTAGAAAATTAAATTTCATGGGGAAGTGACCAAGCACGCTGCAACTGGGACAATCTGGTATTATGCTTTGCTTTAGTACTCAGGGTAGGGTCAAGAGAAACATAACCCAGAGAGGAGGGACTGGGGGTGATAGCTGAAAGCAAGTACTAGTCAATTAGGCATAGAGGTTTAGGCTCACTTCAGCATGAGAGTGCAGAGACACAAGGACAAGGGAGCAGACCACCTTCTGGTATTTGAACAATAGAGGAAGCCAAATTATACCTCAGAACCACCATACCTTCAGCTGTAGTAATGAAGGTTACTCATACCATGTGCTCTGCACAGTCACAAATTATGAAGAAAAACACTATGCAGTCTCTTCTACTGAAGAAAGTGTCTGTCTGTACCTTATGTAACAAAGCAGGATTACATGCTGCACCATGATTCAATTTCTTTGCATAAATGCTTAGGAATCTCAGCTAGATTCACTGACATATACAAATTAATTTGCACAACCATAAAGCTGTCTTTTTAACAATAGGGTGCAGAATCAAGAATAAACTCAATATAATATTTAAAATAACAGAAAACTGATTTATCAACCACTGCCAAAGCTACTCAGAACAAAATCTTCATGTAGGTCAAGATCTGCTATTTTGTACTTATTTTTTGAAGTACAAGGGCAAAGAATAGTAATTTTGCATGGTTCCTTTACCAGACAGCTAGTGATTACCTAGAAGAACTGTAACATTCTCTATTCATTTTGTCAGAAAGCACCACTTCTGGAGGCTGTTCTTTCAGGATATAGTCATTGGGAAGGGTGACTATGAGTAGAAATATCATGTTTCGTTCACACTCTATCAAGAGCTGAAATGGTGGACTTAAGAACCATTCCTCACCAGGTTAGGAAGATCACCAGTTCCTACTATGGCAGCACTTCTTCCTAAAACAAAGCCAGAGGAGCTTTGCTGTTGAGTTTTGGTGTGGATATGAGTCTCTACCCAAAGAGTTTCACCTGGAAGGAAACAGCTCAGAAGCCACATTAAGAAAAAAAACGTGCTTGAATTACCGACCCATTCTGGTCAAGAACAAGTGGATTCTTAAAATGGGTTGTTTATTGAAAGAGTTTTAAAGCTCCAAATTGTGAAACTGTCTCTGTTTATGTGCTGTGTTGAAGAAAGTCAGACTTGGCACATGTTTCTCATTAACTGCACTAAAGCAGCTCAGTTTCCCTAGAAATCCCCAGTTTCTCCTCTGCAATAGGGTAATCTAGAAGGCCCCTAATTTTAGCTCTTCAGTCTGAAAGGGTAGCACATACATAAGCAGTGCTGAGTGAATGCTGCTGAAATCTCTATGATTATGTGGAATGCTAAAGCAAATTGGCTTTCTTGGCATATACAACATCACTAAAATCTTCAGAATAATGTCTAAAAGCAAGGAAGTCTCATAGATAGTTGTATAATGCATTTCACACATGAAGGATTCAAACATCTGTCAGTGCAGTCCAGTGACACTGTGTGTTCCAGGATGCCCATCACATAACTTATTTCAAACTGGTCATAGCAAAAAGCTAGCCCCTCCACAAGCCAGTATGTTGTCCATGCCCAAAGTGTAGGGCAACATTTGCACATTTGCAGAATAACCCTAGAACACGGACACAACTTTTTAAATTTGTTATTACTTCTGAACAAGAAGTGGAATGGGCCAAACATATTACATAGTTTATCTAGCACTCATTATAACAAAAGTCATATTTAGAAAAGTAGTGCTGTATGCTTTCCTCTGATTTTCTCATTTTCAGGCAGATTAAATCACTTTAGAACTGTTTGCTTGTTTGTTGAGAACAGCTTTCAAGATGAGGTAATTAAAGGAAACCTATCAATTTAGTATATATTTTCAAGTTAATAATGTTGACATACTGTTCAAATAAACCTCCAATTTACTACAATCTGTTTTTAGACAAGTCCTCCATTTTAACCTCCAAATGGAAGGAAAACTAAGTGACTTTCCTCATCTCACTTAATAGAGAACATATGTTCAAAGATAATACTGTAGGCTTGTTCCGAGAAGCTGTTCTTCCTCTGACAGAGATGCAGTGAGCTCGCACAGTAACACTGATACATAATGAAAGTACACGTTGCCATAAATCTCATGCACTGCAGAGGTCANGGCCCGCAGAGAGTCAGTACAAAAAAAAAAAAAAAAAAGAACAGACCGCTGATGGGAGAAGCACAAACAAAAGCACCCTGGCCACAGGTGAAAAGAGAACCTGGTGTACCTCCTGTCAGCTGGAAGGATCAGAACTAAGAGCCACCTCAATCCTAATTTTT
>VYZV01027215.1:40404-60577 GCA_013401275.1 Pandion haliaetus | reverse complement strand
CTTTTTCATTCAGAACAGAAGTCTTCCTCCTTTGGGTCAGAAGCAAATACAGTTGGGTACTGTCACTCTGATTTTGCCTACAGGTTTGGAGTAATCTGCAGTGCAACTTGCAAAATATGCCATTTTTTATTACTGAAGCCTATGGATTATTTTTCAGGAACAATTTCATTCAGTTTCTCTTTTTCTGAATGTCACTGACTGACGTTGTTCCTCCTTTGTTACTACTGATTGTCGTTGTATGGAAATTTTAGATTCTTAGCCTTAAAAATTTTCTGTTGCATTGCCATGAAAATAGATCATCTTGTTATTCTTTAGTGCATAATTTATGTTCATTATCTTCCTAACTTGCCTCTTAAATCTGTACTGTACTAATATGTTTTCTGGTTTTATACTTCAATTTATATACAACAACATTTTAAAGCCCAAGATTGTTCTATGTAATATCCAGTTACAACAGCATTACAGCCAGGAAATGAAGTAAATTACATTGAATAAGCTCAAAATTCCTGTTTGAGCTACATCCATGAAACACAACTGTACACATCTGTCTGTGGCAATGATAGAAAAAGACATCCTGTAAATGTTTACAGTTATCATTTTAGTGTCTAAGTTTGATTTCTCTATTAAATACCATTGGCTTTCTCGTGCTATTTATAAAGGAGCCCTTCTTCACAGAGAACAGAAGAACAGCAAAACCAAGCAGGGCACTAAATTCATCTCAGGGTTCTGCTGACATCAGAAACCACTCAAGCTTTGCTCGAGAGACTCTTCATGTATTTATAACCCTGTAGTTTACAATTTCCTTCCATTTACTCTATACATGGGTGACCTGCCAAATGTATGCATGACAGCCAATATGGATCCCTTATATGTCAACAGTGAGCTGCCTCGTGTTAGGACCCACACTCCAATCAGGTTTGAAAATGTCCTGGACAAAAACTTTAATCATGTAGCAAAAACTATAGGACCTGCCTGCTAAATACTATCCATAAAAACAGAACTATTAGAAAGTGAGCCTGATGAGATGAAAGTAACTTAAGTCCCTTCAGAGATGAGAAGAACATCTGGGTTTTGCACAAATGGTGCTGGTTTTCTTTATTAATATATTTCTTTGTTAATAGACTTCTGCTGAGTCCCAAGGCAGAACTTTTTGGGACACGTACTCAGGCCTTCCTCAAAGCCAGGTGAAGGCATCATTTAATGAGAGATGCTGCACAGCTGCTACCTGCTCAGGTGATCTTATGTAATGTTATGACAGTGGTTACAGTAGCCTTGTTCTCCTCCCAGTGACTCCATGGATGTCCTTTCTACTCTTTTTTCATCATTCTGAGTAGTTCCTGCCTTTTTCGAAAGTCGTTAGCAGCAAGAACAAGTTTAAGTAACGAGGCTATTAAAGGTTAATGCAGTGTTCCTAACGGCTTTTTGGTAGCACACAGAACATGAGGCAAGATACAGCACTGTGTGACTACAGTGAAATCCATGTATTGGGTTCTTTGGCTAAGAGGAGTGATCTGATTAGCCAGGGATGTTTCTAGCATGCATGAGCATGCTCCATCAGCATTATATCTCAATGGTAAAAATCTTCCGTCACTTACAAAAAGGTAGACTAATTTTCTAATCTTATGCATAAAATAGTACAGTATTATTCATGTTGAACAAAAGCTTGTTCTTAAATGGACTTGACAGAACAGTTTCTGTTAACACCTCTTCAAAGGTAAGCTAGGGCTTACAGCAGGAATGAATCAAATCAAATGCCACTGGACCATTTTGTACTTTGTTAAGGATAAGATTTATCTAGTTTGTTCAGTATATTAAAACTGCTTAGTTAAAATAATCCCACTCCCTTTTAACTGCAATCAGCCCTCCTGCTTCAAAGCTAGCTTAGTTGCTCTGGATCTTCTAGTTGCATCTAGGTGTCTCTGAAAGGCACAGCATTACCCACAAAAAAAAAGAAGAAGAAAGCATTACTGTAAAGTGTAGAAGGCATCTGGGTCACAAAATTCCAAAATTTGGATTCTAAAAATCCTGTTCCAACAAAGGAGCTATTGGCGTTATTTTTTTTTCTTTTTTGTAAGTTGTGGGGTTTATGCTGTGAAGAATGAAGTAGCGTTCCCTGTAAGTGGGAGCTGGACTGACTGAGCCTACACCACTCTCGATGTGTGCCCTGAAGCAAGTCATTGCTCTCTCTGCCACACTTCCTTCAACTGTAAAATGAGCATATTGTAGTACCTTCCTCAGAGCAGGGATGGAAAAATAACCAGTAATGTAAACATGTTAAGGATCACAAAATTTTTTACCATACACGTCTAAAATGAGAAGAGTGATGGGACTGGCAGCCTTTGGTATACCGATTTTTTTTTTACTACAGTAAAATTAAGAAACTGTCAGAGAAATTACCAGAACATGATTATCATTTGTGGTTTAATCTTTCACTAAACATTTGTCAGCTACCAGTTTCTGGAGGCAGGGAGAGTGAACAGCTCTTGGGACTGAGTACCCAAAAGTCCTCCAGCATTGTCAAGAGATTAATTCAAGGGGAGGCCAGGAGCCTACACCAACAGCTGCAGGACCGTATGCAGGCCAACAGGAGGGAGCGCACCACTTGGTACTGCTTCCAAAGTGAAATAATTAAGAACCAGTTTATGATTCATCTATGATACGCTGTCTCTTCAGTCTGTGCTTCATTCATAAACAGATGGACTGTAAATATTCATGAAACAAATTTTTCAAAACCAACTCAACCTCATAACCAAACACTAACTGGATAAACCTCTGTGAAAATATAATTGAAACATCTCTGGATTTAAGTGTAAGAAATACAGAACATAACAGAACATAACATCATAAACCCCGACTAGACATTTTCGGAATTATTTTAGAATTTGAAAGACACTATTAATGGCATAATGACACTAAATTAACCCAGTTTTGCAATTACATTTGACAGTCCTAACTAAATTGTGCTCTACTGTGCACAGGAGAAGATTTAAAAGACTAGGACTGCTTGGTTTAGAAAATGATGAAAGAAAATCTGGCCTAAGAAATATAAATGGCATATTTTTACATTTCTTTTTATTCATAAGGCAAGAACAAATGGACATTCATAATTATGACAGACTAACGTATGCCTGTAATGTATGTGTTGACCTGTAAATTCAATTCTGTTACCATTATTTTGTCTGAAAATCTTCTAATTTTTTTTGTTCTTTCCTTTCGCATTTTTCCACTTTGAAGTAAATACACATTGAACAGTAAAGTCTTTACATTCAGCAAGAGCACTGTTACTGAGAAATATGCCAAAAAATGGCAATGCCAATCATTCAGTTGTGTTCACTCTAGAAAAATAGACTGTCTGCAACACCAGAAAACTGTTTCTCCTTGTTTGCACTTGTTGTGAAAGGGCAGAGTTGAGGTAGGCAATGGATCTCATGACTTCTGGAACTGCTAGAGACCTTTTGACAGAGAAACTAGAACATGACAGATTTTTTCCATACTGAGTTCTCTGTAACAACCTGTCAGCTGAGTACAGGATTAAGGGTGTACTGCAAAACCTGTTAAGCTCTAAGCAGAATCCATGGGCTTTATAAATATTGAGAACACTCATGGGAAGTGTTTGGTATGCAGGTGTTTATTAATCTTGCTTTGTTTAGCTAAAAAACTATGGCTGATTTGAAAATAATTTTCTAAACGTGTAAATTCCACAGTTTTATTTGCAACCTCCCCATTGTAGGAGTTTATTCATCAGTCACAGCACAGGTCATGATAAAATGCAAGGTCCTGCATTAACAGAAGAATACTGCAGTATTAATACAGCTCAGACCGTAAGCGTGGAAGCTGGAAGGGTCAAAAAGTAGGCTCTGCTATGGCCTAGCAAAAAGGCCTACCACATTTTGAGTTCTTTTCCCATCTCCAGTAAGAAGCTCAGAAGAAATCAGAAACACATCCTGTTTATTCCTTGTCTTCTAGCTTATGAAGAATAATAAATCACTAGGGGAGAATAGTTTCCTATATATTTAATGGAACAAACGAAAACAAAATGATATACTGGGCACCTCTGGAAAGATTTGTAGCTCTTGTAATGTACTAAGAAGCTGAGTCTTTTTGGTTCTGCTAAATGATGCAGTCAAAACTAACACATGAATAAAAAATCCTAACATTGGCAAATACAGGTAAAAGAAAATAACCAAGTGTTCCTCTGCTTGTGCTCAGAAGGAAGGATAGGACAAAGACAGTGCTCTAATCTACAACCTTTTGAGGGCTGGTCAAGCGCATAGTATTAAACATCCAGCTCTAAGGAAACCTACATTACACTTCAACTCAAAATATGCTGAGGGTCACAGCTTACAGGGAAAGGAGAGTTAGGAGCTGATTCAGTGGTTCTTTACCCTTCCAGAGGAAAGTGAATCCATAAGATATCAGCCAACTGTGTGAAGTGGGAACCATGCAAAAAGCTATTAAAGTGGGGTCCAGAGATGAGCTGAATGCTTTCTGCTTTGGTGGTTGTTTTTTTTTTTTTTTTTAGTTCATAGTGTTCCTAAAAGTATAATTTCATTATGTTCCTTTCCACCTTATTTTAATTTAAAATCACATGGAGTCCAAATATAGGGCTTTGTTTTCAGATCTGGAGAGTACTTAGGTTACCAAAGAAGGTGCCAATAAGGACAGCTGAAACTAGGTATAAATTCATTGTTGCCCTAGTCAAAAAAAACCCAAACCAAACCTGAAAGCAGAGTTGTTGTAGCAGAACAGGGTATTTGAGTTGTATTATATCCACAACACATTGACATTCTCATTTTTATAGTAATCATTGCAGCAAGAAAGGAAAGTAATATTCTAACTTTAGATATTATTACTAAAACCAGATATCTTGTTGGAGAGAAACTGCAAGAGTTTACAACCATAGCAACCTCAGTAGTGGCAATTCTAGACTGAAAATAAACAAAGATCTGAAATGTATAAAAACGTCAAAAGAAATATAAAGGCAACTGTTGTACCACAGCATGCAATAGTTACTATATGGTTATTGCCACATGTACAAAGTACCTACCATGACAGTATCTTAGACACACTTCTGAAACTTTCTAGGGTAAGATTTATTTAGGTAGATTGAAAAATAAAGCATTTAAAATTTAAGAAAAGCTAGATTTAGGCTGGTGTTATTTACAAATGTCATTCTCTCTTTATGCTTTCCCAGCCTGGGAATGGTATGCACTAACTGACGCAGGGCACCCCTAGGCAAATAATAGGCTATCATATAATTGTACACTGTACAATAATGTATTCACTCTAGAAGGCAAAATTAAAGATACATTTACTTTCATGGGAAGACAAAAGCAAGTAACAACGGTCAAGATTTTGGAAGCCTGTATTTCACAAGAACAGAGAATTAAAACTGGTAAAAGTATCACATTGATACTCTCCGCAGTTACACCTCCTGCACTGGTAGCAATAATGGAAGTGATGTTAGAAGTAGGGCTCAAGGCACTGAGGCTCAAATTGCTGTCATCACCACGGGGAAATGCTACATCTAATTGTTAATTCTCAAACAATCAGCTAGCCTGATTTAGTCTGATGACCCATCAAGATTCAATACTGAACTTAAGTAGGATTTTCTGGAAATAGTCTGTATATAAATTCTTAATGTGACTTCTGGAACACACTGTTCATATCTTGTCCTCTTTACATTCAGTTTTTTAATTACTTTTTGTAGTATCTTATGGCATTTAGCAAAGAACATAGTTAATGATCAGAGATGTAATTTTGTACAGGTTTGCTTTAGTAGAAACACAAGCATGCTGAGATCTAAGAGGACAACTCTCACAAGAGCTTGTATTCACAATGACCTCAGTTGCCTCGGTTTCAGAATGAAAATAAGCTACAGCTTTTCACTCAGCAGGTTTCTGTTCCTCATTCTAGTAGGTGATTAATTTAAATACTAACAAATAATTATCAACTTTTAACTTGTTCCTACTGCTGCAATAACAAATCAATTCTCAGTATTATGCAAAGGGTACTTTACAGATACAGACCTGCTTATCAGCAAAGGCTGGGAGTATTCCAACTGTACATTTTCGTTCATGTTTATTTCTAGCAATAATATTAACTACACTACTCAATAAACTAAATTACATGAAATTGGAATTTACCTTCTAAAATATGCAATTCCCATATGCAGCCACTGGATGGACTTACGGAGCCAGTGATTATTTTTTGATTGTAGACAAGATGCACAATTAGGTGAGCAACTGGGAAGAACTTTCCCTTCTGGGCCGTAGGAGAAGTTTTCTGCAGAAAAGGCCTGAGCCTAAAAAGCAAGATACAAGAAGGGATTTTAGCCTCTCAATTGATCCTTATTTTTCAACACAATTCATTTAAGAAAAACTAGGCTGTGGAAACGAAACAGAGTGATAAGAAAATTAGTCTGCAGGAGAACATACGGGTCAGTTCCAAATGTGAGGATTTGGCATTAAAGTTTTAGGGTAAAAGCACTAAAAATTGTATTGAAAAGAAGCTAGGATTTTTTTGATAGCTCAGTTTGCAAACAGAAGCAGATCACAGTTAAAGTTCTGCTTAATTTTTAAAACGTATTCTACTTTAAAAAGCTCATATGCCTTAAGAATAATTTAGGAAAGTATTTGCTTAAGCTACCTTATCTTTTTCTGGAATAGGAACCATACGAAAGTTTGAATCACTCTGCATAGTAAGTGTAAAACAAGCCCTGCATTAAGTAAGAGTCCAATCATCCATGAATATAAAAATTTTATTTCCTGTTTTATTACAGCTGGCTGTTGCAATTGCTTCTGAGTATTCTGAGTGTACTATATTAACTATAGTACAATCTATTTAATGCACTTTTTTAGACCAGTTACCATTTCGGTGTATACAGCAGCGATAAAATACATATGTGATTCCACAACCTGTGTTCTGGTGTTGTGTAGCTAAGAGAAGTAGTAGGCATCAGTTGTAGCAGGAAAACTCAGTAAATTCACCTCAAAGAAAGTCCAAGCGAATAGAGTTGCTATGGGGAGAACTCAGTGAAGTTGGGCAATGAAAGTATACATGTATGAGCCTAAGAGAAAGAAGAGCTGTTGCATAAATCTCCCCATACCTGCTGTTCTAAATCTGTGGGCAGTGACAGTGTCTAACACAGACCCTTCACTCCCCCTCTGCAGATACACCCAGTTACAGGATCTAAATGTGGATCGCATGGTTTTATCATTTTATCTGACTGCCATCACCCTATTCTGTCCCAAACAATTTAGAATGGCAGCAAAACCTAAATAGTTGAGGTTACTCTGCATGCCTGAATTTCTTTTGTCTTTGTACTGTGAAGGTCATATGCAGAGTCTGTAGCGAGTGAACATCCCTGACTATTTAATTGCATGGGATAGTCTTACGGGGTACCTATTATAGCCAGGATGAATGAGATACAGTTAAAAAAAGCATGTGAGCAGGGAAGGAAGGCTGGGTCAGGTTCAGTGCTACTGTCTATTGCTTTCAATCCTCTTCCAGAACAAAACGTGAAAGGAGACTATGGACATTTCTCAGCTAACAACCTCTTCCCAATCCTAATTCACTTCTGAACAGTGTACAACGGCAACTCTGTGGATAAAATGACACCTGCAGAAAAATCACTCTGGATCTCACCAGTATTTTGCTGCTTTCTACCTTATTCTGTAAATTCCTGTTGTCTTTTAGAAAAGCAAACAAAGCCTGATATAGGACCCAAAACAAACTAAGTGAGCAGCTACATTTAAAGTTACGCATGCACTTTAACACCATTTTAAGTCATGATCACACAGACCATGAAATAGGATAGAATGACACTTCTTACAATTACAATAAACAAGGTGCCCATCACTGAACACGAAATGCGTGCAGTGTGTCTCTGGCATGCAATGGCTCCTGAATGCCGAATGCTGTCCTGACCTCAGACGGGGAAATACCATCTGGCATAGAAGCTCTGCAGTTGGCACTGCAGACTGCAAGCTCCTCTCTCTCCCTCCCCACTTACTGCCCTACCTCTCTGACTACTAGAAAAACAGTGATCTTGCAGGAATTAAGTCAGACTACAAAAATATTGAATGACTGAGTCAGAGACCAGGAAGGGGGCTGGCAACTCTAGAGACTGCCTGATATGTATCATTGCCTAAAAGCAAAATTGTGACAAATCAGGTTCTCCCATACCTCTCACTAGGCAATGAGATCCGCTCCCTGCTCTCCCCACTACATACAGTGTCGTGTCACAGGTGCGCGCCTCCCTGCTAAAGTCTCCTGGAAAACATCATACCTCAGCCAAGAATGCTTCCCCCTGTGAAGCCCCTGAGCACGACTTGCTATTCTTGGCTTGTTCTGACCTCCTTTAATTTTCTGACCTTGTTCTGGAACTAGGTGTTGGTCCGCTTTTAATCACGCCAGGCCAACCAAACAGCAATCCTCTCATACCAGTGCTGATTTAGGAAGCCTTTGCTAAGCTGCTGCATTGGGAATCTTCCCCATACAGAGATTAGGTCACAGACTTCCTTCCAGGGTAGGTGGCACCATGAGCGGCCAGCTCCAAGCTGGGACAGTAAACTGGGTGCGGCAGCATCCTAATATTACAGAGGGCAATGTAGACAGAGCCTGTGGAATTACTACTACCACTAATCTAACCACCCACATAAGCAAATCAAGTGAATCATCTACCTTACTGGTCTATCAGGCCTCAGACTCACATATGATACTGGATGTATGATGGTAGATTGGCTCACATGAATTAGATTTTTAAAGTGCTTCTAAATTACATGTTACAATTCAAGCTACTTAAAAGACACATGCTCAGTTTGGGAGTGGTCCTCCTTCAGACAGAATGTAAGTAATTTATTATTCTAGATGAAGCACTGAATACAAAACTGTTTATTCCTATGAATAGAAAATTTGTCTAAAGTTCTAAAACCAAAGAATTGCAGGATAATCTCATTATTCTATCACTATGTCAAACTTTTCAATCTACTCTAGTTAGGAAATATGAAGTAAGTATCTATACCGATAATGTTGCTTTTAATTAAAGCTCTGTCAGGCAATTAGTTGCTAGATCCACAAATGACAAAGCTGATGCAAAGCTCTGAATCTTTTCACTCACAGATTGTTTGGTAAATTGCTTTATTTGCGTTGGATGCACTACTAAAATCATTCAAATTAGTAACCAATCTGTTCCTGTTACTGTACACCTGAAAGTGTGCTAGCAAATCTGTCCTACTACAGCCAAATGACAAATACCAGAAAAAATGTTGCCAAGACTGCCTGGTTTGTCTGTGTTGAGGCCTGTGGATTCCCACCTGTTCTGTGCAATGCCCCTGCGTATATTATGTCGCAGCACAGGCTAAGCACAGCTTGGAACACTGCAAGTGTGGGCGACATATGACTTTCAATATGAATTCCCCTCACTTAATTAACGTCATGTACTTTCTTTGACACACAAAAATTTTAGTGGCATATTCTTAAAATTTAGAAAATTGTCTTTGATTTCTCTTTGGGCATTCGCGTGTGCCATTCTCAAGAAGTAACAAGATTACAGTACTCACATTGCTCAACCCCGACATTTGAAATGTCTAAACCTCATGCCAAATTATTTTCTGAGTATCCAAAGTGCTTGCACATACTCATGCTGATAGGTATTTATTATCTCCTGACATTTTAGTGCTGATTTCAGATTAGCTTTTTAAAGGCATAAAGACTATCAATACATGTTTCCATGTGTTCTGTAACCTATTTCTACTCAATTCAGAGTTCAATTTCTGACACCTCACACACAGCCTTTCCCTGTTGAAAGCAAATATCCATGCAAATATGAGGAAGAAGGAATTTGAAAGGAAAAATAGTAATTTGCAATTCCTGAACAACAGATGAAAAGATTGATAAACTTTCTATCCTGGAGAACACCTGCTTTTATTTATGTATAATCAAATTCCAAAGCCAGAAGTTGGTAACAACAGACTTCTCTTCCCACTAGCAAATGTATCCAGAGCTGACCAATTAAGTTCATAGGCATGCTCAAGGAAGCAAGTCTTGATCCAGAAGTAACCCTACCCCTATTTTGCTAGTCTTCAGTGCTTTAAGACTCCTTGTACTATGTCCCAGCTATCCGTTCCTGACTTTGATCCTCACTGCTTTATAATAAGGTATGTGTTTTTATGAATTGATTCTTTAGTTAAACTTACGAAAATGAGATGTGAGATGTGAAAGCGTGTTACACTGTACTTTTCACTCAGAAATGTGAGTCTCGCACTGCTTGCTAATGTGCACACTGCATGCCACAAATCCACCCTCCTTAGACATCCAATTCTAATGAGGGAATGGATTCCTTCAAAAGGAGTGGGTAGAACAATACAGGGTATAAATTTCATGTACCAATATGCATTGGTATGTACCAATATGCATACTAATTTCATGTACCAGTATGCATTTTCCTTATCCATGACTCAGAGCCTCATGAGCTCAGAGGTAATGGTGGCTGAAAATCAGGGGAATACTCTTTATACATACACTTGATGATAGAAAGATTGATGGAAATGGATGCCACAATTACATAGGGAAGATGTACATTCATGCATGTGGTAATTAAAAAGGAATATAGTGGTCTAGCATAAATTATAAAACTCGTAGTACTAACAGAATGGAGAAGCATACTGTGATCTTTTTCGTAATATGTTATTTTTGCATTAAGGAGTTCAGCAGTTTCTAAATATAGCAATATTGTGTAGGAGCACTACTTAGATAAACTGGAGTGGCAATGTCATTTAATCTAAAAATAGAAAAATGCTTCTCCCTAGAAATACCTAAAGACTGTAACTGTGGTTTCAGAAGCAGCTTAAGGCAATCTAAGTTTGCACAGTCATGGAAAGCAGCTGTCCTGTCCTCTCCTCCATCTCTGGCTGTAAATTTCTGCTCTTCCTTTGTCAGGGCACTATGCCGTAAAACAACGCCATGCCATCACGCAGCCATTCAGTTCCCTGAACAAAGCTACCTTACATCTGGCCAGTTCAAAGAACACAGCAGCAAACTCCATGACAATTTGTACAGAGGTGTTAGGTAGCATTTAGGTTAGATATTAATGAGATGTGAGTGAGTCTGGAACCCAGAGATCCATTTTCATGCTTAAGCTCCTGGCACAGTGGATGGATGACTGCATGCCTCAAAATGAAATCCAAATCAACTAGTGAGCTGATCAGGAAGCTGCTTGAAGCCACTGTCTTAGGAAGTACTTGCCTACAGTGGGTCAAGAGGGAAATCTCAGTGGAGGGCTGCAGGTGCTCTGTTCCATCTACTTGTGTGTCACCACGCAGGATTTCCAGAGGGAAGTCAGGACAGATCATTGTCCTCTGCTAACGTGATCTAGCAGGGGAGAACACCATGGTGGTAACACTCCGCTTTACAAAATGGTAAATCATTCCTTGGTCAGAGGTGGGAAATCTGGCCTAATTCCTTCTTAAGCCAAATGTGGTTAAACACAGATCTCTCTGAGGTGTGCTCTGGTCATCAGGCTAACATTTTGCTCTTGGATGAGGGCTGGAGTAAAGTAAATGGTCTGGCACTTGTGGTACTTGAAGTTGTGCCAGTTGAAGAGAAAAGGCAATGTCAGTCTCATTGGGTAAGATAGGAAATGTGACACTATCCCTTTAATGTAAAAAGAAACAAAGAAAGAACACATCTTAATGATACGATGACCAGTTGTAGGTATGGGAAACACAGCCACAGCTTTGCATCTGAATGTAGGGGGAAAAAAAAAGATTTAGCTTTCTTACATGTGAACTGCTAATTACTGTCAATTAAAACCAAACCAAAACAAAAAAACCCCAACCCAAACCACAGATTAGTCTTATAAAACTTTAAGAGCCTGGTCTTTTTTCATGCATCCAGATGGAAGCTGCATGTGTCACGCATTAATTTACTTTATCAAGCCTGCAGTTTCTACTGCAAGGTAAACTCACACAGAAGCCCCTACTTCCATCTATGCAAAGTTATGTGAATAATGATGAACAATGACAGGTATTTCTAAAATGTGGCTTATATGACTGTATTTTCACTGTCTTAGCCGGAATGCCTCCAGGTCAAGTAGCAGAGATACATGCCATAGTACCATCTGTCAGACTTTTTGAAAAGGCACAGACTTATCACCGTTCCTATTTTTGGGTTTTTCTTTCCTGAATTGTACAAAAGAGTGATGAGGCTACAGAGCAATTTCTATTTATTTCCCCTCTTTTGGGCTGCAATGATTGCCTTTCATTTTTAAGATGCTTCCAAATGTTAATACCAAGGAGCACAAAATATGTATTGCTGTTATAAAGACTGTAAACAAGGAGACTTCTTGAAATCCTGTGTCATGGGCCTTCTGACACCTTTTCTACTTTAATCCTCAGCCTTAAAACCAGTTAAAGCAAGCTAAAGACTATTTCAGATCGGACTGTCCTGCTAAACCAGTATCACTGCTACTCTTAAACTAAGAGTCTTTTCATGAGTTGCCAGTCAGGTCACCCAAATTCTCAGTTCAAAGAGCAGGAGAATCAGCTACTATGTCCTCACATTTCCACGGGAGCTCTCACATCAACACAGGACATCTCACTTACATGAATTCCCAAGTGCAAATCAATAGAGAGGATACAGAAGAAAAGAGCAAGTATTAGCCACAAACTGTGCTGATTACCAGACTTGTATTGAGAAGGCAATCATAAACTGCCTGTTCTAGTTAAAGACTGCATTCAGTAACAAAGCTTTGTTTCCTTTTGTTTTGGAGAATGAAAATCAGTTGCAATATGTTATTTCTAATCCACTTTCCCAACATAGAGTAAGAAGATACTTAAGCGGGGAGACTAGGCTATATCAGCTGCTCTTTGAAGCAGCCTATAAAAGAGGAATTGCAGCTGCCATAATGAGGTAACACCTGTATTCCTGGTTGTAAAATGTCTGGAATTCAATCAGATTTGAACTTTGCAGAGTGTTTGCATATGTGGGTCAGTTCATAGTTCTCTGCTCTCTGGGCAGACCAAGACAGCATGGCTTGTTCCCCTTTGCAGTTAGAAGAGGAACTGGCTTTCTTTCTAAATAAGTACATCTTTTCTATCTATTTCTAGCATTAATGGACAGCTTGGGACTCTACATTTGATCACCGATTACAGCCACAAACAGCTATTATTCCTGCTTACAGCTGATCCATCAGGATTGGAGGAGAAAGACGGACAGAGAACTCCCCAAATTTAGTGGCTATGGCTAAAGGACAAGGCAGGACACTGCAAGCTGTTTGCCATGCCTGAGAGACATTTTACAGGTCTAAGTGTGTGAGAAAGAAACAGAGACTCCTGAGGGTGGCCAGGTGGCTGGCTGGTGGCTGGGAAGCACTATGGCACCCTAAGAACAGCTGAGAGGGTATTAGTGATACTGCAGCATCTTAGAACGCAAGGAAGTGTTTTCTAAAAGAATTTGTTTTAGCTGGGCAGGAGGAAGTAAAGGGAGCTGTTTTCTTCTGAATCTGCTGCTCTCACGAGGGCCTCATTCTGGTTGTTCTCTTCTAACTGTGATCTACTTCAGACTAGAGAAAGAAGTAGATATAATCAGCTATATATGGGACTCCTGCAGTTAAGAAATTTGCTATTTCCTGCAGCACAGCTAGAGGGATAGAAAATTTAGCTGAGATGTGAGATTTTATGATTGTATTAGCAAATATCTAAGTACCACTGAATACACACATTACATAAATGGGATGGAATGGAACTTCTCACAACTGATTGTAGGAGCAGCAGAAGGGAGGAGCACAGGTACAAATTAGAGCAAACACAGCCTTACAGATGCCCGGAGGACTGTAGTCTTGTCAGACCAGCAGAAGAGTATTCCCCCTCCCCATCTCATTTTGTACAGAAGGAGAAACAGAACTTACGTACCCATGATATATCTCCAACTGGGCTTCTTTAAATTAGAAATGTCTCTGACAGCAGAAATAGAACACCTGATTTTTCACAGGCAAGGATAATGTTTAAGAGTTCTTGCACTGAACAATGTTTTTGTAAAAAATATGAAATGGCTTTTATGAAATCAAAAGCAGAGTATGAGGGGTACCACAGTGAAAGTATTTAATTTAAAAACTCTAGTTGTGCTTTGTTTTCCAAGTTTAATTATCAAAAACTGCTAGGATCCTACTAGAAGGAACAGAACTTTTCTTTTAACACTAGATCAAATTTTCTCTCTTAATAATTCTTTTCCTTAAAAGAGGGTTTTTCTCTCTCCTTCTCATGTGTGCAGCCTTTAATTAGTCTGTTCAGATACAAGTAGTATTAGCTAGACTCTGTCACAATTACCCACATTTGGTAGCTAATTACTCCTTGAATAGTCTTAAGGCTACCAGCAATTTTAGCACAATTGGCAGCCTGGGGCCCCTAGGAGCTGTTCCAGCAACCAAGAATAGCTGGAACACAGAGGCGAGCCAGCCGTGACCCTTTCTCCTCAGCCACAACCTAACGTACCTACTATGCCAAAGGCAAGAGCAACACAGAAATGAAAATATTCCCAAGTGGCTAAATGTGCTCTCTTTATGGCCTTTTTAAACTAATGGAGTAGCATAAAGGGACTATAGGGAAATGGAAAATAGGACCCTTTAAATGCTAAAGCATTGGCAGGACTACTAATGATTTTTCAATTTTGCAATGTTCCATTAAAACAACAGTACAAAACACTTATATGGGATCAAATTCTGACACAAAACTTCTATTCTAGTTTAATTTTATTCACTGATGCCTCATATTGCTGTAATTTACATCACTGCAATATAAGTGTCAAGTGGGTATAAAATGCTGGCTTGATTTAGTAACATTTCATATGTATTTTACACAGGTAGAAATTACTTCACAAGGGACACAGCAGTGTCTGTGATTTCCGTAAAATGATTCCTGCTGTACACTTGTGTGACATCAGCAGCAGACTAAAATTAACATAAAAATTTAAATGAGAACTTCAGTTTTAAATACACTGTTAATTCAGATTCTGTTCCACAACTCCAAAGAGTGTTGCTTTGCAAATTCAGCAGTACTGGGTTTGCAAAGAGCAAGGAATTCCTTTTAGAAAACTTCACAAGGTTATGAGGGATCCCCTTCTAAGTGTTTCTGTAGCTACATCCTCACTGAAGAATTATCTCATTACCTCTGCTTTTCCTAATCCCTTCAATTTAGGCCAGTGTTCCCACCGAAAAAAGTTATTAGTTATCCATCAGATTCTCAAAGGGAACTGACTCTTCTTGCATTGCATGACCATTTGATCTGGTGCAAGAGAAGAGATGCCAGCCCTTGATGTACACAAGTTTGAGAGAAGAGTAGAATCGGCTCTTTCCACTGGCTGCCTGTTGTTACTCTGGATTAAGCGTATAGTAAAACTGCACCTCATTCAGTGCCCCTGTGGAAACTATTTTCTCCTGAACTGTGGAGACCATAAGAATTGACAGAAGATGTTGCAAGATTATTAGCCTTCAAGTTATAGGTATCCGTAGTGCAGAGTTGGCAGCTATGTTCTTTTAATTTAACCTTTAGTTTATCACTGCTGATGAGCAGACTGATATGAGTACACCTGTGTATGTGTCAGCATTGCTGACATTGACTATAAGACGGACACTGGACTCTGAGGAACAGCAATAGCTTAGCTCAGCTGTCAGCAGCAACACCACAAAGCTGTAAGTTTGAAGATACATTGCCTTTGGCAGCAATATTGATTTAAGGTACTTCCAACAATTTTTCCTTCCTTCCTGCCTGTTCTGTTCTCTTGACAGCCATATGACTTTCATCAACATAACTGTCTGTAAGGCCACACTGCAAATCAGGCCCAGGGAATTAAACAGGTATTAAAGAAAAATTCTATACAAAAAGCATTGTTAGGGAGTTTAACCTGAATTAGTCTCATGATTCAGTTCCCAAACATACACATAAACAGCTGTGCTGGCACAGCTGAAAGGGTGTCAGGAACAAGCAGCTGGCAGTTGAGGTGGGTCCTGGGAACGCCTTAAAACAGTCTGCTGCTGGGAAGAATGTACATGGAACAATACCTTTACTGTGTCTGTCTTGGCACTGCGTACCTGCATGTGCATTGGCCAGTTCCAGGGCTACGGTCCATAACTTTATGCACTGCAGTAAGTTGAGGCACCAGTAATCCTTTCCCAGTGTTTGTGAGGGAATTTGCCTGGCCTTCTGGGAGCAGAGCGGGGATTAGAGAAACAGCAGTTTTCTTAGCACCTGATTGCAAATCACCAGCCTAAGGGAAAACAAAAGTAAAACATACCAAATTTGGGTTCCACCAAAATATACATGCAAACCTTAACCCTCCTGACTAACTATAGCAAAAAATACTCCTCAGCTCAGTTCCTCAGTGGGAGCTATGATAAGATCATGTCCAAAGCACTGCACAAAATCCTTTCTGGCTGCACAAAACCAGAACACTTCCCAAACTAACTCTATTGTGTCCTGACTCGCGACTTCCTGCCCTTTGTGCTCCCCTAACATCAGAGTCCAAGACTGGAAGAAGAGACAAGAGTAGCAGATTCTGAAGAGAGACAAAATTACTTGCTAAAATGCCCATGGATCAGGTAGTAGGATAGACAGATTGTAGGACAGATAGAACAGCTATTGTGAAAAAAAAAAAAATTCATAACGAGGGTAATCAAACACCAGAGCAGGTTGTCCAAAGGGGTCTGTTGACTCTCCATCCTTGGAGATACTCAGAACTCAGCAGGACAAGGCCCTGATCAACCTGATCTCAAATGGCCCTGCTCTGAACCGAGGTTGGACCAAGTGACCTCCAGGATCCCTTCAAACTAAATTATTCTGTGATTCTGTGACCAAGGAGCACCATGTGCATGACTGATGAAGCTCTAAGCTCAAAAGGCAACAGGTTTAAACTGGGTAATGCTCAGGATTAACCCCAAACAGGAGTCAAAGCAAACCCTCAGCCTATCCTTTTATCATTTATCCATTTCTACAAGCTCTTCTTTTTTTCTCTCTTGACCTTCTCCTTTCCTAAAGTATTTCATAAGGTCACCAAAAAATTTCCTTTTTTAAAAAAATTTTAATTCCCCACTTAAGTTCGTCATGTAAGCACTAGATAATGCAGGTGGTTTTGAGGAGCTCAGAGCCTAGAAACAAAACCTGAAAGGTGGAGAGTTACTGTTCAATTTTCAGTTTTTATAGTAGCAAAGAAGGTGTTGATTTTGGTTTTTGAGTCTCTTTCCAGACTGTGGAGATCATATGTCTCTTCCCTCCTCTTATTTCATATGCTTTGGAAATTAAGGAAATGTCCATAGCTCTGATACTGTTAGTAGTTGCACAAGAGCAGTGAGGGAAATGGGGGCTTGTTTGCAGCACAGGGCATGTTCTCACTCTTTCTTAATATTGCTTATAACAGTACAGAGCCCATGTGAAGCCTTGACATCAGGAAAACAAGGCCATAAGTAAGTGCAATTCAGGAATCATTTAGAGGATTAAAGCCTTGGGATAAGTATAAGGCCTTGATTTATGTCACCAAAAAGAAAAAAGAAAAAGCAAAAAAACCCCCTTATTTACAGGAACATTATTATCCTCATTTTTTGTAAGGCTGGATGGCCTTAGAGACCTACTCAGGGAATCAGAAAGTGGTTTTGCCTTGCATTAGAGCCTTTCCAAGCAATTTTTGTTTTGGGGAATTTCTTTTTCTATCATCTCTGGGCAAATCCTAAGTTAGGTTTGCCATTATCATTCCTGTGCAATGAGATATAAGCACACTGGGAGTAAACAACATAACAATTATAATAATCGTATCTAATTATAAATTGTGTTGTGTAAAATGTTTCTGCGCATTTTGCCTTACTAGTGCAATCTAAGGGGTTTTTTTAAAAAAAGATTTGTATCTAAAAAGGTTAATTAGGTTTTTACTGATTGAAAAAATGCATTGGTAGGGTTTTATTTACATTACTATATAATGATGAATTATTTCTTGTGTGATCAAAATGTTCTTACTCATACACGTTTTGATGATAGGGCATGTTCTCTGGAGGCTGATATAATTGGCATAGGGGCATAAAGAATTGTGGCTAGTTCACTGCAGAAACTACCAGCAAATGAGCTGGCTCTTATAGGTCACCATCTGAAGCCACTGTCATTTTAAGCACGTGTTAAGAATGGGCAGACGCCTAGAGGACTGAAGAGGGAACTTGGAATGAAAGAGGGAAAGCAGTTTGTGGCTTCCCAGCTTACTACTGAGAAAGAAACTGTCATCTGGAGCATGTAAGGATGATAGTAACTTAACCAGAGGTAAGCAGCATTGACAAAAGCTAATCCACATCACAAAACCTATCCACATGGCATGTTAAAAGCATCAAATTACAGGAATGGAAATAAATACTATGTGTACACAACATCATATTTACACCAATATCTTACAACGGCAAGAGCGATGGCTCTTAACAAACTCTTCTACAGTGCAGAGTATTTACAGCCAGAGTATGTCTTTGTTAGAAGACCAGCCAGTAATAGGGATGCTGGGAGGAAGGTAAGCAAGAAGGAGGAGGAACACAGGACTACATCCATACCCGAGGGATCAAGTTTCTGTGTACCAAAGATCCCCTGGAGACATGGTTATACAAGCATTCCTCAGTCACACCACTCTAACTGTTCTCTTCCACATTGTCCATGTCCAAAATGGAAAAGTAAGTTGTCAATGTCTTTTAAAAATATCCTATTTAGTTTGAATTCTGATAAAGGCCCAGCATGTATCAGTTCTCTTCTTTTTGGAAATCTTCACGTTTTTTGCTCTAATGTGATGTTGCATGAAGCCTGCCTGTGACCCAGATCAATTTACAAGTTCCCTCAAAAAGTTTGAATTCTAGTCTTTCCTGTACTTCTGCCTCTTCCATAGAGCAAGAAGACTTAGGACCTCAGCACAGCACTTACGGAAAGCACAAAAGAGAGCTTGAGCAAAATGCTGACTCCTAGGGTGCGCATACATAGAGATAGCAAACCTGGCTGTAAACTAGCATTTTAACATTTAATCCAACCACTGTGACTTCAGAGTGGCAAACAAAAGCAGGTTGTTTAGACAAGTGTGGAAGCTATGTGCACGGCAGTTGGGGGAATATAAAAAGAATTTCCTATGTAGGCACAGTTACATGAGTATTACAATTAAGTAACAGTATAAGATGAAATGAATTATTTTAATAGTCAAAGGTATTACACAAATTTGCCGTTATTTTATAAGAAATAGCATCAGGAGAAATCACATACATGTTTTTTTCACATCACCCTCATTCCCACCTGGTTTACCACAAATTAACAGGCCCTATCATTCAAGGAGATCAGACCCTCCCTGTAGTATCTGGGCGAACCATACCCTATAGTCTTCAGTAGTTTCTTTGCTTTAGGTTTTGTGGTCAGTCCCGAGTCCTTGAGCATCCAAAACAGCCTAGCTAGGAGAATGCCTCTATAATATCTGCTGCTCACTAGCTGGACCCATTCAGTCCCAAGTGCACTGTAATCACACATAGGATGGCTGTTGTTTCTCTTGCAGGTGGAAGTCAAATACACAAATCACATTTTGGATTAAGTCTCTACATGTGTAGCAAACTGCTATGTATCATCAGAGCTTAACTTAGTATATTTAATAAGCTTCCTCTTGGAAGCGTTTTCTATTGATGAGCTTTTATGAAGCATCACTTTTTGCAAAATTCAACCCCAAAGCATGTTTTAAGTTCTCTTCTCTTCTTGTATACTGTTATGGGTTTGTGTGGCGCGGTTTTCCTTGGTGGCAGGGGAGGGGGGCTGCAGAGGCGGCCCCTTTAAGAAGTTGCTGGAAGAATTCGCTGCCCCAAAATGTCGGACCCGCGCGCCAAAATGTCGGACCCCCCTCTAGGCGGGGAGTGATGGTGGTAGTGCCTCTGGGAAAACATATTTAAGAAGGGGAACCGGTAGTGTGGGCGTTGGGAAACCTGAGAGGAACATCGCTGCCGACACTGAAGTCATGGAAGTAGAGGGGGAGGAGGAGGCGCCTGAGGAGGCTGATGGCCCTGCAGCCCATGGGGGTGAACGGTGGAGCGGAAGCTCCCGAAGATGGCCGTAACCCCATGGTAAAAACCGCGCTGAAGCAGTGTGAGGCGGAAAGGACCTGCGCCAGGGAAGTTTGTGAGGAACTGAAGCCC
>VYZV01027215.1:27864-40163 GCA_013401275.1 Pandion haliaetus | reverse complement strand
GCCCGTGACCATAAGTGGGGAGTGATCCCTCCCAGTCCTTGTCTCGACCCACAAGCCTGCCTTTGGATTTTCTCCTCATCCCAATGTAGCCAGGCGAGGGGGTGGGGGGTGAGTGAGCGGCTTCGTGGTGCTTTGTTACCGGCTGAGCTGACCTGAAACCACGACATATACATTCAGTACTTGCATATAATGTAATGCGATTGCAGTTAAAATAGCACTGCCAGTACAGATTACATCGGAATGGTCATGAGCCCAAGCCTGCGTCTAGAGTAAATGATGTGAGTGCTTTGTATGAATTGAATAGTGGTATGCTGCCAAGCGTCTAGGTTATTCCTCCACAGGAAACTGTATTGAAAATACCAATCTCTCAGTACAATCTGGCCCCATTCTGAGAACAAACATAAGCTTTTCAGAGGTGGTAGTGGTAGAAGAAATAGTAGTAGAAGAATGCTAAGGATGCTTCAGCTGTGCCGAGAATGATTTTAGAAAGTTCACTGAAATGTATCAAGAGAAATGGAACGGCTCTTCAACTTCTACAAACGAACTTCTGCATTCTCCCAAAGTGCTAGCTTAGTAGAATTACAGCTCTACAAACTCTTAACTAAGATCTGCATAATTGGAATTCTTGCTGAATTTGGGGTGTGCAATGTTTACATTAGATGGGTATGCTATTTACTGATGATTCCAATTTTTAGGGGTCTTGTACCTGTAAAAGTTTTACTAGCATAACTCTGTCACTTAGGAGAACGTTTTTATTAGCATTGTTATACCAGCACAATCGGTATAGATGTAGTCATACCAGAACAAAGCTGACTTACAGCCCCCAGTACATGCTGTGTTTTTCAAAAGTATTTCTGTATTCATATGACTGCATCTACTTCAGGATACCTTTTTCTACTTTAACTTATGGCCTGGAATATAGGTACAGCTATGCTCTTACCTTGAGTTTGTCAGGAACAATCCTTCTTTCAGTTTATCCCACACCACCATACCCTTTTGCCAGGTCTGCTCTAAGTTCCCAGCTCATTTGTTTTCACACACTATGTAGTTTGGAGGAAAAAAAAAATTCAGTGGCAGTGCCAGCTTTCATAATGCCTGCTGTTCTTCAGTTAAATCAGTTCCATGGGCTAGTCCACTATGCACCCCAAAAAATTGCTGTGCTAGCCTAGTAAAGACTGTGGTGCAGGTGCAGAAATGAGTAGCCAGGGTTGTCTGAACAATGTTAAGCAGTATTGTCACTGAATGTTGAATTGCAGTCAGTTACAATCCCTGGCCAAAGACAGACAATACTGCAGTGACAAAAGTAAATTCACAAATTCTAATGGAATTTAAATGACAATTAACAAAATCCCCACAAAATCTCAAATAAACTCAGCCAATTTTATGTCAAAGGTAGCAAAACCTGTACACACCTACTGACGGATCCAGCCCTTTGACTTAGAAAGTCTCAAAAATCATCTGTTTCACACTGTAATGTTCTTGTTTACTATCTTCACCCCCAGTAACTAGTGTCATGACAATCCATCTCCAGAGTGAGATGCCAAGGATCCATAATATGACACAGCAGCTGCATATTTAGATGAAGAAACATGGGGGGAAGCACAAAATCAAATCCTTTTCCTATCTAATATGGGCCTAATCCTAACCCCATAATTTCATGAATTATGTTCCTAATTATCATTACGACTCATTTTTTCCCGTCTCATCATTTACGTTTACACATGAGTACACTTGGGATTTCTATACAAATCACATTCTGAAACATTTCTGTGTTTGCCTAAGGTGTAAAATATAATTTGAATTTGTGACTCTCTTCTTTCCCTCTGAGGAAAAAATTGTGAGTCTATTTACAGCTAATCAGACATAGACATGCTCTGACTTGAAAAAGATTTGTCTAAGGACTATGTAGGGTTTACAGCATATTAGGGTGGTAGGCTATCATTCTGTGAGACAGTAAATAGCTTGAAGAAATAATTTTGTCCCAGGAGAGTTCCTATCAGATGAGATATTGTCTGTTTGTACCGCTCTAACTTTATGTTGGATCAGGCATAATTTATCCTCCTCAGCTGACAGAAAGCTGGCATAAAATCTGAATAAACACTGTAACATATGCTCTGGCTGATTCGATAAAAATGCAGTCACGTGCTCATGCCAACACAGATCAAATTTTTACTGCCAGGAAATCCGGCATGCACAGATTTTATATTACTTAATGAAGAACCACAGCCTTATATTGCTTCATTTTTTCTGCATATTAATTGAGTTTTAATTACTTTATTATGGGCACAAATAAAGAGCACAGGTTTCTTTGAAATCTCCCTGACAAATACTTGTGTGGAGCGAGCCTACTGTAGTATAATGGCTCTTCAAACACGATCTCCAGACAGCATGAATGTCTCTTTCATAACACTGGCATCCATGATTTTATACCTTTATGATCTAAAAAAAATTAATTTATTCAAGGCAAAAGAGGCTGTAACACCCCTCCATAAAAAAGATGTTGGACTGGCAGTATATCTGCGCCACTGGAGATACACTCGTGTGCAATCTAGAAATGTTTGTGTTATATTTCACCTCTTTGCAGCCACTAATAGCACTGGAACAGAGAAAACAGGCTACTCTGATTTTCAACAGGAAATAGTCCTGCACAACCTTTATGCTGTGTCTGAACCCACGTGCACACCTTGCACTGTCTGCATAGCTGAATCCCTATTCAGCACAAATTATGAGAAGTAGTTGGTTGCTGTTACCATTGGAGGAAAAATTTAGTCTCTAAAGACTACTTCTGCAAGACTGCATTGAACATAGATGTTAAGAGGAAAATTCCCAAATCCTTACTTGTGTTAAAGACAACCTCTCTCTCTGACTCTCTCCAGACTGTTTCTGTCTAATGCCCCTTCAGCTTCCAATTCTAGCAACCTGATTTTTAAATAATGATATCATATTGCTTCTTTGGAACATGGATTTCCCATCTAGATTCAGGCTAGCCCTGGTCATTATTCAAAATGAAAAGGAGGAGACAGGGGTGCAAAGAGATAAAGTACGGATACACACACACTAAGCCTGCTTTTCCAGTGTCTTGCATTTTATTTAGTCGTACACACCCCTGCTAGACAAGTGCAAAACACAGGTCAAGGGCTCCTTTTTTGATTTGTTATTATTACACACTTACTTTCAAAAGGTTTTAATAACGAAGGATTTGCAAGGTATTCTAGTCTAACTCACTTGTTGCTACAGCATATAAAAATTTGCCAGGAATGTATTGAGGAAAGTGTGTATTTAACAGCAGGGCCAGTTTTAAAAGCCTTCACAGTTCCTTCCCACTCAACCTCCCTCTCCTTGGGTAGCACAGGCTAGCTTGGCAGGCATGATCCTGCTCATATGATACAGTAGCAACTATGTGACTGAGCAGCTCCGTCATCTGGGTTGTAGCTGCACCTGACCCCCACTGAGTAATGTTACCATCATCTACCATACATTTGGTGGTCTTTGTACCTCTCTCTCCCAAGGGGAGGGACGTAAAACACATGCACTGGAGTGTTTGGCTTACACAGCATTTTGTTTACTTTGGTCCTTTCTCTTTTTCTGACAGCAGAGAATAAAGGTTTGCATCCTTATAATACATAAATAAAAGATTAATTGGAATGAGAGAACAAGTTAATATTACCCTTCATTAAAACGTTCCCTGTAAAATATAAAGGATCGGGGGCCACCTGATCTAGAGTACCTCAGTAACAATGAAATCTGGCATCTTAACAGGTTTACAGCTGCTTTTTTACATGAAGTAGAAACTCTGAATCTACCTTCAGATGCTTTCAGACTGATGTGTATGGTCAAGAAAACATAACCATAACACAAAAATTACATTCTTCTTTCCAGTTGTCCTTCAAATCATTAAATATTTAATGTATTTATTATATGCAAAATAATTACACTTCTCTCGTCACAGGATCTTGACTACTCCCAAAAGGATATGGCTGTCTCTTCTTACATAAGGGTTGCCTTCGTAACCTAGCGCAGGGACTACTCCCCCACAAAAAAAGTTGGGCCCATAATTTGTCCTCCCTAAAGTTTTAATGACTGCATTACTGGGAAGAAATATAACTCTAATTCTGAGTGTCTTGAGGAATTTGGTCACACCTATATCAAAAACACTACTTAAGAGTGGCAGGCACTGACAAGATACTAGAAAAACTGGAACCTTGCTCAGAACCAGTGGCATTGCTTGTAATGGCTTAGAAGTTGTTAACATACTTGGGTAAACCTCATTTACCTTATCCTGACATTATTTTCCAAACAAGTCCCAGACAAGGTGGGGACTGCACAGAAAAAGCAGCTATGTTCTTAGCCACTGCAAGACAACGCTTCCTTTTATACTACAAACAGTTTACACAAGTTTGTGACATACTTCATTTTGTACCATTACTTGAGAAACTGAAAGTGAGGATTCTGACAAGGTTTGGATCCTGTAAACTTTTGCTATGAGTTGTTCTGAGCTGACTCACTCTTCTGGGAAGCATCCATACCTCTCACAAGAAATCGGGAAGACTAAAATGCGAAAGACTATGTGTATTCAGATGAGGCCATTTTAAGGGAGCAATTTATTGCTAATATATAGGGTGGGGTTTTTGGCTAGAAAAATGCTCTGGAACATGCCACACACATTTGTTATGAGGCTTTATAGAGTCCTGTGGTGCTTATTCTTTTCTAAGCTTTAGGTTAGGTGACTATAAATTTGTACAGTTGTATAATTCCAGATTAATTGTATGGTATGCATGGGATAAGGGTTGATTGCTTTTTTTAATTACATGTCAAATTAAACATAAATCTTGGTATGTACTTTTCTGTGACCACGAGATGCGGTTGTATCCGGTCTTACAGATTGGTTGCTTTACTCTTCTTTAAAACATTCTGGCCTAACAGCCATTTTTGTATGACTAAGTGGACAACTGGTGCCTAAATAAACAAACAATTTCATTAATATTAGAAACATACAAAAGGAAGCATTTAAGAACAATGCTATCAAACCTTCTGTCAGCTAACAAAAAAAATGTTTTTTAACTACCTAGTATAGTTTGGCATGCCAAGTGCAAACTAAAGCTAAAGTGAAATCTGTGAAAATAAAGTCTATAAATGCACTGTCATAATTTTTATGTGCGATGCTCAGGGACCTCATCATTAGTCTTTATAGAATCTGTATCTGCACATAAACTTTAGATGTTGGAAACTATTCATTACCCTTCTAACAAGCACCTTCTTTCCTCATTTTTTCTCATGCAATTAAGTTGTCAGAATTTCTTATCCCTTGTTCCAGTTGTACCTGCAGCAAGTCTTAGAATTTGGTGTTTTTCTTTTGCATCTCCACAGCAGTGTCACTGGCAATGGGATGCACTTGTTTGCTATCTGTAGCAATGGCTTTGCTCAGTCTCCTAACTGGCCCATCCATATTGAGAGTACCTGCAAAATTAGAGAAAGAGAATTCATTAATCAGAAATTCAAAAGAAAAAAACTTGCCTAGCTTCTTTGTGGTAAAGGCCCCAGTTTACAAATTTTATCACAATGCTACGCTGCCTTTCTAAGCAATGAGAAGGTATTCTGTTCCAGTAGAGGAATGTCTTTAGCCAATGAAAAGAAGATTTTGTAGACCCTGGTGACAATACCACGTATCAGTGAATGTATTAATAACAGAGGTGACCCAGCAAAATTCAGCTTATTAACTAAACAAATTGACCAAAATTCTGGCCGCATAATAAGTTTGTATTATTTATTCGAAAGTGTCAAAGGCTACTGATGAGTTGCTGATGTAATTGCTGCTACCTGTAAGTAGCTAAGTATACATGTATACCTGCTAAGTATAATCTGGCTGTATTCTGCGACTTCTTCCCCTTTCCTGATCAAAATTAGAAAAATAGAAAAAGAAAGGGCAAAACCTGAAAAACACGGACTTTGCCACAGAGTACTTCAGCAATTTATGCCTCACTATGAATGCTTGCCAAGAACAGGAGCTGCATGTGTGCATCGTTTTCACACACCCCCCTCAAAAAAAACAACCAACCCCCAAACAAAAAAAACTTACAAGGACAGACTGACTTTTGGTGACTTTGAACCCTGACACATTTCATCCAATGAAGAGGTCTATTATCAGCAGCCCAAGTTATGACTTAACTCTACCTCAGTTTCCCATTATGTGTGAATGATGTAGTTCTACGGATTATGACAACACACTAAAGAAAAGGCATCTAATTGTATGAATGGACATGTATGCCTATAGAAAATCATTAAATCACTACTATGACACATTTACACTTGGTTGTGTATTTGCCATTTTCCCCCCTCAATAATGATGTGGACTTTGGGATGGAAGGGAGGCAGTAAACTCTTGCATAAGCTGCTTAAATGGCTTTTGCCCTTAACAGAAGCTAATCTCTCTAGGAAAACCAACACTGTAACAGATACGGCTAAAAAAAGGTGAAACACTGGTTCCTTCACATTGATCCTGTGGAGGCACCTGTGAATTCATTGCTGAAATCTCCTAGGATAGCTAGTGACCATTTCTGAAATGAACCCACAACTGCAGTGTGTAGTCTATTTCCCACCACTACTTATCAAACACAGGTCAGCTTCTACGGCGAGATACAAGAACGTAGAACAGGAGGAATGCCAGCAGTAGCCTACTTCTCTTTGTGATCTTTAACTCACAGCTAGCAGTGTTGTGTATCAACACTAACACAGAGAGAACAGCAGCTGAGGTAGACACCTGTGGACAACCTCGCACATTATGATTGTGGTGAACCAAGGAAATTACCGTAAGAATTTTTAACATGAGTGATATGCTACAGAACAAAATGTACATGTAAACACAACAGTATCTTATAATCACAAGACAGAGTTAAAATGAAAAAAATTATCAACTGAAATTGGGCTAAAACTGTATTAGTTCTGTGATGAACCAGGACAAAATTAAATGAAGTGTCTACGTTAGTGGTGTTTCCTATGGGGAAAACAAACAAACAAACAAACAAACCCAGCTCTTTTTAAAACCAAGACAAACTTACTACTATTATTAAATTTGTGAAATTAAAGCCACTGGAAAACCTCTCTCTCATTGACTTCATGGGATTTAACTATGTCACTGCGCAGATAAACATAATTTGGTTACTTAAGTGCTTGGTTTGCCAGTGTTGCAGTAAAATACACATGGTACAACTCTGCCCAGTATGCAAAAGGTCATACCTGTACAGTTGAGAATTGAGTTGGAAGTATGGAAATACTAAAATTATATGCAGTTGCATTAAGGGTTTAAAATTATTTTCTGACTTTAATTCTACATTTTTCATACTCTATTTCATTATTTATTGTGCCATACGCTACCCGGGCTAAGGCAAAAATACCTATACTTGAGCTCATGAACTGCAATGTACCAGCAAACAGTCTACCTCCCAACCCTCTAGACAAATCTTATCCCCAGCCTCCTTGCTGCACTTTTACATCTGTGTAACTTGCTATTTTTGCCTTCTTTGTGTTCCTTCATGGAGACCAGCTAAAGAAGATTCTTCTGCAGCTCGTACATAGTGTCCACACTTTCGGCAGATATAGCCCACAATACAGTGAGGTTATGTAATCTAATGATAGGCCTGAGCATTTAGTATTTGCCCTATAAGCATCTAGAGTCAAATATGAAAACATAATTACTTAGTGTAGGAGTGTGGCCTATTTATATTGAAAACCTACCTTCTTGCTTACAGATGGCTGTGCCCAAAGACCTTCCTGAGTACTTTCTCTGCCATTTCACTACAGCCTAATTATTGTAGTTCCGAAGTTAACATTCAAAACACAGCTGCATACATACAGTTGCAAATATCCCAAACAAGTTGTTTTGTTAAAAACTTGCCTTTGCAAATGCATTGGCATATGGTTTTTGAAAATGTATCTCTACTATACAAGTCAGTAATCTACTTGACCAGATTTGGAATAATATATATGACAGAGCCACTGTGAGACCAAGAGCTGACAGCCAGAGTCACCTGAGCTTTCCACCTTTGAAGGAAAGCTGCTCTCTGCTCCTACACCAAGCTGAGCTCCAGTTGCAGCAAACCTACCTCTGGCTCTGTAGCAAGGCACCACCAGTTACTCATCTGGTCAGCGCTTGACTGGTGCTTACAGGTTTCTGCTGGTCCCGGTCTGGACTACAGAGACTTTCTGTGAAGCACACCATTAGACAGAGTAACTTGTTAATGGATGAACAAAATCAAACTGTTTTGTTAGAGATTAACTTAACCTATTTCTACGCTATTATGACCAGGCACTTCAGGTATCACACCATTTTCAAAGATTAAGAAATAACAACAGACAATTTACCAATGAAAAATCGAGCCCCTTACCAGCAACCATGAAGAATATTAACTCTGTCCCAGCCAAAACTAGCACTATGGGTTGATAGGAATTCCGCTGTACGGCTATTCATACCGTATTTTCAAATTTTTGAAAGAAATTTCTGAACAACTTATATGCATTCAGCACCCCTTCATTGAAAGACCCTGTGACATGATATAAAAAATTTTAGATGAGTCTACGTGTAGCACTTAAAATAAATATGAAATAAAGATGGGTCAAGGAATGTAAGCAGATACTATTTTGAAATAAGACATCAAGCATTGCATTGACCTCAACAGTAAGCATTTCCAAGCTGCTTAAAACAGCTTAAAATGAAATCATCAGTACATCCCATACATTAAGCTGGGTTTAAAAATATCCAAAATCAATGGAGCTGATTGATTGTTCTGTTATTCCAAATTTACTGAGTCATCCCTACATTCCTTCACACACAGTGCACCTCTTCATCTGTCCTGAACGTAGCCTGTCTTTGTGTGATAAGACATGTTTCTTCAGCTTCAAAATCAATGGAAAATAAACTTCAGCCACGATAGTGGCTTGTACCAGAGTTCAATTTCTGTTTGTAAGGTTGTGCTCTCATTGTGCTTTTCACTGAGTTCAGTTTTCTTTCAAGAGGCTGTAATAAGCAGCATTTGAAAACAAAAAGTGAAGAACACAACTCTGAGTTGAGGAATTCACCTCCTAATGGAAAAGTCATCCAGAAGTATCCTACCTGCTTCTCTCTAAATAAATATGTTAGAGAATTATTTCATATGTGGAGCAAACAAAGTAGGTGGCAACTGATCTATTTGTGAAATTCTTAGGACAAAGGTGCAATAGTCGGTCATGGTATATCTGACACATTGTAACACAGAAGGCTCTGTTCTGAAGAAGAAATTGTATACTGAGGTAGAAAAATATTGAACATCTAACACCAGTGAGCAAATAACTTTAAAAGATACTACTGTTTTTTCCTTGTTGCTAGAACAAATCATGGCAGATATGGCAGAGAGACTGCTATGAAATTTAATGGCTATTAACCTCCAAAAACTAGAGGATAAACAAGTAACAACAGATGAGATTGCATATGAATATAGCGATAAATTACTCATTTTCTAGGTATTCTCCAAATTTTGTTAGGTTAAAAAAACCTATAAAATTAAATAATTACTCAAGAACAACAAAAGCTATAACATATGTAATTGGAAACTTAGTAATATTCTTTCATACATGTTTTTTTCAGGGCTCACTAAGCTCTTTATGGGAAACCGTGACATGCAAGTATTACTACTTCATTTGCTCTTCAGGTCAAATCCATACGAATGAATTAGTAGTTCATTAATTTCAGAATTTGGAAAATTCTGAGGGTTTTTTTCCACAGGTAACCAGAATGTCTGATTTTCCTTTCACTCCTCTAATCATATTGCTGTAATTGCTCCAGACACTGACAATTATATACATTAGCAATACCTGGGTTGCCCAACCATGGATCAGGATCTATGACAGCTGGCTGTCAATTAGATCAAAAATAAGATTTGTTCACACCAAAAGAGCCACCAAGAAGCACATATAAAGAACAGCAGAAGCAACGTAGTAATGCTAAGAGACTTTTGGGGGCCTGTTACCAATCATAGGTTTATAGACCATAACTTTTATACTTCACAAGGACAGATTTTTTTGTCTTGGCAAAACAAAGACAGGTGAGCAAGAAACACTGGAAGCAGTCACAGTGGAGAAACTGTTTTTTTCTGGCATTTCTCTGGCAGGTAAAGCTAACAGCAGAGTAACAAAATTTGACTGAAGTTGAAACTAGTCTGCCCTAAGACAGGAAGACATTTGCTTGTCATATTTGAGTTAGTAGATCATGAGTGCCTCTGTCGCCTAATGATGGTGTTCTGGCATCCAAGGTGCCTGCGGCCACACTGGGACCTTAACTTCCTTGGCACTTCATATCTGGGCTTCTGAGGTGTACACTAACAAGGGGGCAACCAGCCAGTGTTTCTCCAGGCTGGAACCTACATGTTTTCAGTGGTTTCTATCTGCTAGGTTTGGAAATGTTCTAATCCAAGTATACTTAGTAAGTTTAGTATTTGTATTATGCTATTTCTAATGTATTTGTCTATTTTCTAGTGTTCAAGTACTTTCAAGTAAAATTCTTCTAAACTCAGTCTTTCAAAGGATTTCACTTCCTTAGGGCAGGTTCCTGGAGCTCCTCTTGGTTTCCAGCTCTTACCTGGGGATCAAACCAGCCACCATTTTGCTGCGCTAGATCCAAGGCTCACAGGATTAAATCGAGGTATCCGAGCCAAGCCGAGGTAGCAATATAATCTCTTAAGAGGGCATCCAGAACAGACAAATGAAGGCTAGAATGCTTACGGTAGCCACACTGATTTCTGAAAGTATTCCTTCCAGAACAGAGCAGAACACTACCTTGATGCAGTGGAAAACCATGTGCTTTCAATGTCTAGAATTATTTAGCCAGTCTGTATGAATTTAGAGATAAGATCTTGGTAGGAAGATGCATAAAAGCTACTTCACATCTCTTACTACTTGTTTTCATCTTCTGAACCCATCTTTAAAATACAAAGGAAGTTAAGAGAACATAGTAAGATGTTGTAGAAAATCTAAATTAAACTCATGAGGGAAGGAAGTTCGGAGGTAAGAGTGCAACTCCATCTTCTTCTGACCTGCACCATAGCTGTGCCCAGACAATCCAAATATATTATGATTCTGTGATAAAAGCTGTTGTTAACCACAATCAAGCAGTGACTTGTTGAGATAAAAGGACTTCCTTAATAGTGTTTACTTAGACATATGTTAAATAGAGTCTGCTTGGTTAAGAAGAACAGTAGTAGTATTATAATTGCAGGTCTTTAACTGGCAAAAGCTTCATCTTGTTTCCTCACAGACGTAGTCATTAGTGAACTGTCTCAGAGGGTAGAAGATTAAACCTAATCATTACACAGGGTGTTGAAAACGCAGAGCTTTATGTAAACGCTAAGTACCACTAATGTTATTTTTCTACTGGGTTAAGTCTCTTGCGCTGTCTACCAGCTTTTGTGGAAACACTTGAGTTTTCCAACTTTTGTGACTTGAGTTACGTAATTGTGAATTATTCTTAAGGTTGATGTTATTGGGCAGGGATGCTTCAGCACCACAGGGTTACATGGAATAACAATGTTTCTCAAGTCCAAAGTACTCCTTGTATCCCATTGCAACTGTAGGGAGAGCGGCTGAGCCCAGCTTATGTTCTCTAGGCCCAGTTACAGGTTTGTAGAACAGCTCCGAGTATCACCTGATGAGACAGTCAGTTTTGCTTGGGAGCACATTCATGAGATCAGAGGAACAGAAGGACTAAATTCTGCTCAGGTCTTTGTCTTCTCTGCAGGTAAGTGTCGCCCCACTGAGATGATCTACCTGCACCCACTCTCTCCTTGAAAATAATAAAAGCTTTAAATCTTTCTCCTCACATAACTGAGCAAACTCACTCCTGGGCATGGGTTGTATTTGACAGGATACACTGAAGCCGTCTATGTGCTGCCACTGCTACGTTTCACAGCACAAGGAGTAATTCTAGCGGATTAGCCTACTGTTAGTAATCATTTCATTTTCCGACGGCAAAAAATGGAAGGGTGTATTTACCCTAAGCAGTCCCTTGAGCCACCTCCAGAGGTTTCCCTCCAAGACTGGCTGCTGTGTCACCTCAGGGGCACGCCTGCGTTCACCCAAGCGGACAGCAAAACCACCTCCGCAGCCGAGCTCTAAGCAGACGTGTCGCTTACTCAGCAGCCGCCGAAAGGGCACCGCACAACGTGGCCGCACCACGGTGGCCAACGCCGCCGGCCTTCGACCCTTTTCCCAGCGGCGGAGGCACGCTCTGTCCCGCAACCCAGCCCGCGGATCTAACGCGCTGCCCCGCCGCCCTC
>VYZV01027215.1:0-27005 GCA_013401275.1 Pandion haliaetus | reverse complement strand
GGGGTGGGGGGCTCCTTGCTGACGGCCCCCGGGTCTCACCCCCCACCTGGGGAGCGGTGGGTTTCGGGGAGGCCTCGCTGCGTTCCAGCGCTGGTGGCTTCACTCGGGCCCCTGGGTTTATCTCACGCTGCCCGCACGCGTGATAAGGCCGCCGGCTGGCCGTGGTGGTGTCAGATGGGAACCAGCCCTGCAAACCGCGACCTGGCCCCGGTCGCGGCGGTCCGCAACCCCTCACTGGGCCCGCCTGCCTGCCTGGGGCCTAACGGTGGTTTTAAAGTCGGCGATGCAAAACGGGTCTCGGTTCTGTTCAGGCATTCGTCAGGCATCCGTTTTTCCAGTTGCCTAGATTTGGATGTGCAATGTTTAATTCCTCCCCCCTTCTTCTGCCTTTTCTAGTAGGTTTTCCAAGTGTAACTGAGCAATGCTTCCTTCATTCTAGCTCTTACGGTTCAGGAAAGGAAAAAACCAGCTGGTTACTTATTTAGGTGCCAGTGCCATGTTGAGTATGAATTTTAATCAGGATAGAGGCAAGCGGGGAGGGTTCGGGGACTGATACGTTGCTACCATTGAGAAGAGTGCAGAAGTCAACCCGATCTCTTAAGTAGAAGGACAGACAGTACAGTTCTTTGGAGCAGAAATGTATACTTCAAAGGCTCAGAAAAGTATGCTTCAAAGGCAATGTTATGTTTCTGTATTCATGTTGTAGATTGTAAAACTGTAGCATATTTTCTCATAATAAACAGTGTTCTTAATAATGAGGTGGATAAACTTACTAGTGAGCCCTGTGTTCACATCTGATGCCAAAGGAAATGAGGGTTGTGACTGCTGATAACTTTCTTCCTTAAACAATGGTGGTTTGGAAAACTTGATCTAATCAAATTATGCGGGAGTCTTAATAGTAGGTATGGCAAGTGTCCTTGTATGAGGGGTGGAGGAGAGAGAGGATATTTCCCGCCCACCTCCCACCCTGCCCTGGAAATAGTTCAAGTTAAGTAATTATTATTATTATTTTTTAATGGTCTTAGGTTGCAAAAAGAAAAATACAGAACTGGCGTGTTACAAGTCTTTGGTTCTTACTAGGGAAGTGACAAGCAGTTGTACAGTTGAACTGGGCTAGTATTTTGTAACTCTGGTTACCCTCAAAGTTTGTGATACCAGCTCTGATACCACTTGCAGAAGTTGAAACTGCCATAACTGAATCAAAATGCTTTTCTGACTGGGTACCGTAAAAGTTAACAATGGAATCTAAACTACCTTGCCATGCCTTATTTTGTTTATTGACCAGTAAAGCTGAGAAAATGCAGTCTGGTGTGCTGCACCTTTCATGACACTTAACCAGGCTAGTTCTTTTGTCTCTCTCACTTGAGGGGGTTTTAAACTGGGACCTACGTGCTGATATAAAATGCAGGCAATACATATGCTACACGAAATTTAAAACACCAGTGAGTTGACGGATTGCTTCATGAATTACTCCATGAAATAATACTGAACCATAATTTAAACATTCACTTCAGCTCTTTTGTGTATCAAACATAAATTAATTTTAGACTCTCCACTGTAGATGTCATCACTGGTTCACATCGTCAACCTCTGGAGGTCTATTACTGTGAGGAAGCCGAAGCTTTATGTTCTAGGACATCAGTCTGCTCTTTTGATAACTGGCAGCAGCTGGTTTCCCTAAAGCAGTGCTTCCAGCTTTTTGTGGAGAGGGACAAAGGCTTTTTTTTTTTTTCTCCCCCCCTGCCCTGTAGTGAAAGATTGCCTTTTTATAGCAGAACTGACATCATCTTTGTCTCTGAGATCTCTGTTGCTTGGGACCGTGCACATTAGGATAGTGGTGTTCAACTTGTGCATCATCAGCTGTGTGTTTTCTGCCAGACGTGTTGATTTGAATCGTGCTGATGTGGTTTCCCTGTAGACATGCATGTTGGGGAATATTTTCTTGCAACTGTTTTGTGGCTGAAAAGAAAAAAACTAGTAGGTGGTTTGCAGGCCTTAAAAGATCTGAGAAGAGTTAGGTGGAAAAGTCTTCTACAGCTGGTTGAGAGCTTTTCAGAAAGACTTCAGTCAGCGTAGCCAGGTGTCCACAGCAGTTCTCTTGATAATTTTATGTCTGATAGCTGGAGTATAGCAAGAGAAGTGCAAAGCATACCAACAAAGCCATGGCCAAATTTTGTTTAACAGAAGAAACAGTTGAGGGCACTGGCTTTGCTGACATTGCAGGCTCAGACTGTGAGCCTTTTGTACTTTGTTGAGGTACTGATGTGAAGTAGTGCTTCAGCCTTGAAGGCAGCAGAAAGCATTGGCCGAGGGCTCGCTATCAAATCTTAAGGATGTCTTGACTGCTGGGTTAATGTTGAATAATGTGGCTGTCTCAGAAGGCTTCTGATGTCTTGAAATTAAGGCCTGTTCTTTTTTTCCTTCAGTGTAGTTTGGATGCAAAGGTGTTCCTTATTTCTCTACTTATAGCAGAAGGCTAAAACCGCACAGAATTAGTCACCTAGTCCAGATTTTTGTCCAGCCGTTGAGATGCCATTAAAATTCCCACCAAGCTTCTGATCTTATTAGAAGCTCTCCTGTTTTTAAGTTTCTATCCACTGAATCCTGTTATGCTTTGGTCTGTTTCATTGAAAAGCCCTATACATACATACAATTAAGATATTTTTAAAAATTGATAGATGCTGAAGTCATCCTTTCAAACAGCTGTGAATGAAAACTTTACTTTCTTGAACATTTAATGGAAATGTTTTCCAAATTTTTTGTCGTCTTCATGTTGTCTTCTTTAAGCCTTCCACAATTTATCTCATTGGTATCCTAGTAGTCTTTGGAATGTCTAATGCATTTTAGCTAAGAGCAAGAAAAGGTGGTATCACACATTTAACTGTCTGTGCCTCCAATAATCACTTCGCTTACATTTGAACTCTTAAATTAAAACTTTACTTGCCAAGTTGTTTTCCAGAATGCTGCTTCCTGGGATGGTCGTCCCTCCAGCAAGTATATCCTTTGTTTCAACACTTCACTTTTAGTTGTGTTAAATACCACCTCTGTTTGTGCCCAAATGAGTAAGTGTCCTAGAATGCTTTGCTTGGTTATTAATTTTAATTAATTACCTTCTCCATTATCACCTGCAAACTCTAAAAGAAATAAACAATTAGCGGCTCACTATTGAAAATATCATGTAACCAGAATTTCAAAGCAGCTGTTTTGGGGTGATTTTCCCCATCTGTAATCACATCTCATGACTTAGAGTCTAATGATTAATACCTTTAGTGTGTGCTGTGTTGATTTTATAGCCTTCTAATGAGAGACAGTTTTTACTGTTTCATTTTTCGCAACACTTAGTTTCATGTTTGTTTCCTGGTAATATATTGGTCAATAGAAGGGCATAGTAAGAGTTGAAGTATTGTTAGCAAATTTTAATATTTAGCATTTAAATTGGCATGCCAAGATAATCCTGTAAACAGGTTTTGATTAACTTATCAAATACTTTTTGCAGTTCTGCAAAATAACAGCTTGGAGCATGACAAAGCAAGATTGTACGGAATCCAGTGTATACAACTGTTCCACATCATTTCTTGGTTCTTAATGTTTCATGATTTTTAAAAAATCAATTTCCTGACTTTCCTTCACCGCAGTACATTGTCACTGTCAACTCATTTCTCATCCCACTCTTGTCTGGCAAAGCGTCGTGAAGATTTCTGCTTTCCAGTTTGCCAAGAGGAATAGAATAGGTAGTAGTAGTTCCTTCCACAACAATTTCCATCATAGTTCATTTTTCATGAGGGGAAAATTGCCTTTATTTCATGTTGCAAATCCAGTTAAGAACCGTAATTTCTGATGTTAAATACTTTGAAAAATTCTGTAGTAAACAGCTGCCATTTTTTCCCCCATCATTTATGTAAAAATAATCTGTAGCTGTCAGACTTCCTTTGGAATTGAGTGCTGTAAACTTCATTGTGTCTCTCTTTAAAAGATGGCACTGATGCTTTTCAATACATCCTTTACAAGGGTATGGTTAGAGTGAAATGTTGCAGGAGGGACATCATATATGTTGTGTGTGAAGAATTCTGTTACAGGTGGCCTTATAAGAACACAGGAGGCTGAGGGTTTACACGTAAGTACAGATGACAGGATTGGGGGAAAAGGAGTGCTTCCTGTAAGGCATGTATCTTCTCTCTGTTTTTTATGTTTGTCAGCTCTTTGGTGTCCGTGTAATGGAGGCGTATCTCGCCCCGGGACTCAGCTTTTCAAACAAACAGCGTTTCTGGACAAAGTTCCTACCAGAAGTAGTACAACTAAAAAGGTGTATACATGCGTATTGGTGAGGGATTGTTTCCATACTTCTGATTAAAGGGAGTAGTGCCCTTGCCACCAGGATGAAGGGGTTGTTCACGTTCACGGAGGCCAGGGCCGGCAAAGTCATTTTGTGCAGGAAGATGCACCACTCTGTCTCCTCCTCTGCTTCTGCTTTGTGTGTCTATCAGCTCTCCCTTTGTCTTTTTTTCTTTTTCCTTTTTTAATAACCTGAATATATTCCTTAAAACTTGAACAACTGTGTGTTGATAAAAGGTCTGTGTAAATCCCTAGGTTCTATTTAAACCATACAGGCTCCAGTCACCTGAGGCTTGATGAGCCTGATCAAGCAGGTACGCTCAAAGGAAGATATATTAGGACATGACAGTGGCATCATTGTTAATGACATATAGATGTTAAATCCAGTGCATAGCAGTGTAGCTCTCTTTCATTTAATCAAAAAACCTGGCCAGCATTCCTTGCCTTATTATGAAATAAACTAGTGGCCAGAGCATTTCTGACTAAAGCAAGATGTGGGACCTAGGTCCTCCTTAAGTACGGAGCTGTCTTCCAGGAATCTTCCGACTACTGAACTATAGGCTCTCCTAGCAGCGCTCATTGTCTGCCCCTTTAGTTGAAATTGGGTCATTGATTCTTGCATTTTTTTTTTCCACAGAGTTAAAAAGGAAGTAAGCAAAAGAGAGAGTGAGGCCCTCTGTTCTTGTGCACAAGAAGTTGGGTTTAGACCCCTCTTTCTAAGCAGTTCCCATCTTAGCACGTAGACTTTGTGGATCACTCTCCTAAGAACGCTTACTTTCCATGCAAGTTGTAACTTAAAATTGACCCACATCTTTCCTTTCATGTAAATCTGGAGCAGTAAAGTTAAAATTTTGTCACCTTGAATTCCCAGTGATAAATATTGGAAAGCTTCTGCTTTTAAGCCGCACCTCAAAGTGGCTTTGTCTAATTTGTAGCTTTTTCATTCCTTCATAAAACATGCAACACTCAACAAACACATGTCAGCATTCAGATGGAAAATTTTAAACAGTCAGTGGAGATTTTGCTTTGATTTGCAGTGGAAAAGGTAGGCAAAGGGGCAGAATAGTGCAGCTGTCAATAATTTTGTGGTCTGTCTCCTTTTGTTCCTTTAACTTACGTTAAAGGAGAGATTAGTCTTTATTCTTGCCTGCAGTTTAAGAAATGTTGTCCATGAATTTCTGAGCTTCAGACAAAACTGGGTTTTATTTCCAGTGGCTGCATGGAACATCTGTTATGCTTTGCATATTTGGTGATTGCTTGGAAGTGCTTTTTGACTACTTGAAGAAACCAACGCTGGTTTAAAACTGAACCTTGTTAACCTGTGTGGCTTCTTCAGAGAACTTATATGGCCCTTGTGAGAATGCATACAATTCATAGATTACAAATCACTTCATTAGTCCCCATGCATCTATCTGTGGCACAGTCCCTGTGCTGACAGTTGGAGCAGTCCAAAGTTCAGCATACACGTTTGTTACTAATCCTGGAGCAATAGTCTGGGATGTTCTGCAAAGGTAGTATAGAACTGAAATGGTCAGATTAGCCTCACTGGTAAACCCAAGAATATCTACTCAAAAGTTGAACACCAGCATAGGTTTTGCTGGAGGAACTATTGGCCAAAGTGGCTGAAAATTGAAACGTGCTGTTCCAAGATGCAGCTTAGCCTGTTTTGGAGTAAGTGACTAGAAGCAGTGCTTCCAAATAAAAACTTGAGCTTGGACAGCTTCATATCTCAATTTTTTAAATACAGTGATTTAATGTTAAATTTATTTTTCCTTGCGTGCTGTTGTTCTAGGGTGTCTGCAAAGAGAAATTAAATCTTCATTTGAGAACCAAAACAGGGCTAGGAGATGCAGAAATCCCAAGTGCAGGAATTGGAAAGGTATTTTTACTGGCTGAAGAGACTTTGATGTTGCCAATTCTCCAGCTACCCAGTTCATTTGTGAGTAAAGATGAATGTCAGGCTGGAACAAGATGTCAAATTCATCAAGGCTGCCAGATTTTTAACTGGTTTCTGAAAGAAAGTGAGGATCTGCGGGTGGTGGTTAGCAACATTTTGCATGCGTTGTAGCTTAGAGAAAGGCATGCTTTATACCAGGTAGAGTTGTAAGATAAATGAGGACTTTATACAGGGGAAAAAGGCACTGTATAAATGTGGTGGTATAGCTGCAGAGATACGTAGGCAAATATGTAGTCTTGATAACTGTTTGGTCTCAGTGCTAAAAGAAACATAGGCTCTGAAATAAAGTGTTCCAATATGTGAAAGCAGTAGTGGGAAGAAAACTATTCTCCAATGAACAAAGGTTTCCTTCATGTAAGGCTTGTCACTATGTGTAGCCACATAACGTAGCAGACGTGCTTTAATGGATTTTGACACTTACCTGACTTTTTCCTTTTGTTATTGCAAGATGCCAAACAGGAGTGGGAGGAGAATTTTTTAAAGAAACATTTGACTATGAAATAGCTCATTTGGGGGTACAGCAAAAGAAAACCACTGAAATCTTGTGACTGATTCTCGAAAAATCAGTTTGGTATCCATACCTATGCTGATAGCATCTCTTTTTGCAATCTCTTCATGTGTGTCGTGGTGCAATCAATTATTTAGAACANCCCAGGGTTCTCTATGCTGGCACCTTCCCAGACGCTTCTCGAAGCGCAATGAAATCTGATATGCAAAATACCTTTTTAAGACTTTCACCAGTATGTCTATAAAAGTGAATAATAGACTAGGGCTTATAGCAAAACCCCAGACCTGTATATTCTATATTAATATAAAATACTGTACTTAATCTCTGTGTAAAAGTATCTGAATGGAAGCTTTAAATCTTGAAGTAGATTGCTCATACTGAGATCTTTGAACTTCTGCTTTAGCAACCCTGCAACTAAGGTGAAGCTAGGCTTGCACATTTTTTTTTTTAAATAATCATAATTCAATATTTGCCTTTTAGTAAAGGATTAAAGAATGGGGCACATTTCTAAGTTACATTTGCAGAGCTGGAATTTGAGATGCTGTGAGATGCTGTCTACCAAGTCCAAAGGCTGTTTTTTATTAGTTAGTATTCTGTTGAGTGCTTAGACCTGGCTTAATGGTTTTTCTGTGACTCTTGAATACTTCTGTAGTAAACATGCTGGAATGCTAACATTTAAATTCAGTTTTGGAAAAGAAAAAATATATATTGGTATAATAGCATCTGACATTACAATATATTTGCAGGAACTTTGCATCCGTTAATGCAAACTGATATATTCTAAAAGCATTCATGCTTTCAACTAAGTATATTATTGAGATGTAAGGGTGTGCAGGGCTTGATCTGATAAATATAATGTAATTCTCTTTTTAATAGAAATAATTGGAATCCAGCTGGTGGACCAAGAATTGGCATCTCAGCAGGTGCTGTAAGACTCCATGAACCACTAAACGCAGGGCAGAAGGGAAGGGGAACAGTATGCTTCTCTAACTCTGGTTAGCCAGAATTTTTAAAATGCATTATGCAAATAGCTAGTAGGGTTTATGGAAATACTTGTTTTAAACACTTCAGAGAAAGGAAAAGCTGGGGACAAAATACTGTTGGTGGGGAGGTTAAGTAGCAATTTATAATTGCTCTTAAGGATTTCCTGATCATGTGTGGTCTTTTTAAGAGTTGCTTATAGTTCCTGTGTTCTTCATTCAGAACATCAAAAACTAGATCACTTGAACGATAGCTGTTTTGGAGTGAATCAAGACTTTTTGTTTGAAGAAGCTGTATGTTATGTTGCAAATGATGACCTCTTACCCTGTTTTATGGGAAATGACTGAGCATGCAAAATGTGTAAATATCTTGGTATAGGATTGATTTCAGTCTCTGAATCCTGTTTTGCAAATAAACGTCTAATTCAGGATGCAAACAGGAAAGATAGAGTTTGCAAGCCCTCTTGACTCTGTTTCTCTCAAGTAGCGTAAATGTAGTCCCTGATCCCAGAGGTGGTTACTGTGAATGCTGTTACTGGAGCCAAGTATCTGAAAGGACGAGCATAGAGATGCTGTTCTGTTAATCATTGTGGTTGTCTCTTACGGCCGGATTTGTACAGTGCAAGCTTCCAGTTGATAGTTCTTTCTCTGATGTGTACTTCTTGTGAAACTTTGCTTTTAAATCAGTTGGTTTATTTCCAGAGAGACAAGGGAATTGTCTTTGGCACGCAAGACACCCTTCTGTTCTCACAATGCCAAGCACTCTGGGGTGGAGAGACGACACCGGTTCTGGTGAGGACATAGTTTCTTCTAATCCATATGGTACTCGGGTTCCCTGCCTCAGGAGTTCTTCCTGCAGCATTCAGACTCTGTCTCAACCCTGAAGTCAATGCCTGGCAAGAGCAGATAGGTGTGGTGGCTGGAGCAAGCGGCCTGGGAGGAAACCAGCCTCTCTGAATGATTTCCTGTGGCTCATCCTGGTGCAGAAGAGGTCTGAGGTGCTACAGCAGGCAATAGAGGGGGTGAAGTACAGTGTGTTGCCACTTGCTTGTGTTCATTCTTGCCCATGGGTGCTGCCTTTTCTTCAGGCTGACGGCCACTGTTGTCTTCTGAGAGGTAAGCCAGAGAGAAGGGTTCTGGCCTATTTTATCTTCAAGTAGTGACCTCTCTGTAGAATGCCTTGGGCATTTCCCTGTTGCTTAGCTGCTGCAGTTAGTGCAGAAAATTTTAAAGTGTTTGTTTTGTTTTAATTAAGCTGAATTAAGATACTTGTTTTGAGGTCAAGAAAATCTAAGCTAACAATATGCTTGAAGTTCTTTAGATTAATTAAAATTTGGGAAAGCCAGTAACCAACCTTGTCCTGAAAGTTGTTGGTTTGCAAATCATCCAGTTCTCTTAGTAATAATACTTATTTGACAGTAATTGCTCGAAATTTTATTAGCGTATTTGTGCTGCTTTGCATCAGTCAAAAAGCACAAAGGAAGTAGTTGCTTTACATTCTTAACGTGAAGATTTGTGCAGTTTTCAAGAACAATACGGGATAGGTGCATGGGTGATATGCTGCCCAAAATAAATGAGGTTATTTCCACAGAAGTAAGAAATGTGTCAAGACACACCGTATGTCAAGTATATAGAAAGTTGTGGTGGTTCTATAAGCAAAGTGAAATTATTAATGAGCACTCAAGTTCTATTTATTGCTAAAATTCAGTGGATTTCTAATTAAGATGTCTATACAATTTGCTTCTATTCATGCCTGACTTGTAAATATTCTATGCTTTGCTTAATAGAAGTGCGTTTCTTTTGAATTCCAGCCTCCAGTCCCTTTGGAATTTACATCAACTGACTTGCATCAAGTGACAGGGATTTTTCCAGATATCCCTTCAAAGCTATTTTCCTGGTTCTGCTTCTTGCAGCAGACTTTATGTCCCAGTGATACTTAAGATTGAATTGCAGTGCTGTTGAATGTTGGAACAGCCATGGAGTTGAAACTACTGCTGTTCCCATCACTGCAGAAGTTTAATGTTTGGCTTCGGCAGAGACTATTTAAAGAACTGAGATTGGTCACCATAAACAAAGACTTGAAGGTATCAATTTTGTCTTTTTGTTTTCAGAGGGTCCATATGGAATATTTGCTGGCAGAGATGCCTCCAGGGGACTAGCAACTTTCTGTCTAGATAAAGATGCACTCAGAGATGAATATGATGACCTATCGGACTTAAATGCTGTACAGATGGAAAGTGTAAGAGAGTGGGAAATGCAATTTAAAGGTAAATTCTCAAATTAGCAGCACATCTTTAGCTTAAGAAAATGCTTTTCATAAAAATGACTGGTTTGGGCTTGGGGCAGCTTTTAAAGAGGTGTTGACAGTGACATGAATAATGCAATGTAACTTTCTTAGGAAAAGACCAGGGATTTCAGGCCTTTCTTCCATAGAGAGGATTCTACTACATCCCACTATAGCTTTTTCAACCTTTCAGTTTTATACAAGAAAGCTGTTCTCTTCTCAGCTCTTCAGCGCAGAATTTCACTCTCGAATCTCAGTGTAGCTTAGCTGATGGAATTCCTGCTCGGAGGTTGTTGGCTTTGGATGCCATGGACTTATGATTAGGACTAAAGAGTTGTTTTGGCATGAAGGTTGAAAAAGTTTGTCTTGAAATGGTTTCTCAAAAGTAGGGCAGTGTGCCTCTGGAGGGAGGGGGAGTAATTTTTTTACATTAATTGAAATCAAAACAGGCTGAGGGAATTTGGGCCTGTTTTAATAGCAGCGTTTTCAGCCATTGTGTGATAAAGCTTGCCTGATTAGCTGCGGGAGAACTGAAACAAAGTACTCAGAGTAGAGAAAGCAGTGAGCAGCAATGGTAGCAAGATTGTTTTAGGAGGCTAAGCTTGCTGATAAATTGCCAGCAGCTTCAGTGATTCGGGTTCAGAACCTTAGTGTGTAGGAGAAAAAGCGAATTTGCAGCAGTGCAGGCTAACTAGCAAATGCAGCTGTATTTGATTGTAATGGAATCATAAATCTTTTTCAGAAAAATATGACTACGTAGGTAGACTCCTAAAACCAGGGGAGGAACCATCAGAATACACAGATGAGGAAGATACCAAGGATCACACTAAACAGGAATGAACTTTGTAAACAACCAAAGTCAGGGGCCTTCGGAACTGCAACCTCTTATTCCCCATCACAGAATGTCCTGCATCTTTGGGTACAGTTCATCTGCTGCGAAAAACATTCAACAGGTTTTGTACAAGGAAAATAATATACTCACAAATGAAGATTTGAGTACTAGACATTATTTGTGCTGCCAAACTTTTTGTTGCAGTTTATTTGTAATGTCTGGTTAGGCTTCGTTAGTGAAGAGGGGCCAGGGATTTAAAGGCAAAAACGCTATTCCTTTTTATCAGTAAGCTGAAGCCTTCAAATAGTATATATTACAAGCTCTCTACAAGACGTGAGTCTTCAAGCTCAGTGGAAGGTTTGAATCTTGTTTCATGTGTGTCTTCTCCTTCAGCATTAAAGAAAGATGTACTCGTGTACATCAGTATCAGTAGGTCAAGACTACTGAAACTGGTGTTAAAATGTGAATTCCCAATTTTGTTTTGTATGTGGGCGTTAGTAGCCCTGGCAGAATACTTCAGTTCTCTAAGAGAAGTCCACGTAGATTAGGATGGGGTTAAAATTCATCCTTTTCTCAAAAGGATTGGGTGAAACCGTTTCCTCTGCAACAACTATTATCTGAAGCCTGCCTCTCCCCGCTTTTCCCATCCTCTAAATCAAATCAAATAAAATCAAATATTAATTGTGCCTTATTTCGCTTACATAGACTTGAATTGTTTTAAGGGACAGCCCCAAAATTGTGGTTTCATAGTCACTACAAGCAGCATTGAGACTGAAGTTAGAATGTTCTGTTGACTGGAAAGCCTTGATGTCATTCTGTGTATAGAATGTAAAAGAGGAATACTCAGTGTTACTGCCATATGTTAATACTACATATACTTAAATTAGCATTGTGATGGCCAAATGCATACTCCCATGCTTCTTTTTAAGTAATTACAAACACACAAAAAAGTCGCCCTTCCTCCTCTTCCAGAAGCTGCCTAACTTTTGGGAGCATAGTCTTCACACCCCTGTAGAGTGAAGGGGCGTGCGCGCGTGTGTATGTGTGCGTGTCTGTCTGAATGCAAGACTTGGGAGGGATTGTTTCTGCAGATATTGTAAATACGAGTACCATTTTAATAAAGCATGTACAATACCAAATGTGCTGTCAGACTTTATGTAGAAGCTGTTCAGCAGAGCTGGAGTATGATGGAATACAAAGTAAGGGAAAGAAGTCTCAGATATGAAACGTCCACAGCTATTAATACTGTTCCTTGTCCTCGTGGTGTTATTTTTCCTTTCAAGTCCCAGCTTTTGAAGAATCTTGAAGACTTACTCAGGTAAGCTGTATTTAAGAGAGTAAACCTATGCCAATGCATTTATGGCAGAAAGAAAAATAAGCAATGTAAACAAAGGAGAAGCATTTTAGGAAATCACGTAGTGTACAGTAAAAGGAATATGTCTCGTGGCACTAATAGGACGAGAGTGCTGGATATCTATATGTGGGTATCACTCAATGTATTGTAGAAATTTCACCATCTGTTCTGCTAAATTCCTAACGGTGACACTATTAAGTTCATGACTTGCAGCTTTACGGCTTAACATCTGTACCTCTGCTTGCAGGTTTCACCTGTGACAAGTCTATAGTAACAGATTTCTATATGTACATTCTGTTGAACTGTAAACTGTGAAATTCCAGGGACTACTTCCTTTTTATTACTATTTGACTGAAAGAGATTTATATTGATGTAAATGAAACAAATAAACAAAAATCCTTTGTTGAATCGTGTAACTCGCGTGTCCTAGAAGGCAGGTTGAATTCTTCTCCTTGCATACCCAAGCATGAAATAGAATAGTTTTATCACAGAAGAAGTAACACAACTGGAGCCATTTCTCCACAGAAGTGAGGAGGTTACACTTGCAGGTTCTCGTACAGGCTGAACAATCCTGTTAGGGGTGCGGCTGTTCAGCTACTGGCTGTAATTGAGTGAAGCACCGCTTTCTGCTTGGGTCACATCCTCGTAAGCTGAGCATTGGTCCGGTGTCCAGAGTTCGGTTTGCATGTTAGTACCGTAAGTGTCTGCTCATCATCCTACACTGCTGAAATGCTGGGCATGCTAGTGTAACTAACCACAGAAATAGGTGTTTTGGATGGAACAATGGAAGCTACCAAGGGATAAAGAAAAGCTTTCATGTATAGGGCAGGAGCTAGGAGTACTTAAGCACCAGTTCTTTATCTGGATACTTCACTAGGGAGTTTCTTCTCTTTTAACTTAAATCTTGCTGTAAAAGGTTTTATGCTGTGCTTGGTTTGCAGTGTGCCTTTCACTTTCAGCTTTTGTGCCAGCTGTTGCACCTCATCATGGCACCAAGATGTGTACAGTTGTAGAGCAAGAAAAGGCGGCTTACCCAACTATCGGATAGGACAGCCAGATAAATACTTTTTTTTTCCCAGGCTTCCACGTAAAAATATATGTACTATGCGTTACAGCTTCTGCTGTACAAAGTCGTGGGTGGAGGTTCTTGGCACTTGCCATGAGTTACTCTGCCTTTCACTCATTACAGCTATTAGTATTGCTACATCTGGCATAGCTGTAGCCTTAGCCGTTTATTATGCTTGTATTTCTTTTTATGTAGAAACTTCCTACTGGAAAAGGAAGGGTAGTTTTCCATGTGCCATGACTTCCTAACCCAAGTGCAGCCTTTTCCTTTTCCTTGCTGTAAAAGGCAGTGAAGCTTAAGCACAGGGAGGTTACATGAAGTTTTGTCGTTTGGTTTTTGTGGGTTTTTTAATTGTTTTAAAAGAACAGTGCTCACATTTTTACTTTTATGATTTAGGATTGGTTGAACAGCGAGATGGGTGAAGGATGAGTTTTGCTTTGAAGCAAGTTAATGGTAATTGTGAAGAATACAAACCCGTCATCCTATGGCAGCAGTATGTTGCATAGGCTTAATCCTGTGTTTTGATGTCTAGTGGATCTACATTAACCTCATTCATCCTGCATACAAAGTCAGTAGTGATTTAAAGCTGACAACCTAAAAAAAGTGCTTGAAAGCACACTGCAGCTTTCATTTTTATAAAAAGTTGACACATACAAAGTATAATATAGAATAACATTAGATCTGTCAAAACTTCAGTGCAATTAATAGAATTTTATGGAGGCGTTCATCATTGTAACGTTTGTGTCCATCACTTGGTCAAAATTCACTATTAACTAAAATGACAGGCAGGTTGATACTGACAATGTGTTAAATTTTGTTTAAGCAACATAGGGGACTTGAAGGGAGTATTTCTCATTATATTTAGAAACAATACATTTCCAGTTTAATATATGACTTGTTTTCCTAGGCTAGACTTAGTATTAAACTAGTTTGAGTAGTCATTTGTTTTGACACTTCTGCCTCATTTTTACACCGCTTCCAAAAAATGCTTTATTATGGCAGGAAATCTATTTTTAAACCTGCTTGATTAAAAAAAAAAAAAAAAAAAAAAAGGTACCATGTTGTTACTTGATCTGAATGTCTTGAATTTCCACGAAGGGCTACAGAATTATCCTTTCACGTGCTTGTCCTTGTTTGTATCTTTTTATTGAGCTAGATCTACTTTTCCTTGGCTAAGGTTTAAATTTTCTATCCTTCAGAGTCGGACACAGCATGTAAAAGCAGTTTGGCACTCTGCTTCCGATCTTGTTCCTCTTTAAATGTCTTAGTTCTAAGCTGTTGTCCAACATATTTTTTTTCTTCCTGCAAAACCAGCTTGATTTTACTATCTTCAGTATAAAGGTCAAGGAATAGTTAAACCTTACACTTTGTTTAAGTCTCTTTGATAATTGTTTTCTCTACAATAAAAGGTTGGGGGAGCTTATTTCCTCCAGGAAATACATGCATTGTTGTGTAGAGTAGTACAAAATATTGATCAAGACCTAGTACTTTGAATACAATGGTCTTCCTGGCTCTGCTTTGGGGTTGGTTTTATTTTTTTAGGACAAACCTGTGTAGTTTTTCTGGAAGTGTAACTCACTAATTCGGCAACTCAGTACTGAAGCGTTGCTGAATTTCACTTACTAAGTGTATTTGTGATGAAGTCCTGTGGCCTTAGAGTCCTTCTTGTCATTTTGGTTCTCTCCCATTTTCATGTTGCAGACTGAAGCATAGGCTCCGGGGGAGAAAAACCCTGCCATCGCTGTCATCTGACTGCTTTTTCAGGCACGAATGGAATGATGCAATTGCAGCTGTAGCTTTGGCTATTTACTCCTTTTCCTACTTGACATTAGTAATAAGGTAACTCTGGCCTTGAAGGCTTCCTTAAATATGGAAACAAAATAAATAATTAAGTATTAATGGTACTGGCAAATCCTTCCACTGGCTTCTAATTTATGGTTAGAGGTGAATGTTTACTACCAGGTGCTTACAGATTGGGTTTCTAAGCTTGCCTTTGATAGAATGTGTGTGCCAAGGGTGGTTGAAATGCAGGTGAAGGGTTGTTTACCTGAAAACTTAAAAAAAAAAAACCCAACCCCAAACAAACCCCATGTGTTCCTCACCCGTTCTCTTTGGGGAGTGTTGTGGTTTTGTGTATTTTTTTCCAGTAGCAGAAGGCAGCAAATTTAATGTGTTTCTTAGAGGTCTAGTCTGACACTACAACTTTCCTCCCAAATTCACGAACAAATCAAATTGTCCCCATTCTGGTTACAAAGCTTACTTGGATAGGGGGGGTGGGGGTGACAATCATATTTTACTGACCTGTCATGTTCTAGGTAACTAGACAGTCTCAAGTACTTAAGTCTCAAGTGTACATGCTGTAAGCGTCTGAAAAGAAAGCCTTTTGGAGATGTGAAGTTCTGGGGGCAAGTCTGGATTTGTCACTTCACCACAAGCATTCAATTACTGTTTGCATAAAAACTTTCACTTCACAAGAGTGAAATCACTGTCCTTTGCTTTTACACAACTGATGGCATAATTTAATCTTTTGTTTTGTTTTGTTTCTTACTGGAAAGAAACCTCAACTAACCCAGCTTTTAAGGTACTAACCAAGGCACTACCTTAGAACCGGTAACAAGACATGATGAGATTTCTTTAAAATGTTATAATGTTGTCATTTAAATTGTACTCTGAAGTTGTTTCTTGTTACTTTCGTCATACAACAGTAACACCTTAGACAAGTTAAAAGCTGTTACTCCATTATGGGGTTAGGTTTTGGGGTTGGTCTCTGCTGCATTTTCATAGTGGCAGTTGTGGAAGTGTAAATTGCAAAGGGAACTGCATCCCCTGCCCCCCCACCTCCCCCAAACCCAACCCAACCCCGTCTAGGCTGAGGACAGCAGAGGAGAAAGCTTTTAAGGTGACGGGTGTAGCCTAGCACAGCTGTGGGATTTGTCAGTAAAAGAACATCAGCTAACACTTAGCTCCTTCTTCCATCTGGAACCAAGAGAGAGTAGTTTGTCACCTCAGTACCGCAGCGATGCCTGAAGCAAAGTCTGCAGCGTAGAGGCTGCTACGAATACAAGCTGGTTTCTGTTCATTCTAATGCTTTTATCTCCCCCAGAAACCCAAATGCCTGTTAAAACTCCAGGAGCATCAGTCATGCAGACAGGCTACTGCTGCTCATCATAGGAAAACATGATCAGGTCTCCATCAGGAACAAGAGCCATCAAGTCTTACCTTCCTTCCCTTTTAAAAAGCCTTTAGAATCCAATATTTTCAGCACAACAAAAGAAAAATCTTACTGAGTTTAGGCAGGGTAGTGTTTTGAAGTATTTGTACAGTCATTTTTCAGCAGACAAAATGAAGGCAAACCTAAATAAAATTCTTTAATAAGCACAGGGGAGAATATTTAGACAAGGAAAGGTCTAAGACTTGCTAAGCATTTAGTAATAGACTACTATTAGAACACAGCCAGTCTTAAAGACAAACTGAAGGTTGGCTTCAATGGACCCAAAAGGCATCAGAAAGGATGTTGGACACGTAGATGCTTGTTCAAAGACAAATTTATGGCTCTGCCACAGCTATGCCAGTTATTGAAAGGTGATTAACCGCTTTAAGCCATGTAGAGAAGTAAGCTGCTTAGCCAGCAAAGTCTTTGGGGTTTATTCTGAAATTCAGTGGTTTTGGTCTCAGCTCAGTGTGCAAACAGCAGTTACGTAAGTACCATTTTTCTTTCCACCTATCTGCAAGGGGAGAGAGGGAAGGTTCAAGCCCATGGGAAGTGGAAGGGGCATGCCTGAGAGGTAGCCAGAGCCGTGGGTGGGTTTTTGTCCCACCTAAATAAAGGGACACTGCCTAAGCAGCTAGCTGTATAGAGGCCAACAGGACAGACAGCAGGTAAAGTATTCACTCTCTTTGCTTTCTGCCGTATTTATCATTCACCTGTCATATTTTTCTTTGACAAGTGCCCAGTCATGCAAAAAAAATAGATCAATATTGAACTTGAAGAAAGGTGGCTCGCATTCCAAGAACCACTTCAGCTTTTACTGGGCTATGTTTCCCCGATACTGTAGTGCACCAGAGGCAACAGAAATTCACATGCAAATCTACAGCCTTATACACTTTCAAGTTGTTTTTCTTCATACTTTGGGGGGGAAAAAAAAAAGTTGATATACAACACTATTAGGGTTTTGGTTTTGTTGTTTTTATAAAATTTGTCAAGATATCACAAAATTACACACACTAAAAGTTTAATCTGCACATTTTCCAATGAAAAATTGAAAGGAAATATCTTAAATCTATTACTTGTATATACAATTTCAATCCAAATTTACATTTGCATCATTTTCTTGGATAGCAAAAGGCATGGATCAAACACAGGATTGAGATGTGTCGCTTCAGCGTATTTGTAGGATATTACCCTAAAATATTGGTATGCATTCATTTCAATTCACTTAGAACAGGCCACTTACAAAAGGCTCAATTTTGTATTGAAATTGTATTAACTGTTGGGAAGGCCACTGCTAACGTATACCCCTTTGCAATGCAAACATTCGTAATTTGTTTCGTTCAGATTCATGAGTGACTGAAAAATTAATGGACTTGTTATAACCTCTGAGATCTGATACAAGTTTAAAACCCCATACGTGGCTGCGCAGTCAGTTCGGACACCTTCATGGATTAAGGCATTTGTGCTAGATGTAACTTTTTAACTTTAAAAGTTAACTGAAGTCTTTTTTCCAGTTAGCTAACAAAAAGCTGAAATTTTTCTCACCTACCCTTGGAAGAGAGAAGTTACCCACTCAGTTCTTTTTGAGTACTTAAAAAAAAAAAAAGAGTAATGAAGTTGGTAAGAATTTACAGGATATAAACATCCCCATCTTTCAGCTACAGAAATGGATTTGTATTTGAATAACTTACAGTCAGTGAAATTGTATTTAGACCTGTTTGAAATTATTTAGGCTTAGCTAGCACAATTTAAGCTGAACTTCATTCAGATATTGCAAAATAAAGCAAAAAATAAAATTTACAAGGAGTACTTTGTTTCCCTCCAAACTCATTTTTATTACTTGAAATATGCCACTTTTAAAAATTATGCCTCTCCTGTGAGACTACTTAATAATCATAAGAGAATTCAAATGAAGACACCTCTCAAGCCAAGAATAATTTGAAGTTTGCTATTTTAACAACCTGCACAAACTGTAGATACTGTATGTTAATTTAAGACACTATGAAATCAACAGATCCATTTTCCCCTTATTTTTCTGTTGTTTGAGTTATTAATATTAAGAACTAGTACTGAAGAAAATACCTGCAAAACTATCCCAGTTATGTCCACTCAAACTCCGTACTTCATAAAATACTAACTATGGAGACCCTGAAAAAAATAGAAACTATGTCTTTAAATAGAATCCAGAAAAGCAGTTTCATATATAGCTGCACATTCTCGAGTGTGCTTTTGCACAAAACCATACTTTTTAATAGTTAGATTCAAGAGCAAACCAATCACATAAATCCTTCCTTTACATTTAAAATTCTACATATAACGTCCTCTTTTTTGCTTTGGTAAAATACAAATAACAGGAAAGTCGGGGTGAAGAAAGCACAGTAAATAACGTGGCTATGTCATACCTTTTTTAAGAAATACGAGCTGAAATGTAAGGCATCCCCAAAGTATTTTTTGCATATGCAAGGAATGCAGTTCTTTGTAAACAAAAGCTTGAGGAAAGCAATACTGAAGCCAAACAATCTTCCCTAGGATCCTTCCGATGATCCCAAAACCAAGAGCAACTCTCCTAGGGTAAGTGTTTTGGAACTAAATCCTGTGAGAAAGAGAATCCAATCCTTTGTCTTCCCATACATTTTTAATCATGTATTAGATTGGCTCGCCTTGAAGATCTCCAAATTAAGAGAGTGATGTAAAAGTTGATTCTCAAGGGCACAAGCTCATCTTAAGTCTATTTTTCTGGTACGTCACTTTCTATAGACTTTGTGGCAGCATTGTTACAGCCTGTGTATGCTTGCACAGTATTCCCACTGGTAACATTCCCCTGTGCCTGGGACCGACAGGCAGCTGTGGGTTTAGTGGCAAGAAGCATTTTAGAAGAATTAGAGTGATGTCTGTGATGACCGGAATCCTCACCTGTTGCAGCAACCGGTCTCTTTCTGCCAGATTCTTCACTAATAGGAGGCTGAAAACAAACATTGGCAACCTGTTAAACGCTCTTCTGTAAGGCCAGGTATTTGCCTTTTCAAATATTTAAAGGATCAAAAAAGACAGAGCATTCCATAATTAGTCCCTTAGTTAGGCCTAGCAATCTTCGTTCCTCACAACTCACTGATGATATTCTAAAGCTTTCCTGGCCATTTAGCTAGAAATGCAAGTGCATGACATATGAAGGACTTTAACAGTCTTACAGCATTATTTAATCATCACTGCCCAGACGTTTGCCACAACTCCTACAAAATGGAGGATTACAGAGGATGATGGTAACGTAGTGCACCATAACCCAGTTATGAAAAGCACGGCAGCACTATATTCTGGACTCACGCAGTTTAGGAGTTCAGCATTCGACAGGAAGGATACATTGAATTTAGCATATAAAGTCTCAGCAAGGACAATCCCTGTCACAGTTCATTAAGAAATGCCAGTTGGGCATTAATTGATTTGCCAAATTCTTAAACGGTATAGAAGTCATCAGTCTTACCGAGTGACAAATACGCTATTTTTTGCTATTTATTTCATTACACAATGAAAATGGATCAACACCTTTTACATGTTAGCTACCACATCTCAGCACCATACTTTGGTTCAAAAAAGAATGTGTAGAATAAAACTGCATTTTTCATTTGAATTTATTTTTTTTAATCATGCTTTTTCTAGTCATTGACAGGATTTGTAAAGCTGCCTTTTTGTGAGATGAAGCACTGTTCTCAGTTTACTCTGCAGTAAAAATACTCGTACACCAAGTATCTGTTTAAAAATAGGTATTAAAACTTACATCCACTCTGAAGTCCTCCAGTCTCTTAAATTTACTAAGGTATTCTTGCAGTTTGGGGTCAATGGCTGGACTCTTGTGCTGAGAGTATTTTAGGTAAGCCCAGAATTTTTCCAGTCCATATAGCTGACCTAATAATGGAAAAAGATAATTTTACCGATTTACAAAGGTCAGATTTAATTAAAAACTTAAGTTATTCACTGGTAACTACATGGTTAAGAGAACTGCAAGATAAAAGGAACATGAACAAAAGCTGCTCTTGGGTTAGTTAACAAGTCGGTGCCAAGGAATTGGCATTATCTCCCAACAAAGTTACCCCGGTGTGAGCAGGGACTGGCCTATGATAATTACCAGCTTCATAGTCTCTCTTTGTTTCTTCTTGGAAGTCCTTGAATATTTCTTGCCTGAATTTCTTTTCTAGGCCATAGCTGTAAAATCGAAACAAGCATTCCAATCCGTACCTGTAACAGAACAAAGAGGTACGAAAATCTTACACATACACTCCTCGTTCCTCAGAAGGATGCAAGCTTTCAGTCTCTCCTTGCATCTAAGTAAATGGTATAGTCTCATTTTACCCTTCTTGCAAAAAACCACTTCCGACTTGCATCAATTTTTATCAACATGTTGTTCTGCAACATCTTCACAAATAATCGACACCGACTTAAGAAAATCAGGTTTGTCCCACAGCTTCAACTTACAAACTACAGATACCACACACACATACAAAAAGAAGACAAATGCTTTCACATTTTCAGTATGTTTGTATACACAAAGAGTTTCAACATAAAACTAACCATAGTGGGTTGGACCAAAAGTCAGCCGAACCCATCATCAGTGCAAAACCTGACGTGTAGGGCAGGACTCTGCGTCCTTTCAGCTCCCGCACCCCCCAGTGCCAGGGTTTCTGGCTCGGCGTTTAGTAACGCTCTGGCTTTGGCTGCCACACTGTCACCAGAGCTGCCTTGGGCCTCTAGATAGCTGGGACCTCCTCCTGTTCCACATCCACCTGCTGCTACCTTAGTCCCCTTAAGAGCCTCCTGAAGTTTCTCCTGGCAACTGTATCCTTGGATAATCAGAGCATCAAGAGAGCTCAGAGCAGAGACACAAGGTATTATTAAAGGCGCCTTTGCACCCTAGGGACTATCACTCCGCAGTCTCAGACAACACACCCGAACTTCAGGATTTCCATAGCCAGTACTTCCTCACTTGGCATTCAAAACATTGGGCTACCTTGCCTCTTTGGCTAAGAGAAATAGAGGCGGGGGGAACTGGGTGAAAGGAAGGGAATAATATCAAAGAGCTAAAGGGGCAGCAGTCATCTCCTTTGTGGTCATTTTTCTGGTATTTTTGTAAGGCAAGAAGCAGTCTGAACAAGTTGAATGAGGTTAAAGATGTCTTCACCTAAGGAAGGTAGAATCTTAGGGGTGTTAGTAAGTACAGAGCTGACTTGTCATGGTCAACAAGTTACACGATTTTGTAGAATTCAGGACTGATTACAAGTCAGGAAATGCTGCACCTTTAGCTATTCACCTGCAAAGCACAAATATATGCAAACAGATTTTTGGTATTAAAATAACTTAGACTGCTATTTTAAAGATTTACAAAGAGTCAAAGCCAGTACTAAAAATGTTCACTTCAGATATACGTAAACTTTGCAGTCATTAGAACAAATTGTAAGACCTCAATAGTTTTTAACTTCCAGGAAAAAGCAAATACCTGTAGTGTTCTTTTGCATCCTCTAGAGCAAGTTGTTTGAATTCTGCATACATTTTCTTGTTAAAGTGATCTCTCAGAAAAAAGGACCAGAAACGAAAAAGTGTGTTCATTTCTTGGGACTGGCCAATTCCCAACCGTTTCCTCTCTGGAAGAAAAAAGAAAGGGGGGAAAAAAAAGCGCTATGTTTAATTTTTCAGCAGAATATTTTCAAGTGCTTTTCCATTAGTAATACACACAACAAGGTCTTCCAGTAACTTAAGTTTAAATTTGAGGGTAATTTTTTTGTCAGGGAATGTAAAGTTAAAAGGAAAGTAAGAGTTCAGAGAACAGAAGCATCAAATAAATTTTCCTTTCCTTTCCCAAGAAAAAATAAGGATGAGGAACAATGTGGAGAAAACTGGTATCAGATGACACCTGGTAACTTCTACCTAAAATTTTAGGAAGCACATTTAGCAGCTTACCCATTAGACACCTTCGACGATATTTGTGGTACACCTGCTGAGTAAAGCCATTTTCCTTTAACAGTTCATGAGAAGGATGCTGAAATTTTGGAAGAGAATTTGGGGTACACCCGTAACTTCCTGTTAGTGGAGCTCCTTCTGAAGGCGAAGCATTGGAACTGCTGAAGAAAAAACAAACATATTTCTGTCCTATAAACAGTGCTTTTCTACAGAATCAGTTTTCAACCATTCTGATCTACACAAGAGCTGTCAGAATAGTACAGTCACCTGATGACCACTACAATACATGCCTGGGGTCCCAGTCATCTGTTTTCGGGTGCACCTCAAGAAAATCAGACTCTGTGCTAATATGTCAAGGAACAGGCAGTTTTGAATGATAGTAATTAAACATTACCACAGTGCCCGATTTTAAATGACCACTTAAAGGCAAAAATCACTGAAGTGAACATCAGTACTTCAAGTAGTATTACTGCTACTATTTCACGGATCAACAAACGATGTTGTGAACGTAATCAGTTAGCTAGCTTACTTCTGGATACCCTTGTATTCTATGTTTTTGTCTTTCTTGGTCACTCCTTTCTTGCTTCCACTGTATTTATAAACTGTCTTTTATTCCAGCCTATTTCTTCATTAGCAGTGAGAACTAACGACACCGCAAACAAATTTTCTATGAAAAAAAAGAAACATTTACCTCACAGAGGAAGTTCCTGGCCTGTGGTCTCTGGAATCCATCACCCAACCAACATGGCATTCTAAGGGAGGATTTGTACTGTGTCGTGTTTTTCTTTTTCTGGGAGTCTAAGAAAGTAAACGAAGGATTTATTTCCATAATTTGATTTCACTCGTTTGCTCCCTCTTACAAAAAAATTCTAAAAATTTTATATTCTATCTAACACATTATAAAGTCACAACACTCTAGTTTCATAACCTAAAGATTAGTCTTATGTAACAAATTAAAAATCTTTAGACATTATACTTTTTCGGCAAGGACTTTTAAGAAATGTTACAGAGAAAACTCAGAAACCATTCTGTAGAAATAAAAAAATAATGAATATGGTAAATATTTTGAAGATAAACAAAGTTTCATTTTTTGCCTTTTCGTTCTTGTTACATCTTATGCACAGACATCAGTTTTATAGGCTTTTCCCATTTTAAAAAAAATATTACATCTTTCCATTTACCTTTATGTCAATGGATCGTGCCTCTTTAACAACAGGGTAGAACCTGGGTGTTTTGTTGGGATCCTGTAGCCTCGGGGTGCGAGGTGTTCGCGGGGTGAAGCCAGGTTGAACACAGGGGGAATCTGGAACTGCTGTTGGCAGTGATCGAGCTATTGCTGCTGTTGGCGGTACTTCAATACTTAACAAATTACAAGCCAGCTCCTCTGCTAAATCTGTAGGCAGGAAGGAGAAAACATTCATTTTCAAAGGAGACTTAGGATTTCAAAGCCTAAGCTCCCCTAGTATCTTAAAGGCCTGTTTCATTTCAAGTGAACTGCATCATCCCCAAAGGATAATCAAATTAACAAAAGCACTTGGTGTAGAAGCAGTACAAACTGCTCAAAACTATGAAATAATGTTTCAAGCATGTCTTTGCTAGAAAATTTAAACCCACTTCTTTACCTGCTTGTTCTTGTGTATCTACAGTAGCAAAGTAATGGAAAAACATTGGTGAAAGTGTAACCACGTTCTTGCTTTTTTTGCTGAGATGGTGGGTTTATAGTGAGGTGGTTTTCTTCAACTACTGTAAAGGTGCTATTAGCATGTATCCTAGTAAATGTTAATAATACTACTGTAATCAGAAATACCTCAAAAGATAAGATTTGGACATTTTGACTGCTCAGAAAGGTTATGATACAAGTGGAAAATTCTTCTCATCTCACTTTGTTCTCTATCCCCATTTCCCATAAAAATACTGGTTTCTAGAAAGTGTTTCACAACATCACTAGCTATTACTTTACATATTGTAAATGCCAAGTTATGCAAAAAGCACCTGGTGTTGGTATAGGGCGACAACAAAATGTAACACTGCCTTTTGATGCTCATATGTATCCTGCAAAGTACTAGTACCAGCTTCTTCTAATTCAGTGGAAACCACATTGCTGATGAACAGTTGGCAATTTGAAAAAGAAAAAGCCCCTCAGACTGGCTTAACCAAAATTAAAGTATTACACAGGCAGAAAGAGTTAAAACACCTAAAGAATTGTTCTTTATTATAGAAATTCTGAAAACAAATATGTATTACTTAACTTTCTGTAACCCTGGAGGTCCTGGAGGAACTTTTTGCGCTGGATCAGCAATTGGTTCTGGTGCAAGATTATCAAATTCTTCCTTACTAATGAGATTTAGCTTCTTAAAGTTCTCAATCTCTTGCTGAATTAGGGAAAGAAAATTGTAAATGCAAAAAGCATGATAATGTATATCACCCTGAGAAACAGGTGAATTTCATGAAAGAGAAAATAAGCAAGCCAGAATTGACACACAACTACCCATAGACAGCCAGTACAGATTTCTTTTAAGGAAGATGGAAGGAGTCTCTAGCACACGTTGTAAAAAAGTTGCCATGAACACTGTATATAACCCAATGCAGCTCACGCTGCACTAGCTAAAAGAAACGGTTATGCCAACAAATAGGCCAATGGAGGCAAGTAAGGCCATCTACATGCGAATTTTCACAGACAAATAAGAAATAGAAATGTCTTGAGATCCTGCCCCTTGCCAAGCCCAAAACCATCCTTCTTCTGCAGTAAGCATGCCAGGGAAGGTCCTAGCAATTTATGGAAGCAGAAGAGGCTGTGCTCCCTTCCTCACGCTACACCTAAAGAAAAGCCAATATTTGTAAATAAGGTGTTCAGGTTTTGTTTTGTTTTTTGCTTGGTAGCATGAACTATGGGACAGGATTTCCCAAGACGTGTGACAGCATCTCAAATCACTCACGCCCCTACTCAGCTGAAGGTGGGGTGGGGCATGTGTGCGTGTGCATGCTGTGTGTGAAAAATCTTGGTTAAAGATTAGAACATAACAACAACAAAAAAGAAAATATTTTCTCTTGCTGTGTGCTGTTTCTCACTGTCCTCTTCCAGTTTGCTTGTTCTCTTGGTCCATTTCCTTTGTAATAAAAGCTCCATGTTCTGAACGAATTCTACCTTTAGTTCTAGCTCTTATTCTCAACATTCATTTCTATCTTTGTTAGCTCTTTTTTGTACCCCCATTTTGTCCTTTAAGCTGCTTTCCCCTTTTCCGCCCACCCCACAACCCACCTTTGTCCTTATGCACAGATAAAGCTCCTTCCCCTCACCACTTAAGTGTTTAGGTAACTTTGTATTTCTATACACGCAGTATCTGCTAGTGATACAGTGGGATTGCCTACAGGCATGCCACTCACTGGACTTGCTGGCACAAGAGAAAGGGTTTCATAATAAATCAAGAGCAGCAATTGACAGGACTGTAGCATGCCATGTTGACCTCTGCCTATACAGCGGTGGAGTTCAACTCATCTGCAAGTTTACAGCTTAGTATATTTTAAAAACTACTAATATTTTTTAAAAAAATAAAAGATCACAAAGCTGACAATCTTCTTGCAAAGTTTTGAAAGCCTCAAAGACAAGGGCCTACGTACAGGCTAGGAAGTAAAAGGGATTCTATAATAAAATAAGGCATGCAATCTAAAGTTTCATTTGCTTACAGTGCTATCATTCTAACAAGCTACAAGGCAAACAGAACCTTTATATAAAACTACTTTAAAATGCCTGTATTACCTTCCTCTCATTATCTCATCTCAGAAACGGGCCCCCTTTCCCTCTGGTAGGGGTTTGCAAATGTTATGAAACAAGTTATTCATAGAACAAGAAAACACTGGAAAAGCTGGACCATCTCCAAAATGTTAAAAATAGTTCTAAAAAATATTCATTCAATGATTTTGGTCAAACCTGTGACAAGAAAAACTTGCTGGTTTTGCTTTCAACCGCTTACAATATTATCAAAATAAAGAGAATTCAGTAGACCTGTAAATCCAACTACTGTCACTTTTCTTTCAGAAAAGCGTAGTGTTTTACAATTCCATAGCAGATGGCCGAAATTAATTTTGGAACTGTTTGGACAGGCATGGTTTCAGGTCAAAAATTAAGAGAGTTACCTTCATCATAGTGTCATTTTCACTCTGCTCCATCCACAAATCCTGTTCATAATAGTATAAGCCATCATTAATAACTTTAGCAAGTTCTGATGTAATTTTTGCACGGCATACATGGTTGCCAGTACGATCTCCACTAAGATGTTTTCTCATATATGGTGGTGTCTGTGTTACAATCAAAATCTTGTTTACGTCCTGATCATCAATTTCATAGTCAGAATCGCTGTCTGACCAATCAGTAAATTTATTCTTCCGACCTTGAATTTGTTCCATCTCTTCATCAAACAAAAAATCAAGTTCTTCTTGTTCTTGTTCCTCTGGAGGCGGGGGTGGCTGTTGTTGATCTGATGTTTGATCAGGTATAGGAACACTTTCCTAAGTTGGAAAAGGTGATGCATTTTATA
>VYZV01027214.1:25201-44533 GCA_013401275.1 Pandion haliaetus | reverse complement strand
AGCATGCAACAATCCAACCCCACACATCATCTGTCCTATCCTGGAGGACTGTTAAAACAGATGGAGCTCCAAAGTCACGGACTAAATAAAATTGATGGACTTGGGATTGCCCATAGACTAAGGGAGTGCTATTTGTGTGGGTGGGTGTCCATATGCATATACATATACATATATACAAAAAGACAAGGGAAGTGGTGGTGATTAATTGGAAAAGGGAGGATCTGGGCATGATGTAGATGGTATAGAAGAAGGGGTGGATAATGTCCTGGGTTCAGTTGGGATACAGTTAATTTCCACAGGAACCGGGAAGGGGGGCTCAGCCAGGACAGCTGACCTGAACTAGTGGCGAAGCATCGAGTTCCAGGTGGTGAGCAGTTGCACTATGTGTCACTCGTTTTGTATATTCTATTATTAGTACCATTGTTGTTGTTGTAACTTCTCTTTTTGTGTTGTCTCAGTAAACTGTCCTTATCTCAATCCACGAGGTTCCTTTTTTTTTTTTCTTTTCTCCTTTCTGATTCTCCTCCCCATCCCACTGTGGCCAGGGCAGGGAGGAGTGAGCGAGTGGCTGCGTGGTGCTTTGTTACCAGCTGGGTTGAAACTATGACAGATATAGAATGATCTCCGCTCACCTTGGATTAAGTTCAAGACTTTATTCTTTAGGATTTTTAAAGTTTTCAAACATATTGTTGTACTAGTAGAGAAGTCCCATAGCATTTGTCATTCAGACTGCCAACTCAGGGTTGGTTTTTTTTCACCCTACACATTATATATTGCTGTGCAATGAGCTGCTCACCCAGCACTATAGTGACATTTATATGATGTATAAAAGACACTGGTATGTGCTTTACCTATGAGAAAATAATCCATGTGCATTCAAGATACCTTGCTTCCAGGTTGTAAATGACTTGAAGCAGGTGATGTCAATTTTGTCATAGAGTACCACATCATATTTTCTTCTGAACAACATTTTCCAAAGAAATTATGACAATTGGTTTTCATCTCTTATATGAATCATTCCAACATGTTTCATTAATACATGGGCAATTATAGATTTAGGTACATACTTATTATGGGTTTGTGTGGCATGGTTTTTTTATTTGGTAGTGGGGGAGGGGGCTGCAGAGGTGGCTCCTGTAAGAAGCTGCTAGAAGCTCCCCCAGCTCCAAGTTGGACCTGCCTCTGGCCACCCAGTCTGACCAGGTGGTAGCTGTCAGTGCTGACAGCTGACCCAGTCAGTGACGGTGATAGCGCCTCTGGGAGAACAGATTTAAGAAGGGGAACCAGTAGTGTGGGGGTTGGGGGAACGTGAGAGGAACACCTCTGCTGATACTGAGGTCAGTGAAGAAGGAGGGGGAGGAGGGGCGCCTGAGGAGGCTGATGGCCCTGCAGCCCGTGGGGGTGAGCGGGGGAGGGGAGGCTCACGAAGATGGCAGTAACTCCCTGGGAAAGCCCGTGCTGGAGCAGTGTGTGACTGGAGAGCAGCCCGCGGAAAGGACCCGCGCCAGGGAAGTTCGGGAAGAACTGAAGCCTCNATGGGAGGGACCCGATGGTGGAGCAGGGGACGACTGAGGAATCCTCCCCCTGAGGAGGAAAGGAGCAGCAGAGACAAGGTGTGGGGAGCTGACCTCAACCCCCATCTCCTGTTCCCCTGTGCTGCTGGGGGGAGGCGGGAGAGAGAACCAGGAGTGGACTTGATCTGGGAAGGTGGGAGGGGTGGGGGGAAGGTGTTCTGATGTTTGGTTTTCCTTCCTAATATCCTCGTTTTGATTTGATTGGTAGTAAATTAAATTGATTTTGTTTCTTCCCCAAGTTGATCCTGTCTTTTGCCCATGACCGTAAGTGGGGAGTGATCCCTCCCAGTCCTTATCTTGACCCACGAGCCTGCCTTTATATTTTCTCCTCATCCCACCGTGGCCAGGGGAGGGGGTGGGGAGCGAGCGAGCAGCTGCATGGTGCTTTGTTACAGGCTGGGCTGAAACCGAAACCACAATACTCTACATAGATTCTTCTCAAAGTAGGAGTTGGTGCCTATTTCTATCATTAGATAACTAGTCACAGAACCAACAGAATATTTAGGATCCTACTATCTAGTTAAGGAATTTGATAGAAAGTTGAGAACTTAGAGAGGCATTAGGAGCTTAAATATTGTTTTTGATCTGGGATATGCATAGCTTTGGCAATCTGGTTTTAGTGTGAGATCATTTTTTGAAGAGAGACTCAGGCTGTCACTGTGAAATTTTGAAAATTCCACTCACAGTAAATAAACACTGATAAATTCATATGCAATGACTTCCAGCCTCTTTTCTTTCGAACAAAGCTTATCAGAAGAGTGAGAAACTTGAGTATGAATGTCTTTGAGATTCAATAATGTGCTAAATAATATTGGTCTTTTCAACAGTGTATCTTGTTTTCTTCAATAACAGAGCCAAAGGAAGTGAGAAGCAGCCAGATGGCCAGAACACAGCATCTTAAAGGAAAAAAAAAATCAATGTGAGAAGATTATACAATAGAACAAAGTATTCCTTCTTCATTTAGAAGATCCTTTTTTCCAAAGGATGGAAAGCTGCCAGACTGGCCATCTTGCATTAGAAATGCCACCATTTGCAATAAATGTGAAATGTAGCCAGTTTCAACCAGTCAGTATTAACCCATCACTCACTCCACAGTCATCCCTGTGAACTTAAAGAGGAATACATTGACTTATAACCCTTTTTTTTCCTGTAATGAACTGCCCTAGCATTCCCCCTCTGACTTCCTACAGGAGTGCTCCTTTCTTGAGCTTTATAATCATATCATAGCAATCTTCCCTCACATCTCACTGAACACTTTCTTATTATCTCGTTTAACTAGTCCCATCCACCTTGCATAAGCCCAGTTACCAGTCACAGGAAAATGTTCAAGGGATGAAAGATGGGGCTGCTGAATTACTTTTTTCTAAATTGCCTTCCTGTTAGGTTCATTTTTAGAACTGCAAAGTACTTTAAAACATCTACTACTGTGCTCTAGTCTCTGCTCCAAGAAATAGACAAGAAAAATGTGTCCTGTCAGCATAACGAAAGACTATAGCAATACTGTATGTACATGATATACTGTAATGGATTATAAAATAAATCTAAGCTATAAAAAGTAATCAGAAAATACAACGTAATTTACTCCTTATCATATCACAGAATGGCTGAGGCTGGCAGGGACCTCTGGAGGTCACCTGATCCAACCCCCCCTGCTCAAGCAGGGCCACCTAGAGCCGGTTGCTCAGGACCATGTCCAGGTGGCTTTTGTGTATCTCCAAGGAGGGAGATTCCACAACATCTCTGAGCAACCTGTGCCAGTGCTTCATCACTCTCACAGTCTGTGCCCATTGATTCTTGTCCTGTCACTGGGCACCACTGAAAGGAGCCTGGCTCCATCTTCTTTGTACTATCCCTTCAGGTAGATATATGTATTAACATCCCCCTGAGCCTTCTCTTCTCCAGGCTGAACAGTTCCAGCTCTCTCAGCCTTTCCTCCTAGCAGAGATGCTCCAGTCTATCATCTTCATGACCCTTTGCAGGACTCTTTCCAGTGTGTCTGTGTCTCTCTTGTACTGGACACAGTGCTCCAGGTGTGGTCTCACCAGTGCTGAGTAGAGAAAGATCATCTCCCTTGACCTGCTGGCAAGACTCCTCCTAACACAGCCCATAATGCAGGATACCATTGGCCTTCTTTGCTGCAAGGGTACTTTGCTGGTGCATGTTCAACACCTTGCACCCACCAGGATCCCCAGGTCCTTTTCTGAAAAGCTGCTTTCCACCTGGGCGCGCCCCAGNGTTCCTGTCAGCTCATTTCTCCAGCCTGTCCAGATCTCTCTGGATGGCAGCACGACCCTCTGGCATATCAGCCCCCCCTCCCAGTTTGGTGTTATCTGCAAACTTGCTGAGGGTGCTCTCTGCCCCACCATCTAGCTCATTAATGAAGATGTTCAAGAGGGCTGGACCCAGTATTGATGCCTGGGCTATATTGCTAGTCAGGCCTCCAACTAGACTTTGTGCCACTTACCATCACCCTCTGGGACCATCCTTTCAGCCAGTTTTCAATCCACCTCACTGTCTGCTCATCCAGCCCCTACTTCAATAGAGTCTTTGTGAGGATCTTACAGGAGGCATTGTCAAAAACCCTACTGAAGAGAAGGTAGACAATACCCACTGCGCTCCTATCATCTACCAGGGCAGTCATTTCATTATAGAAGGTGATCAGGCTGGTCAAGCATGACTTGCCCTTAGTGAATCCATGCTGACTACTCCTGATGACTTTCTTGGCCTTCATGTGCCTGGAAATGGTTTCCAGGATTAGCTGGTCCATAACCTTTCCAGGGATTGAGGTGAAGCTGACCAGCTAGCAATTCCCTGGGTCATCCTTCTTGTCATTCTTGAAGATAGGAGTGGTGTTTGCTTTCCTTGCATCCTCAGGTATGCCTCCCAGTCACCACTATCGATGAAGGATCTTCGAGAGTGGCCTTGCAGTGACATCAGCCAACTCCCTCAGCACTCATGGGTGCATGCCATCAGGGCCCATGGACTTAGGTAAGTCCATTTTGCTTAAGTATTCCCTGACCTGATTCTCTTCTACCATGGAAGAGGATCTTCCACATCTTCCTTGCTCCAGACTTTCTCCCTGGTCTCTGAGGCCTGGGATTCCTGAAGGCCAGTCTTGCTAGCTAAGACTGAGGCAAAGAAGGCATTCAGTACCTCAGCCTTTTCCATGTCCTATGTTACCAGGTCCCCCATCTCCTTCAGCAGTGTGCCCTAGCCTTCCTTTTGTCACCTGTCTGCTTACAGAAGCCCTTTCTGTTGCCTTTGACATCCCTTGCCAGATTCAATTCCATTTCGACTTCAGCTTTCCTAACGTCATCCCTGATGCTTAGACAGTGTTTCTGTATTCCTCCCACATCACCTATCTCTGCTTCCACCCTCTGTATGCTTCCTTTCTGTGTTTGAGTTTTGCCAGGAGCGCCTTGTTCATCCATGCAGGCCTCCTGGCATTTTTCGCTGACTTCCTACTTGTTGGGATGGACTGCTATTGAGCTTGGATGAGGTGATCCTTGAATATTAACCGGCTTTCTTGGTTGCCTTTTCCCTCCAGGGTCTTATCCTGGGGGACTCTGCCAAGTAAAGAGGCCAAGGTCTGCTCTCCTGAATTCCAGTGATGTGATCTTGTCTTTTGCTCTCATCCCTCCTCTCAGGATCTTGAATACTGCTATCTCATGGTCACTGCAGCCAGTGCTGCCCTTGGCCTTCACAGCCCCAGTGAGCCCCTCGTCACTGGCAAGTATAAGCTCCAGCAGAGCACCTCTCCTCACTGGTTCCTCTACCACTTGGGTCAGGATGTTGTCATTGATGTATTCCAGGAACCTCCTGACTTGTTTATGCCTTGGTGTGTTTCCCCTCCAGCACATAACAGTGTGGTTGAAGTTCCCCATGAGGACAAAGTACTGCCAATGTGAGGCTGCTCCTGTCTATAGCAGCCCTCATTCACTTGTTGGTTGCCCTGGCAGTATTGCTGGTGCCCATATGGAAGAACAAGAGGAGGTAGTAGTCAGAGGGTTAGACAAGCTTCAACAGTTCCTCTGCAGCATCCTAGATCCAGGCCCCCAGCAGGCAGCAAACCTCTCAGTGATAGGTCTGGCCAGCAGACAGGTGCCTCTGTCCCCCACAGCATGGAGTTGCCCATTACGATCACTCACCATTTCTTCCTGGTGGTCTTGCATGGTTCAGGGTCAGGTGGCCCAGATCCTTTATTTGAAGGCACATCTGGCTTCTCTTCCACTTTGAGGGTGGTGACCGTATTTTGTTGTTGTAAGCCCTTAGGTAGGGCAGGAGTATTCCTGCTGGAGGCAGAAGTCATGAGCTTCATCTTCTCCAGAGGCAGCCCTTACCTTGATGCTAGTGGTGGACACTGCTTACATCTTTGCTGCAGCTGCAATTTGGGGCTCTTCAAGCTACTGTGTCTCTGAGAAGATGCTGTCTATCTCCCTTTTATCATCTTTGGTGCTGTGTAGCCTGCTCACTTCCTCCTGTAACTCCTCCACTTGGTGGCACAGCTCCTCCAAGACAGCACCGAAGGACAGAGGGCCATTGCTCCTGGCATCACAGAGTCCCCAGATGCTCCCTGCAGCCTGGGGCTTGGAGGTCAGCATCCACCATCTGAAGCTTTGTCTGCCTGGAAGCCTCTACCCTGGCTGGGGCAGCAGCTCCAACACCTGCTGGGGAAACTGCCCTGTGGCTTGTCACCACTATACCTGAGGTAGTTCATGCAGGTATACAAATTCAGCTGAGGCCCTTCTTTGCACCCTTCTGTGCAAACTGCTGCCTCTGTTGGCTGTGCCCTGGGCCCGAGCCACTAGCTCAAGGGCACTTGACACTCCTTAATGTGGGGCAGCTGCAACAACTGTGCCAGGCACCCTGGGTCAAGAGCAGTTATCATGCCTGTTAGTGAAATTTTCTTCTTCCTTTCTACTGTAATAACTTCAAAATGGAACTGTATTTTTTTTTTAATTGGAAGTTTAATGTTTCTAATATTTTCATGGACATTTTATCCCTGTATTTTTGTTTTGACTAGTTGTTTAAAAACTTTGTCATTAACACATAGAAATTAGATATTTTAAAAAATCTAACAAAGCAGATAAAAATGTTTGCTTCTGGCTCAAATACTGGAATATGGAAAAGAATAGATTAGTAATGAATGTTGCTAAGATCTTTTAATTTTACAGTTACATTTGTTTCCAAACTTTTCTTCAAACAAGAGCTGGCCTTCCTGCAGCTAAGTGGGGAGACAGACCAAGGAACTGATGAAACTGAAAACTCACTGAGGAAAAAAAGATATATTTTCAGCCAGATTTATTCCTTAATACTGTTCACTGTGATACCCATTACTAGTGCTTGGACAAGGAAGGATTTGGATATAACAACTCCAGAACTAAAAGCAGCCAATTATTAAATGCACCACAGCTTTTGTTAAACATATCTCAATATATTTACACATTCTTTCCCCTATCCTAGACTCATCATCACAGAGCTGATACCCAGTCTGACCTTTTATCAGTATGCTGTCAAGAGTGCCACAGTCTCTGCCTGCAAGAATCTGTTCCCCACTCCTCACCCAAACCAGACCTTGTGCAGATGAGGGAGATACAGAAGAGATCACTGAATGACATAATCAAGTAGCTCCAAAGAAAATATTACAACCAGCCCTTTATGTATAAGAAAATAAAATTCAGAAAATTCATAGGGCCTTCCATTTAAAGTTTTTAAAGTTGTTTAAGAAGTGCCACAATAAGTAACATTATTCCCATTTCAGAGGTGATTTGTCCACAGGTCATGTGCCTACAGTACCTCCCAACCTCCTTACTTCTTGTCTTACAGATGTCAGATCCCATGATATTAAAGCTTCAGTGCTCTGTACCATCAGCTCAAATTAGCACACCTGCTCTATCCAGAACTAGCAGAAGATGAGCGCAAAAACCTTGTAGGAAGTGTTCATAATAAGATATCATGCTCTACAAATAAGCAGCTTAATTCTGCATCAGTTCCAAAATTGGAGAGTACACTGTGGTATTGTGACCTGATCCAGGTTTAAAAATAAATAAAATGCCACCCAGATCCATGCAGCTACATGGTGATGTAAAAGCTGCAGAAAATGTAGTAAAATGCCCTCCAACTCATAAGTCAGCTAAAGTGACAACTGATGGATGCACATCTTCAGTAAAAGGGCTGACACCTTTTCCATATCCTCTGGTTGCTTTCCCCAGTCTCATCATCTTAGTATTAATATCCAGACTGAACTTTAATCAATTTGCTCTCAACCGTGCCACAATCTCTACCAAGCTCTTAATGAGATGCTTGATCACACTGTCTGTGCAGGATGAGCTGCAGATACAAGATGAGTGCATGCTGTCATCCTGAAAATGTTTCTACCTGTATTTCCTCACAGACTCCCCTAATTGCAATTCCTGATACTTATATTGAGCAGAACCATGACACAGAATTCCATCAAGTATCCTTCAGGGTAGAATAACTGCAAATAATTTAATGATTATTCACTTGCTTATTTAATAACAAAAATCTATGCAGAAACCCCAACACTGCATAAAGCAGATTTTTAAAGGATATTTTGATGGCTCAAAATGTATTTAATTTAGTTTTGGCTTTTTTCTGCTTTGGAGGATTCTTCATCCTACTTCACTACAGTAACAGGATTATTGAGTTTAACTGCTTATGCTGGAAGATAAAATACATCCACACAGCCAATGATGATAAGATAGAATTGCTGCAGCCTGAGGTGTTACTAAGGAGCATCTTCCATGGATTGTTTCTTACTGTGTGGGGGTTGGTGTAATCAGCTCCCATCCTCCAGCAAAATAAAATCAAAAACATATCACTGAAAAAATAGTGAAAAAGAAACATTCCTGGGTACCTGTTTTCACTGCATGCATTAATTCCCTGACATGTCTTCTTGTCATGCTCCTCTTCTAAATGATTTAGAGTGTTTTACCATTGTGCTGTTGTTGTTATGCCCACTTCCAAGTGGAAACCATTCACTTTTTGAAATGGGAATGAACTGCTACTACAATGGTGACTGTGGGATTTCTCAGTGAATTTTATTTAAGAACTCAGTGTTAATAAGTGTCAGTAATAAATATCTGCAAGACACGTTGACAACAAACATACATGTGCATACCTATTCTGATTGCTTTGCACTTCTTTTATTCCACATATAACTGAAAGTCTTATTTACATTATTCCAGAAGGCTAATTTTCCTCTGTACCTTCTGCTCTTTTTTTCTACCCCCTGAGCGGTTTCCTTCCTTTGAACAAACCTAATTTTCATGTTCTTCAACAGTCCTATTTTTTCATTGCCTGCTGCTGTAGATACTATTGTGACATAGTCAGAGTCAATATCAGACATTTTCTCCTTCTAAAATAAAGGCAATATTCCCCTTCTGAAATAAATGCAATAAATTCTTAAAATCCACTTAGATCATGACTGACATAGCAAACAGGCTTTGAGCTGAATCATTGCATATTGCCCTGTGCAGGATAGAAATGTAATTTTGCTATAGCTAATCTTTCACACAGCACCATCTATGCTTTATGTGCTATATGGTAACTGCTGCCACTCTGCTGTATTTGCTGGAACTATAATAGAGTTCAAAGGCCCTAACTGAGATCAGGATCCTATTACAAAAGCACTGCCAAGGGGCAAAAAACCTTCAGCCTCTGACACTGTGAAAATAGTGGAATTAAGCATAGTAATAATGTTAAGCATGTCCATGTTAGACACGGACAATGAAAACTGTGGATTAAAGAATGGAAATATTGCTACCCCTGTTTTGTCCATGGGGTAGAAAGTGACAGCGAATTTATGTGATTTATCCAGGACACACAAGAAATTCATGGCACAGCCAGATAAATTTTTTTCCAGTTAGTAATCTTATGGATCTTTCTTTTTTGAAGCTTATTTATCGATAGAAGGAATAAGGTTTAAGCTAAAATAGCATAGAAACAATAGTGTTTTGAATTGTAATGTGTTAAACAGGAGTATAACAAATGGATTTGTGAGCATACAGGTATCATTTAAAAAGCAACACTATGACAATACCGCACTAAAGGATATTTTGAAAGCCATTCTTTCTGAGGTCTTCCTGTGAAGCCTGAGGCTTGATTAGGGACCCTAGAGGGCAGAGCAGATGATTGAATAACATGATAAGAACTGTGATGAACAGGGATAAAGGCGCATCTAGAGGAAGCAAGGACTCAAAATGGGAATAAGGCATCAAAACTGGATTTGTCATAGACTGGAGGGAAAGCTCCAGAAAGAGTCAAGTTTGCAGTAGGGCATGAGCTCACAGTGGCACAATCTCCTTTACAAATTAGATTAAAACTTATAATTCCCAAATCTTACAGTTCCTTGGCTATCAGCAAACACTTCACAAATCCTCTTTACTGTCAGTCAATTTAAAGTGGCTATTGCCCCAGCTCAGCTCTGAGCTGTCTGAAGACTCAGCATGAGCCAGGTGAGTATCTGCATAGCGACAACAGTTCACAGCTTTGCTTTGCTTTTTTTTTTTTTTTAAACAAGGAGGTCACATGGAAAAACATAGCTTAAAGCATTAATGAAGTTTCTGACACAAACTTAATAAATCCCTCTTGTGTCTTTGCATTACAATTTGGAAATTTATTTTACACAAGATTTGTTCCTCATCCACTACTCTATGGATAGTCTTGCTTGGGGGAGAAATCAGAATTATACAGAGTAAGATGCTGTATAATCCCTACATTACTTTTGCAGAAGGTGGAAGATGTGCACAGTGGATGCAGTAGAAACTAGATGAAAAGAAAGAATGGTCTGAAAATTCAGGGGAATGGAGTGGTGCCCTGAATAACTGTACGCCTCTCTCTCATGGATCTCTCACAGCCAAATCACTTAAACAGAACTTTTCACAAATGGTCACTACCTCTGTGTTCCTCTTCCTTGTAACTCCAGGCCCTTGGTGTGGTTTGAAAACATTAAGTACCTACACATGCAACATAGGCAACAGGCACTGAATGTGTCCTCTATTGTATACTACTAAACCATCTGAAAAATCAGCTCATAAACTTCTCAAATTGACTGTCAAAAATAGTGGATATTTTCTAATCTATTCTGTCTCAGTTCTCTCTCTGTCAAATTAGAATAATAATAATCTCTTCAGTGCACAGAAGTGTTGTGAAGATAAATTCATTAAGATTCGTAAAGTACTCAGACACTGTAGTGATAAGCACCACAGAAAAGCCCAGGAGGAAATTAAAAATTCTGTCTTCAGAGCAGAACTTAAAAATGTGGCATGGGACCATACACTGAACAATAACAAAGACACAAAATGATGAATAGTTACTCACTGAGTGAGCATTAGCTATATATTGTGCACAGCAGAAGACAAGAGTCCTGTGGGCGCAGGGGTGGACTGTATGTGATCAGTTAATTAAAATCAGGCTCATAACGCGTGCCAGAAGATGGGAAAATAAAAGTAGGTGGACAACCCAAATTCTGGCAATTCCAACAGTTGAGTACTTGACTATGAATATATGTTTAAATATACTTTTTATGTTTAACATGGAAAAAGTTTTAAAGATCTCTACCTACCTTAATTCCTTCCACTGAGACATAACAGTAGTTTTGCCTAATGTTGCACCTGATCTCTTAATTCAATAGGTTTGCTGCAGCCTTTTTCCTGCCTCTCTCAAGTCAGTTTGATACTGTCTTTGAAATGTGTAGAATCCCAGCAGAGACAATTGATTTTTTTGTAATAGTGATATATAAAATAATGCTGTTAAAAGAATCTCAAGAAAAAGTTAATTATACCAATCTAATACGTGTTATATGAATGAAACCTAGAATTTGCTGGCTGAATTATTTGAAGAATGTTAATCCTACCTGAGATTAAGTTATGCCTAACTATAGTGGTGTCTGTTTCAATTTGAACACTCTTAGTTAAACAACTAAAAGACTGCTTACAGTATTTATTAAGTATAAAAACTAAATTACAAATTCACCTTGACGGTTTGGTTTTACCTTCAGAAAGTCACCTTTCTAATTCTGTTGACATTGTTGTATCTGATTTTTTTCATTGCTCTGATTGCTGCATTGTCCCTTAACAAGTCAATCAGCAAATTCTGCAAGTTTCACAGTGTCCCAGTAGCCTATATCCCCTTGCTTCGCAGAAAGCTTTTAATAAAACATGGACTAATGATACTTAGATATATGGGATGATGTTTCTTTAGCAATAAATTTCCTTTTTCTTATTATCAACAAAGTCTTTAGAAGGAGGAAGACATATTCTCAAGGTCTCTGCAGAACAGATATAGGGAAGTATTTTTAATGATTTTTCCCTACATTTCTAAAATTTATCCTCAGTTTTGCAGACTACCATTTTTTTTACAAAAATATAAACCCGGGATGTCACTTTTCCCAGACAGCACTTAGCAATCTTAATATTTTGTCATTTCTCATACCTATGAAACAAAAAGCAAAGGCAAAGAAGGCTAAATTAGTAGTTTATTATGTAAAAGTACCTCTATAGTAGTCTGGCGGTTTTGTATGTAACTTCATTTCACAATGAAGGGGAATTGATAAGGTATGAACTAGATGAAGCTTAATATTGGTAAGGTATATTTTGATTTATATATTTGAGTCTTTTAGGCTTCATTTCTATTTAGATATGATCCACCTTAAGAACTAATTGGAGTTCATGAATATGAATAATTAGTTAGTAAATATAATGAACACTTCTATAGTTGGCATCTGGTGTCTGTTGGGTTTAGTGCTCTTCCATTTTTATGTTTTTCACACATTGACAGGACTCATGGGAACACCAAATATTACTGTAACCTAGGAAGAACAAAATTATATATGTCAAACAGATTTTCTAAGTTATGGAAATAAAGAGAGTGGTAAAGTTAAGTCTGTCTCACTTCACTGAAGAAATGTTCAATTTTTAAAAGATATCAAGCAGTATTCCTAATTTATATTACCTTTACCTGAATCACTGGGCATCTTTCCAGAAGCGAGGCTAGAATGAGACAGACGTAAGATGAGCTGTAATCATAAAGCTTGAGAGAAGAAAGAGTGTGTGGAACCAAATGATGAATTGTCTGAACTCATCAGCCATGCCAGGTACAAACAGATGGGTCTAAGAAGACACCATGTGACAGTATACAGCATGTCATTAAGTGTTCAAGGCACCAATCACCGTAGTAGACTTGGAAGTTCTCATAATTTATCTTCATTGCCCTGACAATGGGTTTTAGATTTTGAAAGAATTTTAGAAATCCTCTGCTCTAGATAAATTTAAATGCTTTAGAGAGTTAGACAGAAATTTCAGCCTCTGGCAGACGTTTGCTCAAAAGCTTCAATAAGTTGCCATACACCATGGATGAGCTTCAGCATGCCTGAGTACTGCAGAAATCTCTCTTGGTCAGTTAAGTGTAACAAAAGGCTTAATCCTTTTTAATATAATTCTGTAGCAACTATTCAGATCTGATGTTTCACCTTGGGCAAAGGGGAAGAGGAGGTTCAAGAGACCTCAGCAGAAGCCCTAATCTCTAGCATAATGCAAATTGTTGTGGGTTTTAAGCCACAAGCTTCACCAGTAATACCTACTGTACTTACTGTAATTGTTCTGTATGTTCTGACATTTGGAAAACAATGAATAGGACATCTAAAAATATATTCTGTCAATATCTCTTTTGCAGCTAGATCTCACATTCCTGCTGGTACAAATTACATGCTTTTTCAAAAAAGATGACTAAGCCCATTTGCCAAACAAAAATGCCATCGTGATGAGGCATAGGACAGGTTTCAAGATAAAAGAATGGAATATTAGAAATTAAACTGATAATCTAAATCACAGTGATGCAGCCTTCCTGACTTTCTTTAACATCCTCCTTAATGTGTGTATAAATATCAAGAGATCACATTTTGCTGAAACCATGTGTTCCTTCAAGATTGGAGAATTCACACATTTGAGTCTCAGAAACAGGCAAATCACCATGTACGGATCCTGTTTTTAACTCCTGTTTTGCTACATTTCTAATCGACAGCCACTCTTACAACTAAACTTTATATTTAAAAAATTCAAATGTACCCCAAATTTATAAGCCTTGGTGAGCTCTTCAGTATCCTAGCCCTGTTTAGCAACCAGTAAGTAACTACCATGAGCAAAAGTAGTCTCAGTTGTTGTGTCTAAGCTTATAGAGTCTGCATTACTTTGCCAAACTGACAAAACAGCCTGGCTGGCCTTAACAGAGGAAATAAGCACCGAACAGGCACAATACTGGACATTTACTCTCACCCCAGAAAATGTGAATGGCAGGTCAAATGAAACAGAGGGGGGAAAGTTCAGAGTGCCAATGCTCTTGTTTTCCCAGGCCTGAAGATAAATAAAAACTACTCCATGTAGCTCAGTCCTTTTGTCTACTAGTAAGTTTGAGCAATCATTCGGTAAATGTTTAAAACTAAATAGCATGCAAAATTAAGTTTATGTTCTTTCACTCCTTCCTCTCAGCTCCATCTCCAAATGTTATCTGAAGGTGAATAGAAAAGCTGTATCTTTTTAGGATCCTCTCAATAATGCCCTGCAATCCCTACTCTACATAGCAGTAAAAAACCTCTTACTATATTTTAAATAAAGATTTATAAAGTTTTTCATTAACCTTGTATAAAAGACCCCACTATTAAGGTGTGGCACACAACTGCGTTATTAAGGCTGAGTCTACATTTTGTACATAAACTGAAGATCTGGTCTTTTATAGTGCCTGTTACCTAGAGCTTATAATCTCCAGCCTCATAGCACTTGCCCTTTGAAATCAGAAAAAATTGGACTGAGATAGGACAAAGAAATCAATGTATTAGATTTATTTTAAAGGGACACTTGCAGATTACCTGTATCAAATCTTTGTCCTATTATTTCATAAAAACGGAACAACACAAGCTTTAAAAAACTGACTCATAATTGAAGTGGTGTAAGATTTTATGCAGAGGTGATATACAAAGAAATTCAATGGTAAGTCTGCTAATGCACATTTTAATATTTATGAACAACTAAGTCATAGGCCAGGCAATTCTTAAAGGAAGTCATTATAATAAAGACAATGTGGCTGACTGCATCCTCCTTCCCTCCAATGCTTCTGCAGAATATTTGCATATTGGTGGTGTGTAATTTTGTGATATTCGTTCAGTGAGTCAGTGATCTAAAGGAGACCAGACATATCAATTTTTTTTCAGTGATATTTTTCTTCATCTAATTGTCCTTGCTTTTTAAAGATTCTGTGACCATGGATACTTTTGGGTACCTTGGGCTTGCCTGAAACGGGATCTCCATGGAATTACTGAGGTTCTTAATGAATTTCAATTCAAGGACTGGATTCTCTCTTCATAAAGCAATAAACTTATTAAAAGTCACAGAAACAAATAAAGTCCAGATTTTCTAGCATCCCCTGGTCACTGATCTCAAATACATTATACAGCTTCAAAAAATCCAGTCACATACAGGTTTTCAAAAGGGCTTATGTCTTGCAAGTTCATTCAAACACCTTTTAAGTTGTAGTTTGACTGTGTAAAATTTAGAGCTTTTATACTAACTTTTTGTTTTAAAATACACCATTTTCAAATAGATAGAAAGTTGCTTGTTCAGAATTCCTGTATGCGAGGTTCTTGTACAACAGATTACAAGACTAAGCATTGTACATGTGTGAAGCAGATTATACATAATATGTTTCATAGCAAAATTTCTTCCTGATATTTCTAATGCTTACAAAAGCTGTGATAAGATGCAGCATCGCATTTGCATGATGGTTCTGTGGAACCAGCACACAGATTATATATTTATTCCAGCAGGATGCATCCCTTCACAGAGATCAACAGTAACAGCTATGTAAATCTGTCAGATAACAGGTGGTATCCAAGGAAAAATTTTATAATTTTATTCTGAAGTGTGACTTGAGGTATACTGTCCTGAATCTCTCAGTCAGAGAAATATAAGTTTTGCAAACACACATCTAGAAAAAGAGTACAAATTCTGACAAACATCAAGCTTGGAAGAAGTGAAGCAAAAGGTAAAAAAAATCTGATAAATTAGAAAATTAAGCAGAAGTAAGATTTCCATAGAGTGATACTTCGATGATATGCCAGCAGCTGGAAAAGTTATATCAGCAAAAAACAACGGCATAGCTCTGGGTGTGTTATGCCATCAGCCTACATGGCCAAACAACACATAAATTAGAAGAGAAAAATACTCTTATATCATTAACACTTAGTAATTCTTTGCTCTTCCTTACCTTTCCAATTTCTCATAAAATATTGTTATTTTGTATCAGATTTTGTATCATAATATGATATTCTTTGCTGGAATTGTCTGCGTGAGAAACCAGAAAGGTTCTTCTCATCTTCAGGGATAATAGGAATAAAAGGAGTACGAAATGAAATGGCATCAGAGATTTCGGAAGTGACATTTTGTTTCTAGTATATAGAATCATAGAATTATTTAGGTTGGAAAGGACCTTTCAGATCATCGAGACCAACCATCAACCATGCCCACTAAACCATGTCATGAAGTGCCCTGTCTAGACGCTTTTTGAATACCTCTAGGGATGATGACTCCACCACTTCCCTGGGCAGCCTGTTCCAACGCCTGACAACCCTCTCAGTAAAGAAATTTTTCCTGATACCCAATCTAACCCTCCCCTGCCACAACTTGAGGCCATTTCCTCTCATCCTATCACTAGTTACTTGATAGAAGAGACCAGGACCCACCTCACTACAACCTCCTTTCAGGTAGCTGTAGAGAGCAATAAGATGTCCCCTCAGCCTCCTTTTCTCCAGGCTAAACAACGCCAGTTCCCTCAGCCGCTCCTCAGAAGACTTGTGCTCCAGGCCCCTCTCCAGCTTTGTTGCCCTCCTCTGGACACACTCCAGCACCTCAATGTCTTTCCTGTAGGGAGGGGCCCAAAACTGAACACCGGGTTCAAGGTGCAGCCCCACCAGTGCCGAGACAGGGGGATGATCACTTCCCTGATGCTGCTGGCCACACTGTTTCTGATACAGGCCAGGATGCTGTTGGCCTTCTTGGCCGCCTGGGCACACTGCTGGCTCATATTCAGCTGGCTGTCAACCAGCACTCCCAGGTCCTTCTCTGCCGGGCAGTTTTCCAGCCACTCTTCCCCAAGCCTGTAGCATTGCATGGGGTTGTTGTGACCCAAGTGCAGGACCCAGCACTTGGCCTTGTTGAACCTCATACAATTGGCCTCGGCCCAACGATCCAGCCTCTCCAGATCCCTCTGTAGAGCCTTCCTACCCTCGAGCAGATCAACCCTCCCTCCCAGCTTGGTGTCATCCACAAACTTACTGAGCATGCATTCAATCCCCTCGTCCAGATTATTGATAAAGTTATTAAAGAGAACTGGCCCCAGTACTGAGCCCTGGTCATGTGCTGTAGTGCAAATTTCAAAGGAAGTATCCGTTCAAGGGTACCATTTTTAAAATGGGGCAAAACAATTTGGCCTGAGAGCTTATTGTCATTAAAGGATCCCTGACATTGTTCAAGAGATCCGATATTAAAAAACATACTAACCAGTTTCCAATTTAGAATACTTGTTACAATCAGATACTCTTTACAATTTTTAATAAACCTACACTAATTCTTCACTTCTTTTCTTGAAACATTACTGCTACATGTAACTCAGCTGTTTATTTTGTTTAAAAGGAGCCACATGCAAGAATGGTCTAAATTCATAACTACAGATCTTATTCCCTCAGGTGTAACACAAGAAAAACTGCTGGAATCAGATCCTACTCTGTTAAGGTGGCCTCGGCTAATCTGATAGCATAAAGAAATCTTAAATTTCCCCTGACCAGACACTTCCAGTACTATGACACCTTTCTTAACAGTCCCAGTATGTGGCCATGAGAAAACAGTATTTATGTAGTTCAGCCACTGGCTGCTGGAGCAGTCCATTGGGACCATGACCCAGAAGCCTCACTGACAAATGAGGGATAGAGGGTAAACCCTGCTGACTCAGCTTAGTCCAAGCAAAACAGCTTATGATCAACTCTGTCATCACTATTAGTATTATCTGCCCACAGTAGAAAGCCTGTAACATCAGAGATCCTGAGCATCATACAGTTTGTGCACAGCTAATGTTTTATGTAATATTTAATATATCAGTATGCAGTCAACATTGGACAAGATGATTTCTGCTGTCTAAGTGATGCTGACATGCTGATGTTCTTCAGCGGCTGTAGTGTCAGCAGATAATGACAGAGGGCAATGTAGGTAAGTCTTATGGGACTTACAGCCTGGGATATATTTAGGGAAATAGTTCTTGGAAAATGCTTTTATACTACTCTGCAGAGATCATTCTGACAAGGAGTAAGTTTTAGGTCACTTCATCATGCACAAATCGGTGTCCCTTTTAGAAGAAACATGTGAATGAGAATCCCTCTTCCCTTTCTCCTGCCCTACAGATGTCAATGCACCCTGAAACACCATTGCAGCTGATGCCAAGTATACTCAGAGGCTTCATCCACACCAGTAAATTAAATGTGCCAGGGTAGTGTTCCTGAAAATCGAGGCCAACTGGCACAAAATGACTGCAGCTATTCTAGTAAAGTCTCTAGGTGGGTCTCCAAAAGAGGGGTTGCAAGCAAACTACCTGTCAGAGGGGGGAAGGCCGCCATAAATACTGACTCCCAAATCACACCCAAGGATAATTTTGGGCAATGCTAGATATAGGACAAAAATATGCCAGGGAATATACTATATAGGCATATCCAAAGAGTTTAGTCACCTTAAGATTTAACAGCTGTGAAAGTAACCTTCATGGCTTATCACAGATAACTTCACCCACAGATCTGAACTACATTGCTATTACTGTGAGTTAGGAATAGAAGACTTGAGTGCACAGTTTGTATAGCATTTTTTGTTTCTGGGGGATAATCAGTGAACCATAAATTTTGGCTATTTTATTAGTAGGCATTATCATTCTAAAAGTATTCTAGAAAGCATTACATGATTTATAGAGTCTTAATCAGAGATTTATGCCCAGATTCATAGCTATCACCTAGGAGCTGGAGAACAAAGCTTAAAAATTTAATACACAGCTGGAATGTGGAGCATTTATCCAACTAAAATAAGAAGTGGATTCTAAGCTAAATTTCATTGTCTTTTTTCTCTCTAAAAGTGCAGGTCATTTTATGTGAAAATTAAAAGAATGGCTACCAACTAAATGAAAAGAAGCAATTTAGTAGGTGAACAGCTGGACTGTGATAGTCACCTAAGTTGGTGACCATTTTAGAGTTTCATGATCTTATTGCCCATTAAATCTATACTCACTCTCAATTTGTTAAGATACAGTTAGGAAAAACACTTATGAGTCTGATTATTTTTAATCCAGCTCACCAGATAATAATTTTCAGTTGTAGCTGTCTACCAGTTTCTTCCAGGGATAGAATAAGAAAGATAAAACAAACCCCAAATGAATATATGTCATGGTTTTGGTTTCAGCCCAGCTGGTAAAAAAGCACCACGAAGCCTCTCGCTCACTCCCTACCCCCTCCCCTGGCCACGGTGTGATGAGGAGGAAATCCAAAGGCAGGCTCGTGGGTCGAGATAAGGACTGGGAGGGATCACTCCCCACTTATGGACACGGGCAAAAGACAGGATCAACTTGGGGAAGAAACAAAATCAATGTAATTTACTACCAATCAAATCAAAACGAGGATATTAAGAAGGAAAACCAAACATCAGAACACCTCCCCCCC
>VYZV01027214.1:12419-24818 GCA_013401275.1 Pandion haliaetus | reverse complement strand
CAGAGGCGCTACCACCATCACTGGCTGGGTAGGCCTGGGCCAGAGGCGGGTCCGACTTGGAGACGGGGGAGCTTCCAGCAGCTTCCTACAGGAGCCACCTCTGCAGCCCCCTCCACCGCTACCAAAAAAGCCCGCACCACACAAAGCTGTAACAATATACCACAAACTTTTGCAGGTCTGCTGGACAAATGTTACAACTTTTACAACAGAGAATGAACTTTTCAGCTTGCTCAGTGGTGAGACTCCACATCTATTATCTGTGGAAGCCAACTTGTGCCAAGGAAGCGATGAGATTCAAGATGAATGCAACAAAGGATATATTCCTGGACTTGATGATAGCTACATCTCTAAGCTATCAAGTGAATTTAGATTTAGGGATGGATATGATACCATAGCTTATACCAAAGTAATACCGGATTCTCTGTAGTGCCATACTGTGACAGCTGGCCATATGCAGATTTGAAACTGGACTATTAAATATTCATATGGCATTTCAAGATGAATGTGAGAAACATTTTTAGATACTGCTATTGTTTTAAAAAGCTGAAGTGTGGGGAAAAAAACAGAAAAGACACAGCTATTACTGCTTATATTCAAAGTTACAAACTGACTTCTGTACTGCATGAAAAGCAATTGCAGGGAAGAGAAGAACTTAGTGAACTTAGTGAAATTTTGTTTAATTGCATATGAAGACCTATCTAAAAATAAACTCATTAAAGTTGCCACATCAAGGACTCTAAGACAAGGATCCAGTAATGGAGCCGGTAGTGTTTAATATCTTCATCAGCAACACAGACAGTGGGATCGAGCACTCCCTCAGCAAGTTTGCAGACAACACCAAGCTGAGTGGTGCGGTTGACATGCCTGAGGGATGGGATGCTATCCAGAGGGACCTGGACAAGCTCGAGAAGTCAGCCAATGTGAACCTCATGAGGTTCAAAAAGGCCAAGTGCAAGGTCCTGCACATGTGTCAGGGCAATCCCTCCCCACCCACCCCCAGTATCAATACAGGCTGAGGGACGAAGGGATTGAAAGCAGCCCTGCGGAGAAGGACTTGGGGGTACTGGTGGATGAAAAGCTGGACATCAGCCGGCAATGTGCGCTTACAGCCCAGAAAGCCAATTGTATCCTGGGCTGCATCAAAAGAAGGGTGGCGAGCAGGTCAAGGGAGGTGATTCTGCCCCTCTACTCTGCACTGGTGAGACCCCAGCTGGAGTACTGCCTCCAGCTCTGGAGTTCTAAGTACAAGAAAGACATGGACCTGTTGGAGCGGGTCCAGAGGAGGGACACAAAAATGATCAGAGTTTGGGTTGTTTAGCCTGGAGAAGAGAAGGCTCCAGGGAGACCTTATTGCGGCCTTTCAATACTTAAAGGGGGCTTTCAAGAAAGATGAGGACAGACATTTTATTAGGGCCTGTAGCAATAGGACAAGGGGTAGTAGTTTTAAACTGAGAGAGGGTAGATTCAGACTAGATATAAGGAAGAAGTTTTTTACGATAAGGGTGGTGAAACATTGGAACAGGTTGCCAAGAGAGGCTGTAGATGCCCCATCCCTGGAAACACTCAAGGTCAGGTTGGACGGAGCTCTGAGCAACCTGATATAGTTGGAGATGTCCCTGCTTATTGCAGGGGGGTTGACTAGATGACCTTTAAAGGTCCCTTCCAACCCAAACTATTCTATGATTTTATGAAATATTAAGTTCATGATTCTCAGAACTACTGCCAACATGGAAACACAACATAAGGTCTGCACAGCAAAGGCAGGGACAGAATTCAATTCCCATGAGCAACATTCATTTGTCAAATCAAACCTTTGAATTTTTGAACTACTTTTTTTCCTTTGCAGTTTGCAGTTTCATTTACTGACTAAATTGCAAGTCTGGCAAGGTTTTGAACACCCTCTCTTGCAATATTCTTTTATGCAGGTTAGGATGTTACAAATGCAACAACTAACAAACTGGGGAGCAGCTCAGCTGGAAAAGAGCTGGAGGTCCTGGTGTACAGCAAGCTGAGCATGAGTCAGCTGTGTGCCCTGGTAGCAAAGAAGGCCAACAGCATCTTGTCTGTACTAACACAAGCACAGATTAAGGGAAGTCATTATCCTGCCTTATGCAGCACTTCTAGAGCATCAGTTTTGGACACTGTCGTGGTTTTGGTTTCAGCTCAGTCGGTAACAAAGCACCACAAAGCTGCTCACTCACCCCTACCCCCATGCCTGGCCACGTTGGGATGAGGAGAAAATCCAAAGGCAGGCTTGTGGGTCGAGACAAGGACTGGGAGGGATCACTCCCCACTTATGGTCACTGGTAAAAGACAGACACAACTTGGGGAAGAAACAAAATCAATTTAATTTACTACCAATCAAATCAAAACGAGGATATTAGGAAGGAAAACCAAACCTCAGATCACCTCCCCCCCACCCCTCCTGCCTTCCCGGCTCAGCTCCATTCCCGGTGCTTTCTACCTCCTTCCCCCAGTGGCACAGGGGAACAGGAGATGGGGGTTGAGGTCAGCTCGCCACACCTTGTCTCTGCTGCTCCTTTCCTCGGGGGGATGATTCCTCACTCGTCACCTGCTCCACCGTCGGGTCCCTCCCACAGGAGACAGTCCTTCACCAACTTCTCCAATGTGGGTCCATTCCACGGGCTGCAGTTCCTCACAAACTTCCTGATGTGGGTTCTCTCCACGGGCTGCAGTCCTTCCCGAACTTCCCTGGCATGGGTCCTTTCCGCGGGCTGCTCTCCAGTCACACACTGCTCCAGCATGGGCTTTCCCAGGGAGTCACGGCCATCTTCAGGAGCCTCCGCTCCACCACTCACCCCCATGGGCTGCAGGGGGACAGCCTGCCATCTCACCACGGGCTGCAGGGCCATCAGCCTCCTCAGGCGCCACCCTCCTCCCCCTCCTTCTTCACTGACCTCAGTATCGGCAGAGGGGTTCCTCTCACGTTCCCCAACCCCAACACTGCTGGTTCCCCTTCTTAAATCTGTTCTCCCAGAGGCACTGCCACCGTCACTCCCTGTCTGGGCCAGAGGCGGGTCCGACTCTTCGTAACCAGGGGAGCTTCTGGCAGCTTCTTAAAGGAGCCACCTCTGCAGCCCCCTTCCCCACTACCAAAGAAAACCGCACCACACAAAGCCATAACAGACACCCAGTACAAGAAATGTTGACAAATTGGAGGAAGTCAAACAGAAGGCCATCAAGAGGGTCTCCATCTTCCTCAAATATCCCTTCTTGGTAATCTCCTGGTAAGGCACTAATTGACCTTAGTGGCTCTGATCAGCCTTGTATGGGACCCTTATCCATGTGATGGACTGCTGCCCTCCCCCATGGGCACAGGAGCTCCATTTAAGCTCAGCCCTGGGCCTTTAGCCCCTACCTAGGAGTGCTGGTCTCCAGCCACATCTGCCCATAGACCCTACCCATATTGATGTGTGGGCTGATTTCCTGGCTTGATCTTGGACCTGCCCCATCCTCATAGACTTGTGAGGTGTCCTGGAGTTGGGGCTGCCCTTCCTTTACACCTGCCCCAGCACCTGCCCTGCTCCCTTCCTGGGATGGTGAGATGGCTGGTGAGGTCCCTGCCCTGCCAGCCCTGGGGCTTCCCTTGACTCCTTGGGTCTGGGGAGATACTGGCCCTTAGGAAGCAGCTGGCCCTCGCTGTGCACTGGCACCTGGCTAGTCTTGATTACCTTTTGAGGTGGCTAGTTCTCTGCAATCACTTACAATTTAAATGCCTAAATACAGGTGCCTGGGAACAAGGCATCTAACCTTGTCACCCAGTGACAAAGACTTGTGGAGTTCACAGTTCTCCTAATTATTATAGAGGGGTTTCAAGACAATAATGCTGCCATGTCTTGCATGAACTGAGGCAGAATAATAATGTGAGACATCGATACGTACAAGTATTTATTTGGGTAATCTATAGAAAAGGTGCCAATGGAATTATTGGATTATATACTTTACTTGAAGATCCATTTAGTCTTCTGCAATAGGTAAACTCACCATAATGCAGCAAGACCAGTCTTGCTACATTCACTCTTTTCAAGGTTAGGCATGTTGTTGCATTTATAAATTATATAAAGAAAGACTCACATGAAACAAACAGAATGTGTCTTTAAATGTGCTAGCCCAACACTCTAAAAGGATTGTAATAAATCAGATCAAAACAATATTTCCTACAGTTGAAAAAGATTATTTTTTAGCTAAGCGCAAACATTGTTCCAGATATTTAATATAAACTTGCCAAGCGATTTCTGTAATTTGATATTTAACAGTAAGTGAGAAATGCTGGTAAGCTGCAGCATTTTATTTTTTTCACTTACATCAACAATTTTAGTGGTTTCTACTAAAATATTATCACCATAATCCTAGAATATCTATTAGAGCAGGGAAAAATCTTGTGTTTTACAAGAAACACTATTTATAATTACATACAATATGAATAAAATAAGAGATGAAGTTAACATTTAAGAAACAAAGCAAACTGTTTTGATAAACCTTTCTTTTAAAATATGTTTTGCTGACTTTCATATTTAAATAATAGAATTGAATCAAGTCAGAAGCTTGTCTTATTCTTTTGATTCTAGAGGGCACAACTGATTTACTGTAGCTGATTAGACAAGGGCAAAAAAGTAAAAACCACTAATCAATTTGTTACAGCTTCACCTGCAGGTGTTCAAAGATGGAAGATGGATATCTGCCTGTTTTTCATTTGGTGTATATTGCTGCAAGGAGTGGAATTCATAGTGTTGGCTGTTGGATGTGCTCCCGCTCCACTGATGTCGATCTACATTGGCTTCAATACGCGGGGTATCAGTATGTTACAGGAAAAGCTTCCTGCTATGTGGAATAATGATCACTGTTGCATAAAACTCTTGTTTGCAAATCCTACTGCTGGTTTCAGTGTGATTCACTGATCAAAGGTCTCATGAAAAAGTGTGCATGTACCACCCATCCTTAAAAGACTGTGTAGGCTTGCCAGGGACTATCTAAACTGTATAAACGTGGTTCAATCTGCTAAATACTCATTGAATGTCCAGTGGCACAACGTTAGATATGGCAGGAAGCACAAGCTTAATTTCCAGGGCTGTGAGATAACCAACTTGCTACAATTTTACCAGTAGCATGTAGAAGAAAGAGTTTGTACTCAACAAGCTATTGATCCTCTTCTTTTTTTTTCCCCAATTCACTTTCTGAGAGAATCTACTTGTTAATGCATGTATGCTTATTCACAGACCTGACTAGCTGGTCTTTCCGGGCAAGGATGTGTGAGCTCTTATATAGTTGGAAAAGGTTTGGGATGAACTCTGAGAGACAGAAACTGTGGCAGGTAACTCTTTGTACCCAGTTATTATTGCTGTGCTGTGTAATACTTAAAAGGCAATTTTAGTTGTGAAATACACTCTGCTTCAAGAAGGCTAAATCTAAAACAGTTTCTGATAAGAAGAAATTCCATTTTTGAGACCTCCTAAAGAAAGTTCCTGTGTCTCTCCATTAGAAAATCAAAGTAAAAAATGACAAAATTGCCATTTTTTCCTTGGGAAGTTCAGTGTTGTCTCTTCCTGTATTCTCCTGCTGTGCAGGTTGCAATGGCATGGTGTCCTTCCAGGTACTCTTACTACTAGGTACTGAAAAATTTTGCCAGACAGGACAGTTTCATTATGAAAAGACATGGGATTTTAATAAGATGCTTCTGACATCAGGGCAACAATAATACTTTGGATTTTTCCTTGAGCTCTATCTAGGTAGCAAAATCAAAATATTAAGATACAGGGCAACTTATACACCACTCAGAAAAAAAACCTCTGGTGTATGGAAAGGAGAAAGTGAGGAAAAGATTTATACAGGTTTTAATACTGAAATTACCCTTGGCACCAGACAAAGGTTAAAATAAAAGTAGAGTAATTCCAAAACCAGGTGTGTGCAACTTGTTCGTTAGGTCTAGGGAGAGATATAGAGGAAGAGTTACATCTATTGATACACTAACTCTGAGAACACCTCTCTTCATCATTCAACTATAAAGATGTCAAGACACTTATCCAGCTATGGTGCTGTGGATACCAATTTATACAAACTCTTCATCCTAAAAGCTTTTTTTTAAAGGAAGAACACCTCAGAAATGTGTAATCTTATAAACTCTCCCTTCTGTTTCCTGTCTGTTTTCTTGGGGATTTTCAAGTTCATCAAGATGTTGACCTTTACCTTCTGCTGCTGCTTACATTTTAGAAAGACTAGGTATAATCATAGCCTGTTCAGATGGATTAAATCATCAACCTGTTCTGAATAACATGGTGATGTCTCAAGGCAAAGGCTGAACTTCTACATCATGGATTAATAAGTCCTGTCTTAAAGATTTTTTTGTTTGTTTGCAGGATTTTATTTAGGTTTTCAGTTTTGTTCACAATGTAATCCTATAAACAATTGTGTCAGCACAATCCAGTGTAGTAGCATATTGCAGCATGGGAAAAGGAATGTGCATTGTGGGAGAGAGGCAGGAATACCTTAAATTGGAATTTGTCCTCAAGGTGTTTTTTTCTTTAATATACTGAGAACTCTTTCATACAAATGTATGCACAGTGAAGGCCGTGATTTATTTAAGCATATAAAGTAGATTAGCATGTTCATTACACTACTGTCTCCTCCTCAGAGTAGATAAGGCAGTGACCAAATACACTGAAAAAGAGGTGGATTTCCTATCTCAGGCTTGGAGGGCTAGTATGATGCCACCAAAGAGGTAATCTCAGCCTGCTGCTTCAGGAATTGTACTCTTTAGGAGCAACAGTAGACCGAGGTATTGCCACACTCATCCCCTTTCCCTGACTGCTCATACCTAGCCCTGTGTGGCTGAGTTGTGCTGGCCCAACTAGTTGTCTGGCTGTGGTGTTTAACAGTTTNTTAAACAGATTGGGAACATGTCTGGTTTAAAAAAAACATAACAATACTTACATAAAGAAATAAAGTATATTTAAAAATGATAGCAAGGCTATTTTTTAAGCTGGGTCATCTCCCTTATCTACTTTGCAGAACAGTCGCATAAACACTTTTTGGGGAAGAAGTGAGGGAATGGTATGCTGAATGCAAAGCAGGGGAATACATGGTAGTGGAAGGGTGGCAGAGGGAGCAATACAGACTTAAGGTATAGTATTGAAAGATTTCATATCATGAATCTACAGTCAGAGAGAAAATATCAACAGAAGGCTCAGTGTACTTTTACTTAGGTAGACCAACGTACATCTGTCACACTTTCTTGCAGTTGGAAAATTAATTTGCCTTAACATTGATGAACTCTTTTAAGGTGGCTTCTGCACCACATGAATCATAAACATTCACACCTTTCTCCAATACAGGTAAGTAAGCAGCAAGATATAAATCCCATGACTTTCAAGGAGAGACATTTAGCTGAGACATTATTATTCCTCAAGCTTAAGAGTAATAACTAGCTCTTCAGTCAGCAACTGAAGGGGAATTTGAAACAAATTTTCACAGCAGATTGCACTTTTTTTTTTAACTAGTCAGGAGTATATTATGGATTAGCAATGCTTGCTCCACAGAGCTAGAGGTAAGAAAATGAAAACAGTGTGCCAGTCTGTAATGCCATCTGATGTACAAGATAAAACCAGGCTTGGCATATTAGGAATGGGGGCCCAGTGTTTGTAAGGACTTTGCATAAACTCCGTAATTATTTTTTAAATTGGTCTCAGTGCTCAGGAGTTTATCTATGGGTCTTCTGTCCCCTCCCTTATCAGTAGTTGATGCAGGGCATCATTTAGATCCAACACTTAGATTACAGTCTGTCTGTTCTAGTACTTGAGCAGCATATCTGCAACCACCTATTAGGTTGCAGCCTATGACTCTAATTAATGATAACAGCAGTAAATTTATCAGGAATTTAAATAGTCTTAGGAAATCATCGAGATTTGAATGCTTGTCCTTAGATTTGGATTATGAGTGGCTCCTCCATTACATGCTTATTTTTTGTATTCAGGTATTAGCAAGGATCAGTAGCTCCTTTTAAGAATGATACCATGACCTGAATTCCTTCACATCATTGGTCATCTTTCTTTATGTCTGCTGAATTTTAATTCATTATTTTAAAATTAAATAGAACTCACTGGCTTCTTTTACTTCTCTAAGTTCTGTGGCAGATTCCAGCTTGCACATAGCTGAAAAACAAATTGTGTATGTGTACATGTACATGTGCCTGCCTATTTGTGTCTGTATATACACATATATATGTGCGTGTATATATATGTTTATATATGGAAAGACTGACAAATATGCTTCCTTCTGTTAATCCCACCATCTTCTATTTAGCCACTATTGCCTAGAGAGGCAATTATTCAAAGTAATGTGTACGGGGATAGAAAAGCAATGGCAGGTACTAGGATTTAGGAATGCCTATCTGCACCATAGCTTATGATTGGGAAAACCCTATCAGGTTATTCTAAGGAAATCTCCAGGCACCTTAAACACAAAATGTGTAGTTTAAAATAGCATAGTGTAGATCTGAAAACGGTCTGAAGGCAGCACTAGTCAGATCATGGTGTTGTCATAGCAACAGACATTGAAATTCAAAATATGGAGTACAAAACGGGGGTGCGAGAAAAAGAAGGGTAGAGAAGAGAAAAATAGCAAGTCATAATGAAAATCTGTAAAAAGGATATGAAAATTATACTTCTACAACCAATGATAGAATAACTAAAATATCCTTACTCTGCATACTATTATTTGCATTTTTTTACCTTTTCCATACAACAATTTGAAAATGCGCTATAAATATTAACAATCTACACCTTCTAATATCCCTCAAGGAAAGTATTGATGTTGCCATTTATAGATAGAAATATTGAGGCAGAGAGACCTTTGTGTAAGAATAATGTCTATAGCAGAGGTGAAAAGAGAGTTCAGCTGTTTGCTCAGCTCTGTACTTACATGCTGAGTTTTATAATGTTATTATATAGATGTGTAACAGAAGAACCAGAGTAATTTTCGTAATAGTGGTAGTAACAGTATTGTTTCTTACAAGCTCCAGTGCTTTAATTCACAGTTTGTGTAGTTATTTAAACTTCTTACTGTATTTCTTTACAGTGATAGTGATAATAAATAGGGAAAGAATGAGTAAAATGGTAAACTGCATTTTTTTTTCCAAAGATGTACAATAGTTTAGAATAAGATACTCATTCTTGCCTAGCTCATCAAGGAACTGCAGCAAATCTAACTCAACAGGCAGGAATTAATATGCCCTTGTTGGGAATCAAGGAACCACATTGTTGGTCAAAAGCCTGAGATTACTGGGAAATTTTTCTCAATTTATTATTTTTATCCCTCACAGACATCTCTTTGCAATCTTTTATTCTGAGTATACCTCTATAATAACTTCTCTGTATTACAAACTTGTGTATAATAGAATTCTTTACTATATCCAGGAGATTTTTTTTTTTATGTTGGATTTTGCAATGACTGCCATTTTACTTTAGCATTTTGAAGCAGTGATAATAAGGAACTTTCCCTCTCTCTTTCCTACATTTATATTTCCCTTCCAGGCACGTTATTTAATTTCAAGTTGCTATCATTCTTGAAGTAATATAATACTACAGTATCTGTCCCCTAAGAATAACTTTAAGGTTTTTCAACAGCAGTATAAAACAGATAACATGCATGTCACATCCAGGAATTTTAGGCAGTGATGAGCCATGAACAAAGAAATTAGATAAAGGTAGAAAAGAAACATTCAAAATTATGAAAATGTGCTGACTGAATTATAGACTGGCAGTGTACCAGAAAAATTGCAGCAAACAGAAGAACAAAAAGAAAAGGACTCTTGAAACGTAGAGCTTAAATGAATAGGACAAGAGTTTCACTATTTAAGGAGCAAATCCTCTGGTATTTCTAAGGTCACAATGGTGGGCAAATAAATGATAGAAAGGTGGAAAATTCTCTGGTAGTTGGGAAGCCAGCAAAAATTAAAGCATGAACTTACAGAAGATGAGTTATGTGAGAGAAGACAGACCCAGGATACTAAACTGAATTTTTCAGGTATTTTACTATACGGTTGCTACCGTTTCAGTTAGTTAAGCCATGAAATGCTCTGCCTGATAGGTGCTAAGTGTTGCACCACAGAACTCAGCATGTATCCAGGTCCTCGCCGAGTTTCTCACGAGGCAATTTTGCAATAACGTCTGAAACAATGCTTCAGTACTACTGTTGTCCAAACCAGCAGGTTTAAAGTACTGATGTTGATCAGCTTTGGTTTATGATGAGACTATAGATTTAATGTTAGGATTTAGTATGTAGGAGCAAAGGGGAGAGGCTAGAAGAAAGTATGTACAGGGACTGACAGAATGTGCTGAAGCAAAAGCATGTTCATTTTCCTGATCCTTTTTTTCTCCTTTGGATACTTTCAGGACTCAGCCTCTCCACTTCTGGAGATAGACAGTTGGCCCTGGGTCAGGCCGGGTAGGAATGGGGCAGAGGAAATTGCATATGGGGCTGAGTGGAGGAATGTGTGCAGAATCAGAAGGCTGGGATAGGGAAAAGAGAAGAGGAGTAGCATCTGCAGCCTGGTAGAAATAAAAGTGTTAATTTGGCTTTTAAATGTGCTAATATGCTTTCAAAGCTTTTCATATTCAATTAATAATTGCACTTTCTAAAAGAAATGAACAATTTGGTTTTCAAAATAGTTTGCCTATGTCTACACCATACTGCAGTGACTACAGTATAGGCCGACCCTTTTTTCATTTTTATTTAACAAGTATCTGAAAGCTCTGGAAAAAAAAACTTACTACAGAAAAGAACAAGGAATCCTTTCTTTCTCAAAAGTCATGCAGGTTCTTCAGTAAAGTTTAAATTCTAATCAGAAAACTATCAAAGAGAGATTTTTCTACCCTCATACAATTTTCTACCAGTTTTCATCAGGTTCAAGGGTCTCAAGGCCAGCTAAATTACCAAAACATAGACATAATCATAAAAGATCTTTAGGCATGTGAGCAGCTTGACTGACAAGATATCTGCCCAATAAAATAGGTTATGTTTGAATATAGCTGAACCAAGACTGAATCAGGCTGTTTGCACCTGCGTTTGTCGTAAATCCATCATTGATGATTTCTTATACTGAATTCAGTATTAGCATCTAAATTAAGATTTTCATACAAAATATAACATTGTTGAAAAGTATCCAAATGTGAATTTCATCTTAAAAAAATCACTTTCTACTACAACTTATTTCTACAAGATGTTTTGTAAGAAAAAGGCATAAATGGCTTAAATAGAGGTAGAAAACTGCACCCAGCAAAGTTTCACTAGTGCTTTTTAAACACTCTGGTCTAAGAAGAAGCTGTGGTTTGGAATATGATTGATTGCTCTGCACACATCTTGTTTTTGAGACTCCTTCCTAAATACCAGTGAGTGGCAAACCCTTGAGAAAGGGTATCTGTATGTGACCTGATATGGGGTTCTTATGTTCTTCTGTATGTATGAAATGCATCGTGGTATCAGACTTTGTTATTACTACTTAATTAAATTTAATTTTCCATTTGCTTTAAACACGATCTGTTACAAAAGACAATATACAACACTTTAATATTCATAAAGTTTCCCCAAACCTGTCAAAGTTAGTCACAACAATAGCTCTTTTTTTCTTTTTTCTTGGGTTATTTTTTCCTTTTTCTTCTCTTTTTTTCCCTTCCCCTTTATTTTCTCCCCTTTTTTTCCTTCTTTTTTTTTTTTTTTCTTCTTTTCTGCTTCTCACTGCCTGTTAGGCCTGACACTGAGTCTACGAGGTACCAAAACTTCAGACTCCTTGTCTATTTGTCCATAAGCTGCGACGTCCAGCAGTTATTTTCTCAGGATTTGCTATCTTTTGGTCTCGTGCATTTCTTTTATGCTCGCACCTACGTTTCCGTGATCAAGTAATACACAGCACAGAAATTACACAAATACTTTAAACCCGGTGTACATTGTATCGTAGTGCTGTAATTAATTAAATATTCCTTACCAGTTATTAAACCTTGAATCTAGTCCTCTGTGGCCATTCTCCACTAACCCTAAGGTATTTCTAGGCGAGTCTTTTAAAACAAGAAGTTGTGAAGAAAATCGTTGCCGGGAAACGGACGCACCGCGCGCCGGAGGCGGAGCGGGGAGGGGAAGCTCCGCCCCGCGACAGAGCGCCACGGCTCCCTTCCAATCGCGCCGTCTCTCCGAGCAGGGAGGCGGCAGCGGAGACGCATCTTCCTTCGCTGACTGGCCGCCAGCTGCAGCGCGTCACCGGGAGGCGGGGAGCGCTCGGATTGGCTGGGAGAGAGCAGAGAGGCTGGCGGTGATTGGCCCGCGCCGGTCACGTGGTGCTGGTGGGGCCGTAACGCCCGTGGTGGCGGAGGGGCACGGCTTGTCAGGTAGGTA
>VYZV01027214.1:1811-11975 GCA_013401275.1 Pandion haliaetus | reverse complement strand
GCTCACAGGCCGGCGGGGTCCGGGCTAGGGGGCGAAAGGAAGGAGAGAGCTGACTGGGGTCCCGTTCCTGCGGCGCTTTTCGCCGCCGGTGCCCGGCGTGTCTGTTCCCCTCCTGTGCTCCGGCCGCGCCACGGCAACGCTGGCCTGGCTGTAAGCGCTGCGAGTAACGGGAGGACGCGCCAGCTGCCGCTGGAAACTCAGCGATGTGTGCCCCCCGCACCCCAAAGAAAAGCAGCGCCCCTGGTTTTGGTTGGGGTTTTTTTTGGTTTTTCTTTTTTTTGCCCTCCTCCCTCCTTCCCGTGCGAATGCTGCACAACTTAGTGACTTCCTTAACTTAGATTTAGAGCCTGCCTTGATCAGGCCTTCTTGGTGCTACTGCCCTGGGTTTTTTCTTGTGAGCGCTTATGCTTTGTGTGTTCGTGCGTTTCGTGTCTCCGGGGGTCCGGAATGCTCGTATGTTTGGTATTGGAGAGTGAAATATATAGAAGGGCATTAAACATCCCTTTTCACGTTGGAGTTTGTTTGTGTTTTTTTGTTTGAATTTACAAGAGTGTACAACCTCAGAAGTGACACATCCTGTGTGAATGGCTAGGGTTTTGTTGCATTTTTAAAAAACCAACTTGTCTTTTTGCAAGAAAGCAGCAGTGCTTTCAACATGGTTGACACTACTTTGTAACAAACTGCACAAAGTTTGTAACAAACCCGCTTTGTAACAAACCTGCACAAAGTGACTTCCATGCTCTGCTGTATTTTAATGCAGCTTCTTTTAATGAGTTGCAATGTAAGAAGAACCTGGGTGACATCTGAAACTTTTTGATCAAAATAGTTTACTGGGTATTATTTTCAGTTAATTGTACCTACTAAATAATGTATAATAAAGGGATGACTGATACAGTTTACTACATGTATGTGCTTGTCTTTGGAAGACTCAAGGAGTTGGGACATTTATACTTTTAATCTGTTCACAGTCAGTTGCAAATGATGGATGTATTATAGGTTAAGTTACCATAATGATTATTGGTGATGCACAAAGGTATGTTCTCTCCTTTTATAAATTCCTTTTTAATGTGTTGAAGCAAATTGTCAGTAATGTTGCAGCTTTAAAATATACATGTGTGGAACTTTAACCCCAGAAGAGTTGAGCTTTGTGGTACCGCTTTGAAGGAGAAGATCAAGTCTCATATGTACAAGGTTACTTTTTTAACTGAGCAAAAGCTCTGTTAACTATCACCAAGATCCTGTCCTGCTTTCCTACAACTATGAACTTCACATCACAACTGAATCTTTCAAAGGAAGGTTCTTCTTCAGTTGGTATTTGGATTGCCAGTGTCTAACATGATCATATAGAAATCATTCTGAGGAGATGTTTGAAAGTAAAGACAGGCCAAAGAAGGGGCAGGAGGATTTTAAAGTAGAGTGATACAAAGGAAGATGAGACAGGTGTTCGTTAAGGGAGGGGGAGTGGTAATATTTGCTTCCCTGGAATAAAGAGATTTAACATGGGGAAGCAAGATTCAGCTACGTGGGGTTGCACCGCAGTTAGGTCACGTAGGATGTATTTCCATACTTAAAAATGTTTAGAGTTCAGTTTAGTTCGTCGTGCAATGGAGAGGAGAGGTGCTCTGCTGATACGAAGTAGGTTTATGCTAGATGCAAATCTGGCGGTCTGTTCTTTCTCCGTGCGGAGACCCCCTCTTCCTGCCCGGCTTGCGTCCTCCGCTTGCTGCCGCTGCTCGGTGTTCTTTCAGCTGGGAAGCAGAGGGGCGAAGGAAGGTATGTTGCCGTGTCAGCCTGAAGGCGGAGAAAGCTGGCAGCAAGCCCGGAGTTGCTCCATACAAGGAGATGGGCTAGCAGCATGAGGTCATCATTTCACAGGGAGGGGTTTTTTTTGCAGTGTGTGGGAAGTGGGTCTAGGAAAAGGAAAGGGGATTCTTTTGCTTGGGGGGGAGGAGAAGCAGCAAGAGAAGAGAGGAAAGCTGAAGTTCATTCCAGCAGGAAATAAACTGCATATATATGCTCCTATCGTAAGATAAATCTCTCCACATAGCACTGTCTTAATTATAGCGTTGATGTATTTGCCTTGTAAAATGGATTTTAAAAACTTAGTGGAGAGGTTTTTTAAACAGTAGAGATAGCCTTAGAATTTTTGAGTATTCACCATTTTATTACGGAGTTAAAGGGTTTAAAATACTGTGCATGTAAATAGGCAGCAAGTTTCTACTGTGTAACATTTGCATTAGGTAACTGTAGCATTTCTTTGCACATATTTATTTTGGAAACTTTTTTTAGTAGTGAATCAGTGGAATTCGTAGTTTTGTTTCTGGAGTTTGAGAGAAGTTAGTTACCTTTCTTAAGAGCTATATGTGTGGTTGCGTGCAGTGCATAGGAAGTTTTGGAAACGGTTCTTAAAAAGCAGCAAGGGTGCTTCTAAAACGTTGGGGGGGGAGGATTTTTTTTTTCTTTTCTTTTAGGACAACTTCATGGGATGGAGGATTTTGATTCCTGTCATCTTGTAGCATGAAATCATATTTGAGAGCATGACTGTAATCTTTTGTAATTCCTCTTGCAAGTTCAAATGCAGAGTTCAGGTTGGTTTTGAGTATTACGATTCTGACGTAATAGGGGTTTTTTTCAGTTGTATGTGTTTCTCTGATGATGACAAAAATAAATTCCCAGTAAATTAAGACTTAATGCTGATATTAATCTGAGTGAATTGTACTTCGTAACATCATTCTACTTTGGATCTCGGATTACCATTTGCGCTATAGTCACCAGCTTCCTTTGCATTGCTGCCTTCCTACACTAGAGGGAAAATGCCAAATGGTTTAACCACATACAATTTCAAACTTTCTTTCCCACATCTGAGCTTGTTACTAACCTGCTCATGACCCAGAGATGATGAGTGTCATAGCAGTGTGTAGAGACAACTCTCCATACTCATAACTGTACTGTGGTTCAGTGACTGTTTTCTGGCCAGTTGTGCAGGTTTGTCAGAATTCCCAGTCTTTGAAATGTATTAACTGGCTTGTTAGAACACAGCTCTGGCTGCTTAATCTTGCCTGTTTGTGAATTTGGCACCTTGAGCAGCGAGGGTATTTCCATTAGCCTTTCTGGTATGGTTGCTCTTATTTTCTGCTGAGGGGAGGGTTACTGCTCGGGCCAGATCTTGCCCTTAGGTTGTTGATAGGGTAAATGTGGAGTAGCAGCAGTAGTTGTGTACTGTCAGACGTTTCTGTGACGTAGCTCTCTATTAAGAGAATCCCATGAAACTTTTGACTGTTGAGGGAGAAATAAAAACATTGCATGTATACTCTTAATCTGTCCTTTAGGTGTGCTTTACAATATTGCGTGCACAATTCTGTAGTCCTTTTGGAACACTGTGTTATTAAGTGAAATTAAGTAATGAAAATACTTAGTGAATAACTACTTAATAGTTTATCATGTATTAGGCATTTTTCCACATGGTATGCAAATCTTGGTCTCAGGACAGTCCTTTGCAAGCTCTCTTGTAATTGATCTTATGGTCTCACAAACTTATTTTCATGCTATGGTTTTGGAAGTGATTTATTTTAACATGAGGAGCTGAGACATTAAGAAATTAAGCTTAAGCATCAAAATAAATTACCATAATTAAGACCTAATGAAAAATCAATTACCTTTTAAGTAGGGGCAACCTGTGAGAAGTTTGTGAATTGTTGCTTGTTATGTAAGCATTCTTTGCCAGAAGCATAAATAGAATCCAGAATAATGTTAAAGTGCATTGAGCATGAGCCCTTTGTTCCCTGAAATTGCTTGTTAAGAAACTGGGAGACATACAGTTACAGCAATGAGTGTGATGGAGGGGCGTGTCTTCATGACTCTAACAGAATGCTGACTCATTCCCAGAGCACGCCATCCTCTCTAATAACTGAGTCAGGCATTTATGGAGAAAAGAACTGTGGAAGTAAATTACATGATCATATAATGCATATTCCAAAGAGGGTGGCATTTAGGTTTTCATCCTCAATTTGTGAATCTCTTAATTTCAGTACTTGATTTGTCAGCTTTGCTGCTTTTCTCCAGCTGTTTATGCTTAACTTTTTACTTTAGGAAAATTGGAAAATCTTATTCCGTACATTGACAGCATATTGTAATTTACATGGTTCATCATCACATTTATGATGTTTGCTGTTTGAACTGAGAATGGCAGTAATAAATTGTTTTTCTTAGTACAAAACAGACTGGAGTGGGAAAGGGCATAGATTTAATGGTTATTTAATAAAGGCAGGAATAACTTTATTGAATATTTGGTGCTGTAATGCTCAGACAAATAATGTATTAATAATGGCTCAGCTGGTGGAGGTTGTTAGCCTCTGGGCTAGAAAATGCCAAAATTCACTCTTGGTGAACCTATAAACAAGTAAGAGTAAGGTCTTAGGATAAACTTTAATCTTTGAATACCTAAAGCTTGTCCTATCTGCTATTAAGTTGTATAAGTTTGTTAAAAATCTGTTTACTGTAGTGTACTGACACTGTGTCTGTTAAAATACAGCTTTTGTGAATTATGCTAAAGCTTTATTTAATGTTTTGGGTTTCTTTGAGATAGTATCTGACTTCCTAGTTGTGGCTTCTGCTTTGAAATGTTCATGAATGTAAAATAGTACCCCACAGTATTTGTATCCCAAGAAAGTTTCAGGAATTCCAGATAGGAGTGCAGTCAAGTGAAGTGACTAAGTTTTAAAAATGTGACATCTTAAACACTGTAAATAATGGTATATTAAAACAATTGTGCTATCCCTTCAGCAAAATGTTGTGAGAATCGCTTTTGTAGCCAATTTTAAGGAAAATCATATGACTTCGGAGCACATTTTTACTGATTAAAAGTTACAAAGCATGGGGTCAGAAAAACACACACTTGTTTATTGTTGGTGTGAGTATATTTCTTGTAAGTTGATGCTGTGAATTGTGTGTTTTCTCCCAAGGAGAATATCTTTTCCATAATTTCTGTAATACGGTCATTTACCGGTTCAGCAGATGTGATAACTGAAGTTCACCAGATAAAAGGAAATGCCTGATTCGCCAAATACAGAAAAATGTTAGCAGTTGAAGTGTGCAGCTGAAAAAGCAAAGAATTGTAAAGAGTTAAAGGTCTGTAACAAAGGTACAGGAAGGCCTTTTAGTACCCAGTTCTGCCTTTTGGATTAGGTAGGTGTTGAAATTGGAGTGGAAATCTGTCATCAGTGAATGTGTTAAGTAAATCTGAAGGTACTATTTTAACAAATTTAATTGGCATCTAGATCATGTAATTTACCTAAATGATTCTTTTTTTTATATGAGGAGGTAATTACATACATCCTTACTGAGGTCAAAATCTCAGTTTGATTCAATCCTTGTCTTCCTCCAAGGCCTCTTAGTTTTCCATGCTGCATGCTTTCTAGCTCTGCTTTTCTTGGGCCAGCTGGTATCCTCTGAGAGAAAACCTGCCTACAGCTGACAGGATTGTTTTCTCCAGGCTCTGCTCCAGCCACAATATGGATGCTCACTGCAGCAGATTTGTGTCCTAAGCAGAACAGTCTTGTGGAGGTATCCTATCCCTGTATGCCTTGTGTCTTCAAACCTAAGACTTCATGTTTCCACAAAGCATGCAGTGCATACCCTGTGTATCATGCTGCTAAAATAGGATGCTGATGGGCTGTGATTGCGGTGATCTCTTGTGCTCTAGTGTTTCACCACCAGAGTGCCCCCAGCCAGACTTGGGGAGCCTAGTAGAGATGTAGGGATTTGCAGTATGTATGTGGCTAGTCTGCTTTCGGCAGGTGGGAGCTGCCATTTCCAAAGCAGTGATTAAGCAGGTGGTTGTTAACATTTGACTATTACAATAGGATGGCTTGTGTCCCTCTATGAAATTTTTCTCAGATTAGGTTGTGATTTCAGGTATAAAGATGCAGTCAGTGAAATTCCCTTCAACTGTCCCAGAGTACAGTATGGCAAGAATTCTGAGGGACCTAAATAGCCCTTGCCTACAATACAAACATTATTATCATGTCTAATTTTTTTTTTTTCCTAAAGAATACCCATGAGTGGTGCTACATCCTGAAGAATATTGGCCTGGTAAATGGAAAGTTAGCTGCTTGGTATGATTTCTGGAAAGAATACTTTTGATATGCAGAATGAAAGACCTGGGATNAAAAAACCTGGGAAAAAAAAAAAAAAAAAAAAAAATCTGTTGCAATAAAGATCAGTTAGCCTGAATCTTACGTATGCAAATAAATTTCCATGTGAAGAGCCCAAGCATATGTTTTTTGGCTCATGTGCACTTCAGTACCATTTTTCCAGAAACCTGGGAGTTTAAACATCCACAACTTTTAACTATTTGTTACAACATCCATTAATCAAAGCTTGATCCATTTATACATTTTCAAATGAGGATAATATCTGTCAGAGGGAGTGTTCTTTATAACTAGGAAGGCTGATGATACCCAAACAAAACTGACTGGATCTAAAAAGATAGGATAGGTTTCTTCGGGTATCTTGAAAAGTTAGCTCTGGTGTGTGTTTGTAAAATGTGTGTATTAAAATTTGTTACGTGATTCCAGTGTTTAAGAAGGTGCAAATGCATAATTCAGTCATCTGTCTTTCTGGTGACTCTGCCTTTATAGTGAGAATTACTGTATCACATTTAACAGAGGGAGTTACCACAGTATCTTTTAGGGTGCGGAGTGTACAAAGGAAAAGTCATTCAGCTCAGGAACAGCAAACAAAGACTTGAGGCAACACGTTTCAGTGAACCGCAAGATATGTTTTATTTCCTGCAGTGTGGCAGTATCAGCTGTTGGGAAGGGACAGGACTCTCTTCCTCATGGACCTGTGTTCCCCATGGTCTGGTTTTCTGTACAGAATACTGTGTAATCATACTATGTTAAATGTGATACAATGGTGCCAAGGAAACAAGTGACCTCAAGAAGACTGAATGAACAATGAGCTAAGTAGAAGGTTTAATGAACCAGAAGGATGTAATTAGTTAATGAAGGAGGAAAAAATAAGCAACACCTTGATTGCTCTTTGAATTTCTTTTCAAAGAGTGATAAGTACTTGGAACTAGATTATGTTTCTACTGAGGAGACCAGTATTGTCGTATATTACAGACTAATAGCGGATTTTTTATCTAATTGTTTTTGGCTACGGCAAGAAGTTCTGGCTGATGTGGGGCCATAGGAAGAAATTAAACTGCCTTTAGACTTCTAAAAGTATTTCATGTCCTGTGGATTTCTGTTTTTCTATGACTGTCCATAAATCTCAAGAGGTAATACAGTGCTTCTGGAAGAAGCTCCTAGCAGTATTCTGGATTTCTAAGTTGAAATGTGCAGTGACAGCAGCTAGAAGAGTTTTGGGACCTGAAATCTTTCCAAGGAGGAATCTTATGTGGTGTTTTGTGGTGATGAGAGACCCTCAGTACTGTGCTGGTATTATTCCCTCATTTGTCTTCCCCAAAGAGATATTTCAGCAGACAGCCTCGGGATTGAGGTTTGTGCTTTGATGTTTGGGTTTTTTTTTGTGTGTGTGTTCATTCTGACTTGCCATGTGTTTAGCTCAAGGGAGATTGATAGCAAGATATGAAATGTTAACCTTCACGTGTTTGGAGTTTTTTGAAAATAAGGATGACTGCTTCCTACCTTCGAACTGGAGAAGTCAGCATGTAATTGAATGAAAGAAATCAACAAGGAAATAAGTTAACAGTGCTTAGACTAACTTATTAGTCAACAAGGTTACTACAGCTACTTTTTAATTTCAGTGTTGACTCTTGCTGGCACTTTTCCTAGCAGTTGTTTCCATCTTCCCTATTCATCTAAGACAAATCTCTTGAAAATGCAATACTTTTGTTGTCTTTTGTTGCTCTTGTTTGTTCACAAGTTTCTTTATTACACTATAATATACACTTTAAATGAGCCTGAGTCACTGAAGTGTGTATTTCGTTTTTTATCAATTCGTGGCCAACTTTCGGTCTTTTTAGCATTATATGTTTCTTTGTAATTCTAGAACAGCCCTGTCCTTTAGCCGGTAGAACTTGTAACAGGGTTGAGATGCCAGAGCATGGTGCGTGCCACATGAGAATCATTTTTATCAGCCTCATCCTTCTCAATCCGTTTTTCTGTTAAGATCTAGCATGGAGATAAATATTGCAACAGTGCAGAATTGAGAGTTCAGTGAAAACTTGTTGGTCAGGTACTCTCTATCAAGGCTGTGCTTTTCTTTGGCTTTCCTTGCAGCCTGGAACTTAGTCCATGGAAAAGTACAGGAAGGAAAGCTTTCTTTACTTGTAAGCACATGGAAGGTAATGGGAAACTAGGTGCATTTACCCTTTGAAAACAAGGGGGGGGTGTGTGTCTCTTACTTTGTATGTGGCACTGCCTTTTTCAGAGTTAACAAGAGCACAGCACTGAGTCCTGAGGCACAGTGGCAGAGTGTGACTTGTGGCAGCCAGCCTAGCTCTGCTTTTCCTAACCTGTAGCTGCCTTCACCTTTTTGTACTTTTCTGCCTGGTGAGGTTCAGTCTGCAGCATCTGCCTTGCTATTTACCTGTGACTGTGAGGTAGAAACTTCTGCAGGGTGGAAGCAAAACTGGTTGAGTAACTGCACCTAAAGAGCACTTAACCACATGGTTCACTAACAAATGGCAGCTCTTCCTGTGGCACATTTTTCACAGGAGGCCTGATATGATAAAGGGCATGCTGAGGAAGTTTTCAGGTCATGGGGAGCTGGGAACAACTGCAGATGTGGTGGAGAATGAGATTACTATTTAGAATAATCTTGGCAAATGGGAGACATCATCTGGAACAAAGCAGGTGTCAGTGAGGACAACATGCTGTCTGTAGGCTGGATGGCATGGGTATGTGATGGGTAAAGAAAAAGGGTAGAGTGCAGTTCTGTGGAAGAGGACCTGGAATTTTTGAATCACAAGCAAAGAAGGGCACAGTATCATGCTGTTGAGAGGAGGTTAAAGCAGTCGGGTAGGAGCTCAAAAGTAATTTGAAGTAATCTCTCTGTTCTTCCCAGAGTTGGTGGTCCTACAGTACCACACTGTTTTAGGTTCTGAACTGTAAGTGAGATGGGGACCAATTGGAGGGTGTTCAGAGGGCAGCAGTGGTCTAGAAAATGATTTAAAATGAAAAATTGAAAGAATTAGAGTTGCTTAGCAAAAAAATAGGATATTCAGGTTGCAAAGAAGCGGCTAGTCTCTTCTCTTTATTCCTCAGTCATGGGATGGGGAAGGTGAGATTTGATCATTGAGAAACTTTTTCTTCATGCTAAGGGCAGGGGAATACTGAATTAGATAGCCTGAGAAGACTGAGTCTTGACAAAAATCTTCCTGTCATAGGTAAGTACATGTGGTTCTTTGGTGCAAGGGGAAATAATTAGATGATGTCTTTAGATTATAAGCCTTATGCCTGCCTACATGATTGCTAGTGGCTTACTTGTATCATGTCTGTTACTACCATTTGCACATGTGAAAAGAATTCCAACAGGTAAATGAAAACTTTGTATATCCAAAAAGGAAGTGAGTCTTGTAATTCTAGGCAGGGGTCTGAGAGTTGTTTTTTGGGCTTTTCTCTGGTTTTTTTGTTGGTTGGTTGTGGTGTGGGTTTTTTTTGTTTTGGTTTTTTTTTTTGGAACAACTGACAAGTATAAACCCTATTCTTTGGTGGAGCTCACTGCTTCTTGCTTGCATGTGTTTTTAGTAAGATCACAGTTGCAAGAGCTGCTAGGGGAAACTGTGGTCTTCCTACAGCTGCAGCGGTAAGAGAGTGAGAGTGCACTGTGTGTGGGTGTTTGTATCTGATCAAGTGAAGTCTGTCTAGCCCAGTACTTGCTACTGTCAGATAAGAAGGGGCTGCTGGTACAAATGTAGAATAATAGTTCCTGTCCTGCTTTTGCAATTTAGAGACATCTTCAGATGGAAGTTCTGCTGTTCAACAGATCTGGTTTTTTCATGAATTTTTATAATTTTTGAACCTGTTTGTTTCTTGGTCTCAAAAATGTCTTAGGGCATTGAGTTATCTCAATTATTTACTAGGCAAAGAAATACTTAAGAGCAACTTTTAAAAATTTCATTTGATGTTCCCATGTCCTTCTGGGAAACACTTCAGGCGTCTGACATACCATGTCACTTTGTGCTATCGTGATTTT
>VYZV01027213.1:75637-90801 GCA_013401275.1 Pandion haliaetus | reverse complement strand
GTCACTATAAAATAAACATTGTAATTTTGCTGTGATGTTGCATCCAGTTGGGATTGGACATACTTTAAAGAAACAAATCTCTGAAATGTTTCTCTGTTCCCAGTATCATTATTCTGAGGAATGCAAATAGTGCTTGATAAATGTTTATAATGTTAAACTTGTTTCCTAAAACACCTTAAGTGTTTTCCTGAACTTGTTCAAGAGTTTGCATAAAAAAATCGGAATTTACATTTAGTTTTGATCTTGCTTTGAAGCACATTATCAAGTAACAGAAGGCAAGTCTTCAATAAGTGAAATAAGCTTGGAAGGATACCAGCAGTAGAGCCAATGTATTAGCACTTGCCAGATTTCAGAACTCAAATGAACAGAAACATAATAAAGTATCTGAAGCATTAGCTGCCTCAAAACATCCACTTAAGACTGGAGTGTGTTTTAAGTGCTGGTAGTCATATGACAAGGTATCATTGTCTATTAGTGAGGAATTTATGCTTTTGTTTTTAGGAATGAACTATCCATTAATCATTACAATGCTTTCATTTAATTTCAGTTAACCAACAATAGATTCTATATCCAAAATCAGAAGCAGTCTGAGCTGGGAATCATGCATAAATACCAACAGGACAACAGGACCCTCATTTCTAGTGGGATTATCTTTCTTTGTTTAGCTGGCTCTGGTACTCCAAGGAAGAGTCAGATTCATGCTCCATTCAGTTCTGCTGGAGATGCACAGTGCAGTGCACTCTGCTTTTACACTCAAGGTTAACAAGTCAATAAGATAAAGATAGGAGTTTTATTTCCTGATTCAATTAGCAAGATGAATTTTAAATTTTTATTATTAGTTTACTTCTGTGGAATACAGAATTTTAAAAATTAATGTCTAAATGCTGTATTTCCCCCTTTTCTACCATTAATGTTGCTGGCAACATAATCATTTTTTGTTGCTTTGGGCTGGGGGGTTGGACTTGATGAGGTCCCTTCCAACCTGTGCTGTTTAATGTTTTTTTTGCATCTGGCGACTGTATGAAAATCGTGTCCTGCTTTCCAGGCTGATAGAAGTGTGAAACTGATGTATTCTGTAATTTTTCTATTAACGGGCTGTTGAGGATAGTATTTATGGTAATGACTGACAAGTTACTTCCTGACAGTTACTGGCCAGCTTGATTTTGGAACATCAGGTACTCTTGCTGATCACCCACTGATGTGGTACAGTGTCATTTTGCCATGCTTAAAGCAATGAAGAGTATAAATGGAAAGAATCTCCTAGTCCTTATGGTGCTATGACTAAGTTAATTTCTTCCTGAATTCAGGACAACTTTGCAGAACAAAGCATGCTTTGCTTGTCAGTTTTTTCTTGGAGGTTGTATTGCAAAGACCTTGCAGAAATTCCTCAACAATTCTAAATATGAAAGGAAAGTATGGATTTAAAGGAAGAAAAGACTGAAGGACGAAGGAAAGGGTGACTAAGAGGACTTTTTTTCCACATTCTTCTGTTTCCTCCCAGTCATACTGTCAGTTCTTGCACTTCCTTAACTTCTTTCTTCCAACCGAACACTACCTATACCAAAGTAGAAGAGAAGACTAAAAGGGACTGACGCTTCTCTGCGTAAGTGCAGGAGTCCCAGCACTCCTGCTATTTCAAAGCTACAAGATTCAGTTCCCTGTGGTGGCTTCGGGCAGAACCATGGTTTGGGGTTTTAAGGAACAAACATGAAACTATCGCATGACCTGAGAAAGGATATTTTCTTTATTTGGGCACTTTTGACCATCTCCATTTCTCTAAATTTGATTGCGATTCCAACAGAATTATTACTGAAATTGTGATTGAAGACGGATAAAGCTCTAGAGTTTGATAGGATGGTAATGGATATCACTACTTAATTGAAGTTTTCCAGCCTAGCAGGGTGGTGATCTTTCTCTAATCCTCTAGAACACTCCTTATACCTACAAGGGCAATAAGTAGGAACTAGGTACCTAGTTGCTGTTTGTGGTTTCAGAGATGTCCCTTACCATCACCAGAAAATATGATTCAAATGACTGACCAGGATGTTTTTAAGTGCCCATTAAATCTTACTGAAATTTTACAATCCCCAGCATGCTAGGCATGCCTGTTCATAAAGAAAGCCCTAAGGTGTTTAGACCATCTGTGAAAACATAAGTAGACCATAAAACATCATCTTTTTCTAGACTCTTTTGTGTACTCCTTCATTAGTGGGTAGAGACGGGGAAGATGTTTCACTTCTGTCATCCACAAAAATGTAAGCGTCACAGTGCATACATCTCTTGTATGATGTATCTTTTGCCTACCTAGCCCATGTTCTTTTCCTGCAGATATGAAAGTTGTACTTTTACTATGAGATGTTGTCTGTCTGTCCATAGTCGCTGCTGTAGGTTCTTCACTGGGGTTCTGACTGCACTTAGAAATTGTCTTGGAAAGTTGGAGACAGTATCTTCAAAAGATTGATCCCAGCCTTCTGCCTTCCACGAAATTGCCCAGAGAACCACACAGGGGTGTTGGGAGTATTTCTACGGAGTGCAGTGACATCAAACTTGAACTCTTGTATATATGTTTTCCCTTCTCCTTCAGTTCCTCATAAATTGTATGAAGTTAGTGGGTTTTCATTAAGAATTAAATTTGTTTCCTTTTTTAAGAAATATATTTACACAGACTCATGGACTGCATTGTCTTTATTTGCCTTGGCTGTAAGGCGATATTAAATACTTGTAATATGTGAAAGTAGGACATGGAGAGTTTTCAAGTTTGACAAATCTTAATAGCATTTTCTGTCTTTCACTAGAACCCTATTCATCACCTTAAAAGTAGTTTAGATGCTAGAATATAGAAGTTCTTAAGCTATCTATTAACATGCATTTGTAAAAAAATTCTAAGCAATGATATAGTTCTTTGTAACTTCTATGCAGTTTGCATGAAAACCTTTTAATGTACATTTGCACAAGGTCAGCAATAACTTACAATATCTTTTAGTATTGGATTTATGTGAAAATAACTGAAAATCTCTTTTGCAATTTCAAAGGGCTTAAATAAGATATTTTACTGTCAGGTACTTCATCAATATTTTATGTAAAGTGGGGATGAAAGGTGCATTTTAACAAACCAAAGACTTCAAAAATGTAGTATAGCTTCCTTTCTTTTTCTGAAAGGATTTTTTTTTTACACAAGAAGGTGAATAAGGAACTCAAAATCAAGAAAGGTCACAATGATAATGCGCTGCATAATAACAGTTACACTGGGAAAGGTCAAATACCTTGTGAGACAGTGGCCAAAGACACTATCTGTACTGGGAGGCCAGCTAGCTCAGTGTCGCTCCAGCTTGAGCTTTGGGGCTGGTCCATAAGGGTGGGGAATTGGGGGGTGACCCCGACCCAGGCCAAGCAGGGCCATCACCACTGGGGCACCATCCCACAGCACCTGAGCTGGGTGGACAGAGTAGGGTTGGTGGTAGGTCACGCTGACTGTCCAGCTGTCAGCGAACCAGCAAAATGTGAGGTAACAAGTCCTGTCTGGGAAATCCCAATGACAGTACAGGAACAGCCAGGTGCAGACTGGGAAGAGGTGTGCCTCCAACATAGCTCAGGCCAGGTCTGGGTGCCCGTGGACCCATGTGCATGGGTGCATGGGTGGGGGTCCCTGGTCAGGCTGTTCAGGGCAATTAACACCTATTGGTGCCTGTGGGGCTCTGACAACAGGTATCTGCCCTTACTGCAATGCAAAAGTTTTGGTCCTCTGATGAAGAATGCGGCTTCACTGCGAGATCTTCATGGCAAGTGGATGATGGGGACATGTAAGCCAATCACAAAGATCAGGTTGGCATATTCAGCTGTAGATTTACAGGTGTAAAGTAATCATAGGATGTGAACTGACATAGCTTTGTGGATCACAAGACAGCAGTGAAAGCAGAGGTTACCGCTGGCATCAAAACGTTTTATGTTCAACCATGCAGGAAGCTGCTTTCTGACATTTTTCATATAACTTCATGGAAAAAGGCTATCATTGCAGGAGATCCCATTTCAGCAATCATCTTTTAAAAATCAGATTTGTGATTTGGACAGGAGAGGTGGAAAAAACCAGACAGTAAAATACACTTCAGTCCTCTCAGGTGGTATTGGATTCATGCTTATTATATTGTGTAGGATATTTTTTTGCCAAAGGTAGCTGGGACGATAACATTGTAATCCTGTTACATCAATCCAAGTTTAAAGAAATGCCATTGACAAAAGTTTTCCTGATCTCAGTGAGATTGGTATAAATTTCTTTGATAGTCAGAATCACTACATTGATGGAAATTGAATAGCTTGCCTTTAGACCTCAGCAAGAACAGACTTTGGCTGGTACATCAGAAGTCAGTGCTCTTGCTTTTCTTGAAATATTCAGCAAAATGTTATAAAACTTTTGAACATGTTTATTTTTATGCCAATTAACTGTGTCAGATCACTAACATTTTGTTAATGATTTAGAAGGCACAAGAAGTCTGAAGTAGTTTGAGGCAATTTTGTGGGTGATTTGTTGATAAAAAGCCCTTCATTATTTCGATGCTTGAAGTTTAATCTTTTTGGACATCTTTGAGCATAATTATTAAACACAGTGAGAGTGGTAAAAATGAACTTCTGGTTTCTGGAATTTCATTGAACATGTGGGATTATAATTTAGTATCTTGGTCTTTTTTTTTTGTTGTTGTTGAAAAACACTGCAATTGAATCAGCACATCTGCTATATAGGCAGTCATGTTGCTGAATTTGCTAGTAAAATTTTTTTCCATTGTTTTTTTTCTCATATTGTCCCCTGGAGACTAATGGAGGTGCAAGATAGATATGAATGCCTCCATTTCTACTATGCAGTTATTGATGTTGCTGTTGTCTTGGGACATACAGCAATGGAGACAGATTTTTCTATATGGGTTAACCTTATGTAGAAGAATATGTCTTACTTCAATTACATCTTCTAGGCTTCACAGTTCCCCAGTGCATTTTCTTGAGCACCACAATTCTCTGCAGCACAGTGACAGTGGAGAAGGAAATAAGGTTCAGCTGTTCAACTATTATTTATGGTGATGACTTCCATCTCATGAGTACTATTTATGACACAGTTTGATTGTCATAGTTGCTGTGGTTTCATAGAAATTTACATGTTGCAACTCATGCAAGAAGTGTACCCTATAAAACACTGGAAAGGATTAGCAACAGAAATAATTCTTAACCTATGGCAGAGTCCTTGAGGTATGCAGATTTGGAGATAGATAGTCTCTATCACCGGGGAAGAAGGAATGGGGAAAACTCCACTTTCAGTTCATATATTCAATAGATACTTCAGAAAACATAGAAACTACAGTCTTGGAGTTCCAGCTTTTCAATAGGTTATTCTGTCTCGGCTAAATTCATATTGCTGAGCTAAGGGATCCTAATAGTTATGAAATTCCATTAAAGATTTCATTGTTGTCAAAGGAGTCAATTATGGCAAGAAAACATAATTTAACATTCTATAGTTGTATTGAATATAAATCACGTTTCAGGATTTTTACTTTTGTAATATATTGTAAAATGAAAAGCATACAGACAATGTGCAATACTCCTTTTAAGAAACAAAAATTTAGGTGTGTTTTCTTGTGCCAGCTATTTTAGGCATCAGGGTTTATAAGAAAAACACGATTAATCAAATAAATAGTAACTCTTTCATCTTCCCTTGTCCTTTTTGTCAGAGCAGTATGTCATTTATTGGTGTGGCTTCTGCAGTGCAGACCCCTGGTTCAATCGCTATGTTCAGGTCCTATAGTTGTTGAGAATTCCATAGACAAGCTAAGTGGAGAAAAATGTATTAGAGTCCTTCTAAGTACATTTCAGAGGCCTTTTTTGTAATGCTTTTGTAATACATTTCTGAGTATTTCTGGAAGACTGAGAAAAGTATCCTCTAGGTAGAAGGCTTGACACTTCTTTTTTTGTAGATGGAAGGAATTTGGAAAAATATGTTTGGATCAGGATGGGAAGTTGAGCATTATCTTTGTATGCTTGTTGAATTGCTCTTAGGACAAAATTTAGAAGTAGAAAATTCTTCATTTTTAGCAACGAGGATTACCTAATGATTCAGTTGGGAGTTTTACCAAATCAGTTGCTGCAAAGGCAGCTTCAATTTAGTAGTGGATAGGTATCTGTCATTTAAAACTAACCTCTGGAATATAACAGTATATTCTGTCCCCAAAAAATACATGCAACCCATGTTCTATTAAAAAGTCCCACAAATATAAATAGGCAAATCTATTTTGTAAACCTAGAAATATACTCCAGCATATCATGGTCTAATAGAAAACTCAGTGAATGAGTAGTACTGTACAAGAATGTATATTAACATCTTAAGATGAGTAATTTATATAAGTCTGAAAACAGTAATGTTGTTCCAGGTTTGTATTCTAGAAGGTGGCATATCTTATAGCAGTGGAAGAGAGTATTGGTTCCGGGTATAACATTGCAGTGTAAAACATGAGGCTATAGCTGTCCATAATCTGTCAGTCTGTATCATTGTCTTATCAGTGAATGAATATAGGAAGTTATTTACATGAATGCAAATAGGAACACATCATGCAGTTGTGCTGGCCTCTCAACTTTGCAATAAAAGGTTTTAAATTTATTTTTGACTTAAAAATAAATGTAGTGATCTTTCTTTTTTCTCTGTTTCTTCACATCCCAAAACTTTCAAGCATTATGGCAAAATTAACAGTTAAAGAGTAATGTAGTGCTGTGGCAAGCACTGCAGGACAGGAAGAGAAAGCAGGATGTACTGACCAGTGCTCCCTTGTCCCCCATGCTTTGCCTCCTGAGGACAGGCCCGTGAACACCTGGAAGTGCCAAAGCACTTTCCTGCACCACCGCTCTCCCAGTGACAGTGGGAAAAGGTATTTGGGAGGCAAAAGGGGAAGGCAGGTGAACCTGGCCACTTTCTGTGGGCCAGTCCCCTCCTAGCATCAACACCTGTTGCCTTGACCTGCCAGTTCTGTTGACCAGATTCTCTTCTGAGCTTGCCAATAACACTTGCTACCAGGACGTCCCACAGCTTCAAATTGCAGCCATTCTGTGTCTGCTGTGTAGAGTGGTAAGTTCTTCCCTTTGTTCAAAGCTATTTCCAACCAGTTTGTCAGGCACCACCTACTTTTGGTTTGTCAGGATGGGATGAGTAACAGTTGTGCGTTCAGCTTACCCACTGTACTCATGAGTTGGTAAAAAGTAGTTGTGCCCCCATCAAGTACCTACAAGCTGAAGAGTCTCAGCCTGATCGTTCTCTCCTCACAAGTCAGATGCTTCATCTTAGTCGCTATGAATTTTTTTCATATTTTTATGTCCTATCAATCAATTTGTAGGGAAAATGAAGTATTGACACATCTAGCTTTGTATAAAACACCTTAGTATAAGACCTTCTTCAAGCCAGTTATACTTGTGCCTCAATACTCATAGCATTTAAAATTTACTTATCCTGAAATAATTAAACAGTACTATGGATAATGTTATGTTCTTAATACTGTGGTGATTTGTAAAAAATAAATTAAATTACTAATACAAAGATGTGGTAGCCTGGTGATGAAAAATGAAAGAAATGTATGATAAAATGTGGCAAAATGAAGTAGTGAAAGCACGGGAATTAACATGAGAATGTTCTCCTCAACTCTTGCTCTTTAGGTATCTCTTGCTACTTGACCATTCTCTGGTGTACTTCTACAGTACAACTGAGAGTAAAATGTGAGTTGCTGCTGAAAAAGAGCAGTTTACTATTCTCCTTCCCTCATACTCATTCTTGCCTTGCTTTCCTTATTGCTGACATTGGTATTCCTCTGGCACTACACTGGAATGGTTTAAAAAGCTGAACTGAAAAGAAATTAAACCCTATCATCCCCCCCTTTTTTTTTTTTGTGGATTATTTCCACAGACTAGGTCACCATGGTTCAGACAGTGTCTGTTGGGTGTTATGCAAGAACAGAGAGAAAACTGGATAGCAGGAACTGCCCAACAGCAGAATAAACAGCCCAATGATAAGAGTTTCCTTGCGAGAAAAAAATTCCTGTATGTGATTATGGACTCCAAGGAAGGACGTTTCTAAGTCTTCAGCATCTGCATTAAGCTGCTAATTGACAGTTTAGAGTGATAATCAGTATATTTTATCTCAATTACAAAATTGCTGCTTTGTATTTTCTTTCAATATTTTCTTACACTGGGGCAGGCATTTAGTTTTCTGAGCTGAAAATGGATAGAAAGCAGGGCTGCCTTACAGCTCTAAGCAGTTGAAATGGCTCAACTCTTATTTGAAGTCCAGGTTTCACTAGGCACAGCTTCACCTTTCTCCTATCTCTGAAGAGCATTCCATAGGTGTAATATGTGGAAATTAAAAAGTGTATTTCACCTCTAGTGCTTAATTTTGCAGTTGTGGCACTGCATCCAGAATTCGGAATGCTGCTATTTATTAATTCAATGTCTATTAAAATTCATGCCAGTATGATTGCTTATGGTAATAGAAGGACTGATAGTGTCAATACCCCTACATCTGGAATTACCAAAGAATCAGTAAATGTAGTTGAATTATTTTGTACTTTATCGAGTTATTTGATGGAGCTGATACCAGAGCATGGTGCGACATGCTGGGGACAATCTTACTGAAGTAGTAGTATTCAGGATATGTAGGGATAGCTGCTAGTAGTGAAATTAAGCATGACAACTGTGGTCTGCTCTGGAGTGGAGAGAAAAGCCAGCAAGCATGATTTGCTTAATTAAACTGGTAGACAGGGTTCATTTTTAATTTGGTGTTCTCATTCATCTTGGAAGTAGACTGCTAATACCTCAAGCCTATTGTAAATCAGTGTTCCTTTTTCAAACTGGAAAATACCTGTAAAGTTACTGCATTTCAGGAAGAAGGTCTTGGTAGTAATGAATAATACCATTGAATTTTCATAGTAGTGATATCAGAAGAGTATCGTAGTTCCACTAAGTGTCAAAAGATTGTTAAACTGATTTGAAAAACACTATGATAGGCTTAGCATTTTAGAAACCTAGACTACACTTACAGGGCTAAAGGAGGTGGAAAGGAACAATGGAATAACATGACTGAACAGAAGAGAGATGCAAAGACATGATTCCTGCTGCAGTAAGTTTCTCACAAAGAAAGGCAGAATAAGGGTAATCTGAAGCTTACTTAAAAGCAATGGTGTGTGGATGCAAATTTTATGGAATTTAATAGCCCCCAGCTCTAAAAGTAGTATTTTTGGATACTCCATCCCCTTACAACTGTGGTTCTAATTAAGCACTGTAACAGCATTTTCCTTCATCTTGAGCATAAATGTGAAAATAACTGTGAAGAGTTTTATGCCTAATAACATAAAACTGCTTATCAGAAAAAAAAAGATAGAAAAAAGGAAGCATCTCTCTGGCTCTTGTGGAGATTGGGTTGGGCCCTGTGTAAACTGGTACATTTTGTGGGAGAAACAGAAGTAATTTGAGTTTGTATTTATGGCTGTTCATAGGTAGGGACTAATGCATGTACTTTGTTGGTCAAGTGTTATTTATTTTGGCCATTAAAAAAAATTGCTTGAATTTGATCTACAGGAGTGAGAGGATATGATGTTGTCCTCTTTAGAGGAATTAAACAGAAGATAAATAATTACAATTTGCCTAAATGAAAAATCACTTCATAACAACGTATTTCTTCTTTTCTTTACTTAAAGACACACACACACAAAAATACTTGGTTACCTGTTAGCCGACTCAATATAACCTGGTAATATTGTTTTGCTCTTTCTATATACTTGACAAACTGTGATAAAACTAAGATGCTTTCATCTTCAGGTGAGAAGGTTGTTTTTCTTTTTTTCTAAATGCCCTTTTAAAGTCCTGTATATTTACATTTTTAACAACAGAAAGAGAAATCCCACAATCCTGTTTTCCTACCACCCTCAGAAGAAAGAAAATCTCCCTTCCAGCAGAATGCCAGATGATGTCTTGGTGTTTAAAAGGGGGCATTGGTAGAAAAGAATTATATAGTGGTTACAGCAGTTAGTTTTGTCTTATTTGGGGCATAATAAGAACATTGTCATCATTCTGCTTGACTGGCACATTTTTAATGCTGCCTCGGGCTGTCAGTGGGTTAATGTGAACTTCTAGTTATTCTTTTTGACCTTAAACTACACTGTCAAATCCAGTATAAATTTCAGTGTCTTTGCATCAACTTGGGGGGGGAAGAAAAAAAAAATTCTTTCACCTCCCCTTAATCATTAATTCTTGTAGAGCTTTTTTTAACATGATAGTAATGTGGTAAGAAATTTCAAATTTTGATCTTATATTAGGAAGAACAAAACATTAATGGTAAGCTTTTTGTAAGAGTGGCAGAGTGTGTGGCTCTTCTAAACAGCAAAGCAAGTTAATGTGGCCTCAGTCATAAGAACTGCTCACACTCAAGATTCACTTCTTCATCTCTGACAGCATACTCCTCGAGAAGCTGGCGGCACATGGCTTAGACAAGTGTACTCTTTGTTGGGTAAAAACTGGCTGGATTGATGAGCCCAGAGGGTTGTGGTGAATGGACTTAAATCCAGTTGGCAGCAGGTCACAAGTGGTGTTCCCCAGGGCTCAGTACTGGGGCCAGTTCTCTTTAATATCTTTATCAATGATCTGGAGGAGTGGGTTGAGTGCACCCTCAGTAAGTTTGCAGATGACACCAAGTTGGGAGGGAGGGTTGATCTGCTTGAGGGAAGGAAGGCTCTACAGAGGGATCTGGACAGGCTGGATCGTTGGGCCAAGGCCGACTTTATGAGGTTCAACAAGGCCAAGTGCCAGGTCCTGCACTTGGGTCAAAACAACCCCATGCAGTGCTACAGCCTTGGTGAAGAGTGGCTGGAAAGCTGCCCAGTGGAAAGGCCCTGGGGGTGCTGTTTGACAGTCGGCTGAATATGAGCCGGCAGTGTGCCCAGGGGGCCAAGAAGGCCAATGGCATCCTGGCCTGTATCAGAAACAGTGTGGCCAGCAGGAGCAGGGAAGTGATCGTCCCCCTGTACTCAGCACTGGTGATGCCGCGCCATGAGTACTGTGTTCAGTTTTGGGCCCCTCACTACAGGAAAGACATTGAGGCGCTGGACCGTGTCCAGAGAAGGGCAACGAAGCTGGTGAGGGGCCTGGAGCACAAGTCTTATGAGGAGTGGCTGAGGGAACTGGGGTTGTTTAGCCTGGAGAAGAGGAGGCTGAGGGGAGACCTTATGGCTCTCTACAACTACCTGAAAGGAGGTTGTAGTGAGGTGTTTGTTTATCGGTCTCTTCTATCAAGTAACAAGTGATAGGATGAGAGGAAATGGCCTCAAGTTGTGGCAGGGGAGGTTTAGACTGGATATCAGGAAAACTTTCTTTACTGAAAGGGTTGTCAGGCATTGGAACAGGCTGCCTAGGGAAGTGGTTGAGTCACCATCCCTGGAGGTATTCAAAAAGCATGTAGACAAGGCACTTCATGACATGGCTTAGTGGGCATTGTTGATGGTTGGACTTGGTGATCTTAAAGGTCTTTTCCAACCTAAATGATTCTATGATTCTGTGATTCTATCTGGGAAATTGAGGGGTTTGCTTGAGAGGGGTTTACAGAGCTTCAGAGGTGTGTGCAGATGTTGCAAGCAGCAGTACTCTCCACAAAGTTTTTGACCAAGTCTTCAGGGGTGACCCTGTCCCATTAATAAGCATAGTTAGGAGTGTTGCCAGGCAATGGAAGATTTCCATATATAAGCCCAAAGAAAGAAAACAGCACCTGAAGGCATCTTCCTCAGCCCTTGGTCCTCCTTCCTCTGCTCTCGGTTACTTTAAGTCCTTTTCTTTAAAAAGTGCTGAGAGAAACTGAGCTTGATGATCAGTCAGCTTTATACCCAATATTAAGCTTGCATTTGAGTTTCCTTTTCACATATGTTTTTTTTTTATATAGAATACTTTTATCTTCAAATGTGAATGGGATTCTCTTGTACTTTAGAAAGAGCGGTGTATGGATATGTGCATATCCTTTAAAGCTAGAGCTTGCACTAAGAAACTTAAGAATTAAGTTCAAACCAGGTGCCTGATTTCATCAGCTGTATTAAAAATTGAAAATCTATTGCCTTCTTTGAGGCATGAGAAAACAGATCAGTGATCTGAGCTCATCATTTTGCTTTCTAACAGGTAAGGTGTCAAAAGGCCAACAGCAGACCAACTGGGATTTCAGCAAGGGAAGGCAATGTCAGCCCTCCTTGGTGCCTCCCCAAGGGAGACCAAGGAGTGTATTGAATTAGTGTAGTTTCCCTTCTTTTTTTTCCTCTTGCCAGCTGCTGACTCCAGTGGGCTGGCTCTGAAGCGTGTCCTCTCTGGGAACCAGGTGCTTTCATGAGGGCAAGCATCAGCAAGGGTCTACCTACGTGACAGCAAGATGAAAGGAACTCAGAGAAGTTAAAACCAGTAATAAACATTTGTCTTAATTTTCTTGCCAACAGTGAGAACAGTATTTGTCTCTTCTAAGAGGTGTTTACATCAAAACTATTTGTGGCTCTTTGTGTTGTAATGTCTTTACATTTATTTGAATGTTACTGCTGTCAGTGTCAGCAGGGCTTAGTGTGAAACCTATTGCCTGCAAGAGTTGTTCCTTTGAAGTTACCCTCTGACTTGTGGGAGTAAGGACAATAATTTGCTTTTGAGAATCAGATAGAGTAAGAATTTGGGGTAAATTCTGAACCTCAGTCTTCAACACATCGCTACTTATCGTTGAGGCAATCAATATGTGATGCCCGCCAAGAGTTTTGGGAACTTTCCTTGAGCACTTCTGAGGTATGACTTGCAAAACCTGGATTTCAGGTCCTGGGAGTAAAACACACTTCAGTTTCCCTTATAAAAGAGCAGCTGAACGATGGCTTTAAAAATGATCCTTTGGACAGTGTTGAACAGACCAGGGAAGGAAATAATTAAAATTAACCTCTGTAATCTCCTTCCAAAATAATGATAGCAAATTCAACCTGTTTAAATTCTGACAGGTCTCAGTGCTCAGAGAGACCATTTAATAAATCATGCATTTAATCACTTAACACTAGAGAGTGACCTGGTCATGCAGAAAGAAAAAGATTGTTGCTTCTAGTTTGATTCAGACAGTTTGCATCTTAAAATGTATTTGATGTTCACCTTGAAAAAACTAGAATAGTCTTCTTCTGTATTTGGCACAGGTTAAGTTTCAGCTCTCCCCAAAGATAGCGGAAACAGGCTCAGTCGAGTGAAGAAGTTTTTGAGCAAGCAGAGGCATCACAGCTTTCACATACTGTTTTTTATGGTCCGATACTTATCTTCTGCCAGTGGTGTTTCTGAGTATTAGGTGTGCCTAAGTGTACTGGGTATGAGCCCCACAATTAATACATCAAATGAGACATTTCTAATAACTTGAGGACTAGAAAAATCACAAGAAAATAACAAGGGGATGGAATATTGTGCTTGTAAATTTTCAGACTCCGATTCTCAGAAAATTCTATTAATTTCTTTGAACTCTTTCCAAAATCACATTATTCAGGCATAATTTGTGGTTTTCAGTACCTTTGAGAAAAAAATTGTGGGAAGGGAACAAAGATTTAAATTGTAGGTGATAGATTTGCTGGAGTCTGCTACCCTCTTGGGAAAGACTGTGGCAGCTATCTGGTGTTGATCTCAGGAGTCTTTGGGAGCAAATCTGGGTAATATGGTATAACTTTATTCTTCATTTTCTCATGTTTAAGTTTTTGTATGCAGATGTACATTTACTGGACAAGATAATTGAGGAAAGAGCTATGGGGATTTTAGCCTCCAAATTCTACCTCTGAGCTGAACGTTAGTAGCCCATTTATTCCCAACACAGTTCAGCAGCCTTCTCTAAATCCTCAATCTGAGCTGTCATATGCAGCCTGTCTCCTCAGCTGCACCATAATTGTATCAAAGCATAGGGGATGCATCATTATCATGTGAAGGGGAGAAATTTTTGCTCAACATTTTACATCACTATGTGGCACAGATCAGTGTGCATTTATATTTTATTTACTGAATGTGCATACAGCAACTTAGATAGGCATCCTTGTATTTTTATACAATAAATTCATAAGGATTAAAAGCCACTTCCTAATTTAGTGACATGAAATAACCTGCATGGCTATCAATCACATTTTTTTTGATTTTGTGTTGTTTTTTTTTTTTTTTTACTCAGCTAACAATCAAAGTTATCAGTCAGAGGGAGCAAGAGAAGCTTAAGGTTAAATTGATTCTGGATAGTACCCGAGGAACACTAAAGCCCCAGCTTTCCTACAGGAGGGGAAAAACATTTGCCTGCAGAATTCTGTTCTTTAGCAGGAGCATGGCACTGTTGAAAGACAGAGGACATTTACCCCGAATAACAGAAAGTTAGTACTTGGGGCTGGTTATACTTAAAGAAAACTAAAGTCTAAGCCAACGGTTCTGCAGCTGTCTGTCTTGGGAGGTTCTGAGTAGTCTCTGCCAAAAACTGGACAGCTGGTGGGCAGTGAACTAGCCAAGGGATTCATAGAATCTATCTAGATTGAAGAAGGCTTTCCTTAGGTTTTCTTTTTGACCTTTGGGCAAATGCTTCACCTTCCTGTAGCCCTTTATCGTCTTCTTCCCTATATACCAAATAGGACAGGCAAAGCTTCATAGGCTGGAGGAGTCTTGTTCAAATGCAGGTACACAGAGGACTGTAAAGATGATACCTCGTGGAACTAGGGGTCATGTACATATCAAGACAGATGTGTTCAATGTCAGTGAGTATTTGGCACCTCTGCAAATTGTTTTTTTTCTGTAAATATCTAATTGTAGTTAGTTTGGGCCATCAGTTTGGGCCATGGTAGCCAGGAATGGAATCTCAGTTCCACTGGAGTTTGTGTCAGAAATAGCATCAACTTAAATAATGCTATAATTTTCACTGTAATTCCTTGGCATCTTCTTGCTTTCCTAAACTCTCTCATTTGCTGACCTCTTCAAATTCTTAATCTTCAGGACGTTAAGAAGCTGTAGGAAGCAGATCTGTTCTTTATGGGTTACTCCAAAACATAAGGCTGGACTAGTGTCGTGGTTTAACCCCAGCCAGCAGCTAAGCACCATGCAGCCGCTCACCCACTTCCCCCCCACACCCAGTGGGATGGGGGAGAAAAATCGGG